>JACVVK020000417.1:515000-579929 GCA_018292915.2 Batillaria attramentaria | reverse complement strand
GAATGTCCTTTTCCAACACGTATGGGTGATATCAAAGATGGGGCAACAAGGAAAAGGCCGGTAAAAATATTTGGCCCCAGCTGGGATTAGAACTCATGACCCGAGCATTTAAAGTCCAACCCTCTACCATACCAGAAACACACACACACACACACACACTTTTCATTACATGTAACAAAAAGCACAATCAGAAAAACAGAGATTTCAGCAGCTGTACAACTCTTTATTTATTACATAAATACTTCCGCACTGTACAAGCAAAGGCAGTTTCTGACATAAAACAGGCAAAAAGACGGACAACAGCAACATGACGACAAGTCAATCCAAGGTCATTTCTTCTCTCCCAAGTCGTCTATATCATCCTCGTCGATCTGAAACAAACATTGCACAAGAGTAAAGCACGCGAAACCAACACTACACTCAGTCATGATTTTATCCACATGCATTTTCACCGATAGTCAACTTTACAGTTTCTTTTGAAGAAAAGCACGCTGTGGCCTATAAAACAACACACCAGAGTGAATAGCAGGGTGGAGGTTTGCATATAAAGTAGTGATTCACAAGAGGCAGGCTTTCGTGCCTTCATACCCCAGCCCTGCGGCACCTCGAGCGTCTCAGACTCAGAGGAGACCGCTATTTGTGTTGCGAGGAACAGCCTACCCTACTACAGGGTTCGTACAGGATTTTGAGAACAAAATTCAAAGACTTTTTAAAGACTTTTCAAAGACCAAAAATAAAAATTCAAAGACCCTGCTCTCGCAATCCAGCGTGATCTCAAAATAGCCAGTCACGTGTCACCGCATGCGCTTTGTGACCAACCAGAGTCGACTCGCGAGGGGAGCGAAAGGAAAGGCACAGTGACACGGCAAGAGACGCGCAAACAGTGAGCTGGCCCCGAAAATACGGTCGCGGAAAAGAAAAAAAAATTCATTTTGTGATTTTGCAAAGACTTTCAAAGACATTTTTTTCAAAACATCGAAATTTAAAGACTTTCAAAGACTTGAAAAAGGGTCTCCAAAATTCTAAGACGTTCAAAGACATTCAATGCCTGTACGAACCCTGTACTGTACATGTGTAGCATAGTGTACACTCTACATGTATTTTAATTCTAAGGTCTGAGGCCGACTGACACAGTTGACACCCACACTAACCTGTGACCACTTCTCCGGCAGAATGTCGAACAGATCGTCTTTCACGTCACCCTGTATCACAATCTCGTCATCGCCGCTGACAGACGATCCACAGGAGAATTTCGTGGCAAAGAACTTGCATGCTTCTTTCAGGTCAATTTCTGGAGATCAAAACAAAACAAAAAAAGGGAAGGAAATGGAAATCAGAGGCAGCCATGTAAATTTTTTTCTCCCCACATTTAGATGTTTCACAGATATAACTCAATTTGAGACAAAAAATACTGAATTCAGTAAGACCGGAAGGCCTGACAGTCTTCATTTTTTTTACTCACCATATGAAGCAAGCCCCACAACAATGGTGACCTTCTTCTTCTTGCCTCTGCTTGCCGTCCACATGCGGATCCCCTGTGGCTCAACTTTCTTCTTTGCCTTCATCAGCCCCTTTCCTCCACGTGTCTGGCGTTTCTTTTTCTCCCCTTCAGCCCCCTCCTCCTTCTTGTCTGCCTCTCCCTCTCCACTCGCTTTACGGAGCAGAAAATACAGGAACATCTCAATGCAACACTAGTCTTCTTATTCACCTAAAGCAAGCTGTGTCCACTAGGCACTACATACATGAATATGATACATGTCTCTCACTTTAAGACACACAACTGACATGTAGCCAGAGTCTGACTGACAAGTCAGTGCAGCCGGTCACAGTGCAGATACTCATAGTCATACAGACAAATCACACGTGTGGGATTGTCTGTCCAAGTATTTGACGGTTCCCTGTGCAGATACTCATACAGACAAATGACATGTGTGGGATTGTCTGTCCAAGTATTTGACGGTTCCCTGTGCACAGAAAATGACATGTGTGGGATTGTCTGTCCGAAGTATTTGACGGTTCCCTGTGCACAGAAAATGACATGGGTGGGATTGTCTGTCCAAAGTATTTGACGGTTCCCTGTGCACAGAAAATGACATGTGTGGGATTGTCTGTCCCAAGTATTTGACGGTTCCCTGTACAGATACTCATACAGACAAATGACGTGTGGGATTGTCTGTCCAAGTATATGACGGTTCCCTGCCAGAACGTCCTGTCTCTCTTCTTGCTATCTGCAGTGAAAGCAGGGGACCCTCAATTTGCTTGACACATCTGCCGTGTGATGGCAAAACACAGTAAATCCATGACGTCATTTTGTGGAAAAGACCATTTACATCAATGTCTTGAAATCTTGAAATCACCCGTTTTCCCATCAAATGACGTCACGGACGTGCCAGTGCACGGCAGAGAGAAATCAAATGGGTTGCCACGGAGAAGCAGAGGGTGTGGTAACGAGCCTATGGGCTACATGTTAATTACAAAGACCTCAAAGTCCTGAACATAAATCCACTGGGGCGTTTCACACACACACACACACACACACTCTCTCTCTCTCTCTCAGAAACAGTTTTTTTTTTCTTTCAAGACGATATATATTATCATACCTTTGCCAAGCGTAAGTTTCTCAAATGCATCTGGAACATTCTTCTGTAGCCATTCTTTGCATTTTTCGTAGTTCACGTAGTATTCACAGTACTGAAAGCAGAGACAAACTACATGCTGTACATGTAAATGACAGAATCTTACGATTAATTCACCGTTAACATGGCTTCAGCAATAGTACTGTGGGAAATCTGAAGGTGGACTGACTGAGGCAGTATGATATAGAAACTGTGAGGCAGTTCCTGTTTCACAAATATTTCCCTCTTCATTTGACCAAACTTGCAATGGTGTCATTTTTCCTATATTTAGTAATGCTTAAGCTGGTTCTTAACTGGGCACTGCAGAGCGCCACTGTGCTGTCCACAGTTGTGATTTTGGGGGTTTCTGCAGCTGTGGCGTCATCACAGCAACCTGGATTTCAAATAGCCACAACTGTGACTGTGGTTTCCACAACAGATTCTGATTGGTGTACTACGTCACTCGGCGTGCAAACATGGCAGACAGTGCATCTTCAATCGGTTTGTCACCGAGCACAGCTGTGTTCAGTTTTGTGGTTAGTAGACACACCGAGCGCAACGACTGTGATGTGCACATGTGTGTTTTGTGCGCTGTGCCCAGTTAAGAGCAGGCGTTACGGAGGAAAGTGATGCTACACTTGTCATTCAGCTTTGCACGAAGCCTAGTCATACTGGTACTCACCTCAATTGGCATTGTGCATTCTGCAAATGAAACAAAATGGAAAAGATAAAAACAGATTTTTTTTTTCAATGATTATTTCGGTGAATTTTATATTACTATTTAGACACTGAATTAGAGATGTATTAAGAAAAGGATCTTATTTTCTATGACCCACCAAATATTTTGTTTGTTTAATAAAATAGTAATAGTTATTGCTTTTTCAATAAAATCCACGACTGTGGTACATTTTCAACTTCACCTCCACAGTAAGTGACACTGAGAGGATATTTCACTCCTGGTGTGGGTCCACTGTATGTCAGGAACTCGCGCTCCTGAGCAGCATCTGCAGCTCCAACTTCTGCCATGGTTCCCCAAACTGCACAACAAAAAAACTGGTGAAAAACAGAGAAAAGCTCCACCTTAACTCTGTGTGTGTCCTAAATGTTAATGTTAGGGTTCATATACTGAACCTCCAGATTACATCATGGGTACTTGAAGACCCCCCCCCCCCCCAAAAAAAAAAAAATATATATATATACATATAACCACCACAAAAACAAATCAAAACAAAAACAAGCCTTGCAGGCAAATGGCATAGTAACTGATCACAAAAGTGCATGTCACATGAGGAAATAGTTTTAAAAGGAAAAAAAAATTTACACTCAGTCTTTTTATGGCAGACATGATGAAATCATGTGATCCTAAATAAATGTGCTTCTGTTTGACAGTTGATAGTGACCGTCACAATAGTCAGGACGAGTACAAAAGTTACTCTTGTGATCTAGAGGGGAAGCCAGTGTAGAGGGCAGGTATTCTTTTGACCAAATGGACAGGCAGAGTCCAGCACGCGGAACGCAGAAGACGGCGACCACATAAACAAAGAAATACTAGCTGGACTCTTCAAAGGCCTGATCTGAGCCCCCTTAAAATATGAATGAAAATAACTGACACGAGATAGTCTGTCTGGCCATAAGACAGAAGATGAGTATGTGAGTGTGTGAAAAAGGACTGTTGCACACTACAGCATACTAAAGCAGAAGAAGGAGGAACTTCTGTTGCTCCCCATCTTCTAGCCTTTCTCTCTTTCAGAAGACGCAAAGCACGGCTGCGACCGTCGGCCCAATGTATTACTTTTCAGTATTGTCGTCTCATTTCACGTATATTTTCGTGTTTCTGTGTAGTACCAAACAATAACACGCTACCAGTGACAATCCAGACCGAATTCAAATGTCAGAACAAACCTGTTATAAACGCAAAATCTGTCAGAGATCAGTCTGCAGCCTCACATGGAAACACCGGAATTCACAAATGGTTCAACTTGAATTGGTGCAAATTTGGAATTTGCTTGATTCATTTAGAGCTTTACGCATATTTTACGAGTTAAAGGCATATTACTTGTAGTTTACCATTTCCAGAGAACAAATGTAGTTACGCTATATTCTTTTAGTTCATGTTTCGTATATATGGTCTTTATTGACACCAACACAGTCATTTCCGAGATGGCGTACATTCTCAAAAGCAGCAGACGGAGAGCAGACGATACGCGCATATGGTTTTACTCGATCCAGTATGATCGGTATCGCTGCTAAAAAACAAAACCAGGAAAAAAAAAAACCAACTCAGGTTTGACTGGATTACAAACCTTTGAAATTCTCAGAAAAAGATGTCTCTCCAACAAAATTTCACAGTCTGTCAGACGTATCCAATAAATGGAATCGCTGAAACGTTCCTTGATGCGGTGACAGTCTGGATCAACAAGCCACATGTTGTAAACAGACGCCTTTGTGGGGCAAAAATCTTGAGGATCGTGACTACAGAATCGGCAGAGAATGCAGGAAACTTATCCTTGGCATATACACAGAATGAGCTGGAAGCAGGAACAACAGATCGAGAAAAGGTCCATGAAGAGACCGTTGTGATGGAGGTGAATCTGAAGGAGAACGCTTGTGAACGTTTCGTTGTCGTTCACAGGGAGTTGCTGCCAAAACAGACACACAAGTACCCATCCCTGCTTGAAGCCATAGTTTATGGTAGGTTGTAAGTAACTGCAAAGCAAATGCTTTCGCCTAACGGCCCGATTTTAAAGATTTTTAGGCTCGCTGGCAGTGATCCGATTATGCACAGATGTGCATATTTGTACGCACAAAACTCATGGATTGACACACAAATTTGAGAACAGCGCATCACAGGAGACACACGGTTTGGGCCTCATCGTGACAAACAGTATTTTTGCAACACTCTCCCGGAAACTACGTCAACAATAAGCAATCTGTAACTAGCAGCAGACACTTGCAGCATCGCTGCATTTCCGCTGAGCCATTGTGCATAAGTCAGAATTTGGCTGGCTTAAGCACTCCAGGACACTTTCTGTCCGATCATAATGCTGATTATCAGACGACTTTCTGCCAAGTCGTTTTGATATTTCATGCAACGGCTAAACTGAGTTCTCTGTTGGGTGGGATGAGGGAGAGAGCAGGAGGAGGGGGGGGGTAGGGGAAGGGAGGGGGGCAAGACCATGGCTGTGCCCCCCCTCTTGCCATAGTCACCTGATTTTCCAGGGGGGGGGGGGGCAAAAAGATGCTCTGCCCCCCCCCCCCCCCCCCGCTTGGGTACAGTGGGGGCAGCTGCCCCCCGGTTCCGGCGCCCCTGACCAGTCAATTCCATTAATATTTCACATAAAGTCGTAGAAGGAAGTCAGCGGCCATGTGACTTCATTTTGCGAGACCCAAATCTGGAGTACGTTGTACCCCGGCCTGCGTTGTGGGGATACAATCGCCCCCACTAGTGGATGACTGGAGTTTATTTGCCCCTCCTGCGCATGACTGGTATAGTACATTTGCACCCCCTAAAGGGCGAACTGTACCAACTGAGCCTTAGAAATGGTGCCAGTTCTGATCCTGAAGCTCTCCTAAATCTGTAAGTGATGCACGTAGCAATACATTTTCTATCTGACATGGCTGCATCATTTATTTTTTCAGACAAAGATGCCTGCAGTGTATGTTTCTACCCCATCAGGTATAACTACCAAAGTGAGCAGGTTGAAAGAAGAGACATTTCAAACGAGCTTGCGTACAGATGGACATTTTCATCACAAGGGATGAAGAGGTACTGTATGTATTCCGTGACAGGGAAGTCTGAAATGCATCAGCAGCTATTAAACCTGTTCTTTTTAAGAAGATTTCAGCATGTGCTTGTGTTTGTGTGTTGTTTGTGCATTTTTATGTGTGTATATACACGTGTGTGTGAGAGAGAGACTAAGAATTGTAGTTGTAATGTGTAATGTATGTCGGCCTCTGTTATACCTGCACCCCGCCCTCTTCCACCCACCCCCCTTTTATATCTTCCTCATGTACATGACTTTCCTCTTGGCAGCATTCAACTTGAGGTCAGCTGTTCACCAGATGCTGAAAACAACAGTTCCACACAGTCACAAGTCACCGTACAGTGGCTCCGTGACACCCTGACACCAAAAATATCCCGATGGAGCGAAGAAACAAACCTGAACACCTCCATCACATCACTGAAACTGGTCGGTGTTGACCGCTACAGCCAGATGTACTCATTGTTGAAGGACAAGTATGGAGCAGAATTGGTTCAGGTATTGACTATTGACAAGTCCATGAAAAAGTTATTGACAGTAAGTCAGCCGTCCGTATATCCCTTATGTGGTAATTTCAAAGCTGCCATCTGAAAACGAAAATGTACTGACGCGGTTCATGAGAAGTTGCAGATAAGATTTTATCTGGTGTGTACGTGGCATTCTGGCATAATTCTTCAATATACTTACTTACTTAGGCCCCTGGCTCCAAGTGGAGCATAGGCCATCGACATCCCTTTGCCATCGCACTCTGTTCTGGGCTATTGTCCAGTCCAGTTGGTCCCCTGCTTATATAGCTCTGCCTCAGTGTCCTGCCTCCAGCTGTTGCGAGGCCGGCCTCTCTTCCTTTTCCCCTGCAGGTTCCATGTCAGGGCTTGGCGTGTGGTGCTGGATGCTGGCTTCCTGAGGGTGTGTCCAATCCAGCCCCACTTCCTCCACAGGATCTGCTTGGCCACTGGTTCCTGGCCCGCTCGCTCCACAGCTCTTCGTTCCGGATCTTCTCTGGCCAGTTCTTCAATATGAAGCATTACATTTTTATGATCAGCGCCAGTGCGGCGCATGCCTATGTCTGATGTGATCATGTGTGAAAGCTTGTCAGAGTTCAGAACTATATGTGCTCTCAGTCCTGCATCTTGTGACCAGCTGATGAGGGTTGCAAATGTGTGAGCCCTCCTTCACTGACACGCCCTTCTGAAAGCGGTTCAGACGCGAGCCATCAGATGCGACAGCCAGGGAACTATTAATATACTATTAGTCAGAATCTTTTGATCAGCCCGAATAATGTAAGACTTTAAATCTTTTTTATAAAACTTTTTGTGCAAGTGTAATTGTTTTTGTGTCTGTTTTCAGAACTGGTGTGAAAAGACAGACCCTCACAAGTTTGTATATGAAGACATTGCCATTGCTGCGTATTTATTGGTTAGTCTTTTTTGGAAATTATGTATTCAACAGTAAATTCAAAATTTAAAAAAAAAATTACTGTATTGTCCTTTAAATAACATGTATAAAATGAAAAATCATCTTTGTTCTTACAGCTTGAAGCTGCATTGATGAAAATTCATAAATAACTATGTAGAAAAAAAATATAGGTAAATATGTGTATGTAGAAAAATATAGATAAATTATGACAATAAATATGTCGGGATGTTTTGGACAGCTAACCTTCCCCATTTCCAGGCAAACTGACACCAACTCCCCCCCCCCCCCCCCATCCACCACATCCCTTCCTATACACACACACACACAAATTTTCTGTAGTGAGGTTAACAGATATGCACATCACCAAGCACATTTTTCACATTTAAGTTTTACTTATTATACACTTACACTCTAAACCAAGCTGAATTACACTTTGCTTTGCTCTCTATGGCTGAACAAAAATACTGTTGGTTTATAATACAAACAAGACCAACATTGAAAACATTTCCAAGAACTTCTCCAACAGCTGCTGTGGGAAGATGACCGCAAGAGAATAGGTTCAGAAAGGAAGCAGTCGTTCGTGGACCTTGGTTGTGGCAATGGTCTTCTTGTCTACATTCTCACCAGAGAAGGGGTATGATACATTGTTTTGTGTCAATTATAACATACCTCTGGGGTTTTTGTGTTGTTGTTTTTTTACTACTTTATTATCCCTTTCGGGAAATTTGGGCTGCTTCCCCCGGGGGGAAGCGCATCGCCGCAGTGCAGCGCCACCCAATACCTATCCTCTTTTTTTTCCTTTTTTTTTTACAATTTTAGCAATTTTGCTGGGGATGAAAGCCGGATAACCCGGAGAGAAACCCCTGATGAGCAGCCCAGCAGCCAGGAAAACCTGGTACTGTATCACATAATTATCACAAGCTCGACCTGGGCTTGAACCCACGCTTCATCGCCGTGACATTCGGTGACGGCCGTTCAGTAGTGCAGCGGCTAAATCCGACGCACTACCTATTAGACCACCGCTCACCCCGTTTGTGTTTAAATGCTCAAATGTCATGATCACCATGCTTCACAGAAGCCGACCAATGTTTTTAGAACAGTTTTGCTTGTGGGTGTGCCTGCACACTCGACATTGTCTGAACAATAAGTAGAGCTCTGAATGTGATACAGTGCCATCTACAGACTGAAAGCTGGGGAAAATCTGAATTCTCCTACTCTGCAATTAACCATGTTACAACATGTCGAAACCTCAAAACAGTTGGCGAGCGCGCGTTTAGCTTTGCTGCCCCGTCACTCTGGAACATACTACCTGCCGGCCTGAGAGACCAGTCGGACTAGATCGTTGCAAGTCTGACTTGAAAACGCATCTGTTCCGGCTGGCTTTCGACTAAGCCCACTTACCTCCTCCTGATTCAGCTGCTGTGTGTGTGTGTGTGTGTGTGTGTGTGTGTGTGTGTGTGTGTGTGTGTGTGTGTGTGCATATTTGTTTGGTATGAGTGTGGGAGTATGCGCATTGAGTCACTTTGTGAGATATAAGTACAATTCATTATTATTATTATTAACACTTGCTGACTCCTTGTGATATTTGTGTTGCGTGTACCCTTCTGTGTACCCAACAGTATCAGACTCTTACGTGAGTGTAAAGAGAATTAGGTACTTGTAACTTGCTCTGCGGTCAGTTCCCGCTACTTTTCATACAGTGCTAGGTATCCAACTCTACTGAAAAGTAGGTGATGTGAGTCACTGTTGTTATGTGTTCAGCACAAGGGACTCGGCATTGACCTGAGGCGCAGGAATATTTGGGACACGTATGGAAGTGATGTCAAACTGGAGGTGAGTCTTAAGATTTGTTCCTTACATCGCTCGCTTGGGGTAGGTGAGATTATCACTGATCTCTCGTGAAAATAGTTAGTAAGGCAGTCCATTCCATTGAATCAGTTTTCATATGCTTCGTGAAGGTGCATATACATGTAATTGTTGTCGTTTGCATTCCTGCATGGGAGACTCTGAGGGTAGTCCCCTTGGATTATGTCTGAAGGTTTTCAAGTACCTTACCACATGGACAACCACACTTCAACTTACAAGCATATTAGCTCTGTTGCCAGAGGCTGACAGTCGCTCTCCTTGAAGCTTGCCTCGGCTGATCAGGTTAGGGGAATTGCTGAGGAAAAAAGAGACCAAAACCTAGGCCAGGATGCAGAGGCCGCGCCCTGCTGGGGGACCACAGGGGCAACACCTCACTTCAGGAAACAAACTTTGGCATGTTTAAAGGCATTTAGTAGCCGCTCCTGGCACCAAGAAGTAAAATACTGCCTTGATACTGACATGCAAGTCTTTAAAAATGAAAGCGGCTGTCGGTGGTCTAGTGGTTAAGAGACTTGTCACCAGTGTGAGAGGTTGGGGGTTCGAGTCCCACTCGGGGCAAAGAATTTTTCCTTCTTGTATGTGGCACCGTTCATTCGGGCCAAACATCGGGGGATCTCCAGGTACTCTGGCTTCCTCCCCCTCTGTTTTGGAAATGTTCAGCCAACCAAATTTGAAAAAAAAAATGCAAATCTAAATTCCAAAATTTAAATAGCTGATCTGACCCTTCACACCATGTGATTGTAATGTGTTTATGTCCAGTGTGTGAGAGAATGCGTGTGATTCACGTGAGCGTGCGTGTTGGGTTCACAAAATTGGGTAAAGCGCCTATACAATACTCATTATTATTATTATTATTATTAAGTTAGACTGTCCCATATGGCATGTCTCATCATTGATACATTACTGTGTGTGCAACCTTTTTCCCCCCTTCCTTTTCTTTGGCTGAAACTTTTTTTTTCTTTTTTTTTGCTGAAAGGATAGGAAATTTCGCTGAAAACTGCCAAAGGACTGAAAATTCCCCAGCCTGGCTGATGATAATCCCCACACAACAGCAATAGCACTAACATTTTGCTGTAGCCTCAGCCAGAGTCAACAGTGAGAAGAACCTATGCACAAGGCACACATGGATTTATTTATGAAGTGATCACTTTGTTCATCACAAAACAGACACCAGCTCTGACTTCCTTTTTCATGTTTTGTTGTTGTTGTTGTTGTTTTTGTTGTTGTTTTTTTTTGCTTGTACATGTTCTGTGGGACCTTCAGTAATTGCTGTGAAGAACTACTCACTACAGCTCTGTTGTTCTGCCTCAGGAACGCCCCATAACTCCTTCAGGCAGAAAACTTGTTTCCGGACTATGACTGGCTGATTGGTAACCATAGCGATGAGCTGACTCCTTGGATACCAGTGATGGCTGCAAGGTAGATGGCACATTCTGCTTGTGATATCCATTGGTTTCACTAATGGTAGTGTGTTGTATGGTAACATGTATAATTAAAGGGCATCTCTACACACACATACTGACACTTCCACAGCTATGAACAGCAGTTTGACGATGAGCACTGGTAAACTATATTTGTTGTTTTATTGTAAAAACTTAATTAAAAAAATAACAGCAACAAGGAATAAACAGTTGAGCACTCTTAAATTGCAGCAACCCACCCCGGGCAAACAACAGCCTGAATTTTCCTTAATCAGTAATGCAACTAAAGAAATACCAGTATACTACAATCATCTGCGATTGCCTTAGTGAGCACACCAGCTTAAACCAGATCCTGGTCACACTTTCACATGTGTCCCCCATTGCCCCAAAATAGACGACAGATTTCCCTTCATGCATAAATAAAGTATTCCTGTTCTTGTGCATCAGTTTGGGATCAAATTTTATATAGTGCCACCTCCACTAAAGGCATTTTTTTTACAATTTTAGTTTTTATGGTTAAAAAGAAAACAAATAAAAAAACTTATCCAGTATTTTGGTTTTCAGATCCTCGTACAGCTGTAACTACTTTGTGTTACCATGTTGTCACCATGACTTCAACCAGCGCTTTAGCAGTAAGGCGAAAGGGTTGTCTCAGTATCGAACCTACCTCACCTACGTTGCACAGGTGAGCGAGGTGTGTGGTTTTCAGGTGGAGGAGGACACCCTGCGGATACCCTCCACAAAACGGGTAGGTCGCAGAGACATGCACTGCTCCTCCAAACAACCAAAAATACAAGCAAAAGGAAACTAGAGCAAAGCAAATTACAGCTTGTTTCAGTGTAGCGTATGGTGGATGTTAGTATTGCTGCGTTGGTATAGTTCTCCCCCTTGTGTCATTTGCACCTGCTGTAAATACACTGCGACCATCTATACAACATAACGATTGAACCATTACCACAAGGTTACCCCAACCCAACGATTGAACCATTACCACAAGGTTACCCCAACCCGAAACCGATCTAAGCAGGCAAGCTCTACGAAATGTGCGTGGCTGTATTGGTATGGTTCACCCAATACGGCCGAACTATACTAACTGAGCGTCAGTATGTGTGTATCTTAATAATAATAATGATAATGAGTATTGTATAGGCGCTTTACCCAATTTCACGAATCGGCTCAAAGCGCCGCGAACTGAACCCAACACGCACGCTCACGTGAATCACACGCATTCTTCCACACACTGGACATAAACATTACAATCACGTGGTGCGAAGGGTCAGCTCAGCTATTTAAATTTATCGGAATTTAGAATTACATTTATTTTTCAAATTTGGTGGGCTGAAAATTTCCATAAGTGCAGAGGGGGAGGAAGCCGGAGTACCCGGAGAGAACCCCCGACGATCGGCCCGAATGCACGTGCCACATACGAGAAGGAAAAATTCTTTGCCCTGAGTGGGACTCGAACCCCCCACCTCTCGCATTGGTGACAAGTCTCTTAACCACAAGACACCACCGGCCGCCCCATTTGATATTACATTGTGTAATACTTGACCTGACGACTTCTTTCACATTGTTTTGTGCATCACACCAAGTGTATTTCCTGCAGGGGGAACTGGAAGAAATGCAGTCCAGCACACAGAAGAACTTCTTCACACTTACGAATAATGCTGCTGATTTTTTTGCAGTTGTGTGTAGATACACACTTTCTAGGTATTTTACCTCCACATGTGAAATAGACGTGTAATTATTAACATTGGGAGAACACTTTCACCTACGTTTTGTACATTATTTTATATTGAAAGTGTTGCACAAGTTCTTGTAAATCCGCATGTTATTGATAGATGGTTGTGCACCATAGGTGTGCCACATTGGACGACACCGCACCTACGCAGCTGAGCAGGAAGCAGAGATGGACAAGAGAAGGCAGGAGTTTATCCAATCACGATGTGCCACCAAACCAACCAAAGCCAGACACACAGAAACCCAGGGAAGTGAGATTCCAGCGTGGACAAAACCAAAGAAACTGATAATGGAACTGAAGTTCCTCAAAAGCGATTACGCAAAGAAGAAAGACAGTGACTCACAGCAGGATGGTAGACGTGAGGGCGACTTTGTATCCAAAGACAGTGACTCACAGCAGGATGGTAGACGTGAGGGCGACTTTGTATCCAAAGGCAGTGACAATTCTGGAGGTGATATGAAATCAGAAAAGACTGTTGATGTGTGGGCAGAAAATTTCCAGGCTCGGGAAAGTGTGGAGCGTGTGCGGAAACTGCCAACGTGTAGGCTCGGGCCACAAAGAATAAAGTGGTGCGCGCTGTGTTTTGACTTGGTGCTGAATGCAGACGATGCTAGTGTTGCTGTCACTCACGATTGGAAGTCGGTGGAGAAAAGGAGGTGTGTATCCCAAACTCATTTGCATAGACTGGTCGAAGAGTGAAGTAGTGGTTACATTCCTTTCACAATTGTAAGAGGTTAAAAAACTAGTTTTGGTTAGGGTGTCAAATTTTTCACATTCATTTGGGTCAGTAGGAGAGGGGTTTCTCTGGGTACTCTTAGTGCCCCCCTTTTTTTTTCTTTTTTTTTTGGGAGGGGGGGGGAGGGGGGATCATTGTTTCAGATGCTAGGTCTCTTGTTGTCTGCGGTCTCATTTAACCGTTGGGTTATACCTCGCATGTTATACCTCGCATGTTATACCTCACATGTTATACCTCGCATGTTATACCTCGCATGTTATACCTCACATTCAGGATTCTTTGTGTGTATGTGACAGACTGTCGGGTGGGTTGTAGTTTCCAGGTAGTGTTCCACTGGGTGTCGTTTGCCCAGAAACTGGACAAAGCCACACGTGAGGAGCTGAAGTCGGAGTGTGGAGGTGTGCAAACGCTGCTCAGAAACCACAACTATATTTTCCAGGGTATGTGCTCTGAAAGCTCTTCCGTTCAGGGCTTCATTGATCATAGTCCAGTTCATTTTTAGAACTGTCCCGATTGTTTTCTAATCAAGACGTGCATATGAGCTATCATTGCATCACTTTCTTCTTATTCTGAACAAATGTCCTATGATTTTTCAGTCAGCCAGGACCTTCGTCCTGTGGACAGTCTACAAAGCCTTGTTCATTAGTAATATCAGGGTAATGAACATCCAGTGAAGCCCTCCAGTGCTAGTGGAATGGAAACAAAATATCTTCCATTCAAATGTTTTGTTTGTCCAACCCAGCCAAGGCATTACCTTTGTGCCCCACTGGGATGTAGATGTCCCTGACGCTAGCCACAGTTCGCTCAGAGTGTTGTGTGTATGCTTACAAAGATTCTTGAATCTTACCTTAGGATTCACTCTGTGTTTGCCAAAATGTATGCAATGGAGGTGGAAATTACCTTCTAATATACACATCAACACAAACCTCACATATGATTTTTTTTATGTGCTTGAAGGTGGTGGTTGTCAGTTAAACACCAGTTTATCCCTGGGTATGCTTGGTTTAAAAAGAAGGCTAAAAAAAAGTTTATATCACACACCTTAACTCATATAAATCATTGGCTGTCATCACATTATATACTGTACATCTGAATCATCTTGATGAAAATGTGTTTTCAGTGTCTGGAGGAAAAGTGCATCTACGAGATTTCTCCATCGACAACCCTTGGAGCAAGCATGTTAAAGCCAAATCTCGCAAGGTGGATGCTGCATCTCATCACAAGACTACACTGTGCTGGTTCCATGACAACCATCCAGACGGGTGTCCCCGCCGTGCTGAGAACTGTACCTTCGCTCATGGAACCCAAGAACTGAAGCCCCGGGATCAGAGCAAATAGTCACAAAGAGCTTAGACACAACTGTTATTTGGTAAAACGTCATAAGCTCTCATCAGATCCATGGTATTAGGCCCTTTCACAAACAGCAATAGACAGATTTTGCTGTTCTTTCATGCTGCTGAGCGCTGGTTGCGATATTGTGAGCGTAGCTGTGGTGAATGCAGACATACGCTTCAGCTGAGTAAAACGCTATGCTATCACATACTTTTACAGGTGTAAGATATACGCTTTGTCATTTAATTTTCTGTATGAAAACTGATGACATACCAAGAGCATAAAAATTAAACAAAACAAACTCATTGAGTTCCCTCTTATTTGGCTTTATTATTATTTTTAAAAACAAAACAAGACAAATATCTTGAGGAAAACGCAGAAACCTTTCGTTTGGAAATAGGCTCCTTATATACATGAGGATGAAATATACATACACCTCACACATTGAAAAAGAGAGAACCATCATAACTTACACCTTTTGTCATGACATATATACAATTTGCCCACTTTAAAAAAAACAAAAAACAAAACTAATGCACTTGGTGCTGATTTATTACATGTATCTCAAACAATTATGTACATTATATGTATGAATGAAAACAATCAAAGCAGAAAGTGATCGAGAACAGCAGGAGATACACCAGTATTTGGAATTACGGACAGTGAAGTAACCTGTACAAGGCTTGAACTGAAGATAGGGTGGGTGGGGGTGGGTGTTTGGGAGTTTAACGTCCTTTTCCACCACATACGGGTGATATCAAAGACGGGGCAACGATTGAAAAAGCCAGCACAAATATTTGGCCCCAGTCGGGATTGAACTCAGAACCGAGTATTGGAAGTCCAACGCTCTACCATTCGGCCACCCCGGCTCCCCCTGAAGATAGGGACTTGGTTATTTAGGGCTTAACGCAGCGCAAGTAACAAAGACTATTTCATGGCTAGATAGGGACCTAAAGGAGAACTGTATCAAATTTAATACAAGTAGCATGCGAGCAATGTTCACTAGGCACAATCCCCTATACTTTCTGGCGAGTGGCGGTATTGTGGGAGAGGCTCAGAGCAGAAGCAATGCAGTGTGCTGGTGACCTACACCATATTACTTATTACTGAACTTTATATCAGGTCCATGGATGTGCGCCCCCCCCCCCCCCCCCAACACACACACACGTGATTATGATCAATTACTCCAGACCAAATCATCAACAAATGACAAACAAATCATTGACAGTCACCACATTGCATGTATATCTCAAAAGTATCTTGACTGAATTGGGCATTTTTGGTGTTTGGACGAGGAGTGTAGCTGTGCAGTTTCTGTTGCGACAACTGAAGGAGCAAAGCAGTGATGTTTTCAGCTCAGTAGTGAGTCATGATGTGTGGTCCCACAGTGTGGAGCTGGTGTGGCATGAATGCAGAAGCAACTAAAAAAGTTTTTTAAAAAACCCCAAAAAAACCCCAGCTTGGCAGCTGCAGTGATTCTGTCCTCCACCACTGGGAGTGAAAACAAATTGTGGCACCGCCACCAAGCCCCAATGTATCAAAGTGTACCTTACACAGCTGAGCGCACTCTGTACTGTACACACATTTTAAGACATTTTATTTCATCGATTGATTTTATTTTGTTGACGTGGCTAAGTGATGTGTACATCTTATGGTAAGTATTAATAAGCAATACCACAAAACTGAACACAACATACACTCTTTTGTAGTGGTAACGTCTGTATTGTACATCACAGAATGTTTCGGCCTGACACAGTTTTGCTGGAAATTACCGAATGAGCACATAAGCACCATCAGATCGGGATTTTCTTGAACTGTAGCATATATACATTAACATATTACATTGTGTAATGCTGGATGCGCATTAGCTCGACCCATGTAGAAGAAGCAGCATCTATGGTTACATACAAAGCAGAAATTGAGGTAATGGAAAGAATTTGAGTCCCTACTGTTGGATGAGAGTGCAGGCCACTGAACCCTAAGAAATAGTTTGCTGTGCAGCATGTGGTAGCCTAGTATTCAGCTACTGTGGCAGCATCCATTTATAGACTTTTCTGTCTGCATTACATCTGTAACTGTGATGTTTCATCAAATGCAGCCACTGTGGATGTGAAAAGACTTACATCTGTAACTGTGATGTTTCATCAAATGCAGCCACTGTGGATGTGAAAAGACTTACATCTGTAACTGTGATGTTTCATCAAATGCATCCACTGTGGATGTGAAAAGACTTCCATCTGTAACTGTGATGTTTCATCAAATGCAGCCACTGTGGATGTGAAAAGACTTACATCTGTAATTGTGATGTTTCATCAAATGCAGCCACTGTGGATGTGAAAAGACTTACATCCGTAACTGTGATGTTTCATCAAATGCAGCCACTGTGGATGTGAAAAGACTTACATCTGTAACTGTGATGTTTCATCAAATGCAGCCACTGTGGATGTGAAAAGACCTGATGATGTAAAAGTGTGCCTTTTTTCACCAAAATGTTCAAATTTTTGACAGGGGTCTCAACAAACCATCCAGCAGAATTCATCCTGTCATTCTTACGAGCCCTGACCTGTCCTTACTCAACACAACATCAAAGCTGTGCCATGGTTTTACTGTAAAAGACAATAAAACAGTTACATCCTCATAAATCCAAGATTTCTTTGAAATAAAAAAACGAAGATTACCGGCCCCCGTAGTGTAGTGGTTAGCACTTCAGACCGGGAGACCCGGGTTCGAGTCCCAGCCGAGGCAAGCGGGATTTTTCTTACCTTGGTCGGCTCCTACCCAGAGCGGGTGTGATATGGGCCCAATGGAGAGGCTGTTGCCACACAGCCGAGATTCACCCACTTCATGGATGCGACTTTGGGGGTGCTTCCCTTGGTATGACACGTCTTATGATGTGGATGATTACACGGCCGGCACCGCAGGTGCCGTAGTTTCTGGGCCTGGTTAATGCCGGAAGCGTGGAATGCGGCCCTGTCCCGCAGTCCCAAACCACATGGACCTCCATAGCATCATCTTACCATCATCCTCATCTCCATCATCATGCATAATAAAAATTGTCCCAGCTTCCGAGTCCTCCGTGTGTTCCACCCATGACCTGGGAGGAACACCACTGGAGTTGGCAAAGAGTTGGGGCAGCAAAAAAAAAACCAAAAAAACCCGAAGATTTCCTTGAAATAAAAAAAACGCAAGTTTGTATCGCTGGTGTCCTCGCCAATTCTCAAACGTGCTTTACCGTTATCAACGGACATCCCAAAGTTTGACAAGGACACTGATAACACTGTATGTCAAGTTTCACATGAATGGAGTTCCCGAAGACACTAAATACTGAAGACTTGAGTGTGGATGAAGACCGGATCAACTGTTAGTACCACTGGAGCGAGGGGCTGGTGCCGCCATCTTGCCACTGTGGGTCGTCGGTGATCTGGGCTCGACACATCGGGCACGTCTTCTCTCGATCGAACCACAGCGAAACGCAGTTTTCACAGAATATGTGCTGAAAGAAACCAAGAAATAAAAAAACCTAATCATGCCAAACTGAAATTTGAAAATCAAGGATTGTAAGGCATGGTGGCCAATTGTAAAACCTCCACGAAAGGTTTAGGGTTTGAAAGCGGGTGGCGAGTTTCTTCTGCTACAAAATGTTTTACTTTACACGCAGAGAGGAGTATGAAGGCAACATACTGCAAGCTCTATCCACCATTAAATAACCCCCCCCCCCAAAAAAAAAAAAAAAACAAAAAAAAAAACCCAAAAACCCCAAATAAACCAAACAAAAACTCATTTGGGTTCATGAAGAGAAAGAAAGCGTGTGTGTGTGTGTGTGTGTGTGGTTTCTCTGTCTCTCTAACTTAGACAACGCTCAGACTGGAAAGGTTGAAAACAATTACCTTGCATGCCAGCAGAATCGGCTCTTTAAACTCGTCCTGGCAGATTGGACATGTTGATCCTCTTTGCCGCAAGTCATCCGCACCAGGTTTAGTGCCAAAACTCTGCGAACACATCTTTCAATATAATTCAATGATACCACTGTATGTGACCCATAATGTAACAGACGTACGAATCTGTCTTGTGACTTGACATTAAATGTATAGTGCACTAAAGAATTTTTTTTTTCGCAAATGACATTTAAAATTTTGTAAATGAAACTTTCTATTTAAGTTTTTTTTTTTCTTTAATGGAATTAGTGTCACTACATATCCATGGTAACTCCTCTCTTTTTTCCTTCTTTGTGAGAATATTATTAATGTCCTATTTCTTAAATAAAGACAATTGCTAACCTTGCAATCAATTAATTTTAATTCACCATTCCATAAAGAAACATCAACAAAACACAGTACAAGTTTTGCACTGCATACTTACTGAATGTAATCTCAAATGTCGAGATGATTTTATCACATCAAGCAGACCTTTCCATATAAAACCGACCTGCAAAAAAAAAAAAAGTCCAAACAGACTGCCATAATTCTCTTAGCTCCTAGAAACTTAAAAGCAAAACTCAGACTAAAATTTTACTGGGGAACAATTTTGTACTGTGTTCAGACATACCATGTTAAACTTGTTTTGCTTCTGAGTACATATTTTTTGCCGATGTCAGCTTTCAAATCAGAGCAAGAATCACTTTGAGATGTGATCAGAAATCACCATCAGGAAGCGCAACCACATGGACTTTTTAAGGGAGCACTTCTGTGTTATACAAGCAGACGCTGGATTGGATGGGACTTCTTTTTTTCTTTTTTTTTCTGCTGCCCCAACTCTTTGCCAGTTCCAGTGATGTTCCTCCCAGGTAATGAGTGGAATCCCCGCAGGGCCCAGAAGCTGGGGCAATTTTTATTATGCATGATAATGCAGATGAGGATGATGGTAAGGTCCATGTGGTTTGGGACTGCAGGACAGGGCCGCATTCCATGCTTCCTGTCGTAAGTATCCCGGCATTAACCAGGCCCGAGAACTACGGTACTTGCGAAGCTGGCCGTATAATCGTCCACATCATAAAATGTGTTGTACCATGGGAAGCACCCCCAAAGTCGCACCCGTGAAGTGGGTGAATCTCGGCTGTGTGGCAACAGCCTCCCCATTGGGCCCATATCACACCCGCTCTGGGCAGGAGCCGACCTAGGCAGGAAAACTCCTGCTTGCCTCCGATGGGACTCGAACCCGGGTCTCCCGGTCCATGGTCCGAAGTGATAACCACTACACTACGGGGGCTGGTTGGATTGGACGGGACTGGAAATTTAGACTGGACAAAAGATGATATTGACACTTGCAACATTCCCTGTAACACATCCCTGTCAAAGATGTTCGCAAAACTTCCAAACCTTAAACAAAATGTAAACGACAACAGTTGCTATGGCGAACCATCGCCCGATCTCCTGGTCATCCTGAAGATAATGAACCCAGGGCAGGATGGGAAGGGTCAGGCGGTACAACTGGGACACCTTTTCCACGAACATGTAGAACTTGCCCTGCAAAACAGAACAGCTACAATACAACAACAAAATCAACAACAAACAAACAAACAAAACTTGGCTATGAATTTACTGACAGGGAACTCTTTTTTAATAAGGTGAAGACACTATGATGTAACTGGGGGGCTGTGTTCTGAATACAGTAAGTTTTGTCCAAGGTGTTTCAGTGTTTTCACTAGTCAGACTTTGTTTTGTGAAGTCTTCACTGATCACAACATGCACATGGTACTGACTGTACCTCTGTCTGGTGTGATGTAAAGTCTTTTCTGTTTTCTGCTTAAAAAAACAAACAAACAAAAATCAGTAAGAATATATATATATATATCAGGGGGTAGAAATGATCCAGGATGAAAAAAGAGGAAAATTTTGAGAGGAGTGGCGGAGCCACGACTGCTTAGCGCCGAAGGCGCCCTACCTAGGGGGGTCCGGGGGCATGCTCCCCCGGGAAAATTTTTAAAATCTAGATTAAAATCTGTGCAATCTGGTGCATTCTGACTGCAAAATTGTGCACAATCTGGGATGAAAAAATTCAGAAAAGATATGCTATTTTTTTTATTTATCATACCACCAAACAACTTTGTTTTTGTGGTCTTCATTTAATTTCACACAGCCCTTAAAAGAGCATGTTCCCCACAATGACAATGCTTGAGGTCATCATGCATCATTCAGACTACTCTCAACTTCAGATAAGCCATGACACTGATTTACATCTCTGAAACAGATTTTTGTTCTACAGTAGAGTGTCACTTGGTAAGTGGTAACTGAGTTGGTCGCCCAAGTCACAGACACTCACGGTGGTGTCCGGACCACTCCCCGGGAGCGCACGTCAACTGTAGAGATCATGGCATAATTGGTACAAGCATAAATGTGTCTCAGTAGCAGAGTCTGGTGTTTCTGTGGAGTCTTTCAGCAATCAAGATTGTGCGACTTTACCTAAATTTGCGCGACAGATAACCTGTCCAAACGACGTACCGACATCCATCCCGGCGTTGCCGGTTTGCTGTCAATCACTGAGTTTAGTCCGGTTGAATTGCAGCGGCATCACAGTCTCTCCCTTTCTCTCAACGTCACGATGGCAATGACACACACACACACATACACACACACACGCGTGTGTCCAAACGACGTATAGACTGAGACATCCCGGCGTTGCCGATTTGCTATGTGTCAAATTGCTGAGTTTAGTCCGGCTGAGTTCGCAGTTTGTTTTCTTTATTGACAAACATGAAAACAAGGGGATCGGATTTGTAACCACACCATACCTATCAAATATCCGCCTTAATTCGCTCACATACACTGGCACACAAAGAAACACGCACCGACATACGCCTGATAGGGTGTCTTGTGAAAACAATGGTCAGTGATTTGACAGGTGTAAAGGCTCGGACGTCGGAACAGGCGGATGAGGTGATAACTACCCGCACAGCTGCAGTGGTGCTTCGGGGGCGATACGCTAATTGCCCTGTCTTTGTCCGCGGTCACGCGTGCACAGTAGGGGGTGGGCCGCACAAATCGCTGTCTTGCCAGGACCGTAGCGAGGGGGGATTTGCACCGTTGGCGGAAAGCGTACTACTGGGAAATGTTTTTTTTCGGATTTTTTTTTCCGGCGGAACCGCACTTCGTTTAGGCGGAAACGGATTTCTAAAAAGCGGAAATCAGCCGAACGGCGGAGAATTTCGACCCCTGATATATGGCATACAAAGCACACATTTCCTAGATCTAGGTAGCGCTCTCAGCTGTACTTACTTCCACTACTTTGAAATTGACCTGACTGAGTGCATGTTTTCGGCTTTAGCAATGCCTTTGTTCCTACTCTCTCTCTCTCTCTATATGTACGTACAACAGGCACTGTGCTTGGCTTTTCCTCATCAAATTACTGCAAGCAACTGTATCAACTGCTTCATATCATCCAAGAAAACATGAAAAGTATCAATGACCCCCCCCCCCCCCCCCCCCACACACACACACACACGCACAACAGAGTCAACTGACCCTCCTTCTGTGTGGGAGGCATGCTGCAGGCAGCAGGAAGATGCAGCATTTCAAGGCGACTGTTGCAAACTTCACCACAAAGTCTGTCAGTAAAACCACCCACAGCAGTGTCCAGATATCAACCTCCGCCACCACTGGCATGCGATACACCAACCTGAAAATAAGACGATACTCTGACACACTGCCGCAGACAATAGTGTTACTATGGACGGTATACAGTTACTATGGTAGGATATTTGTCTCTCTTCCTCCCTCTCTGCGTGTGCTGATAATGGTGACGATGATGCATTTTGTGTGTTTATTAATGTAGTAAGAGAGACCTGTGTGTCTATTATCTCATCCTTGAAAAATACATGTAAAGTTTTAGTCAGTCAGTCTGTCACTCTCTCACTCTCTCACACACCCTCCCTCTCTCTCTCTCACACACACACACACACACACACACACACACACACACACACACACACACACACACACACACACAAGCATACACATATGCTTGCGCATGTGCACACACACACACGCACACAGAGCAACAGTGAAATTTACAGGACAATATCAGTGTATGAAAAAAATGAAATGTATAGCCTAACCATCTCAAAGGTCTCTCACCAAAAAACAAACAAACAAAAATCAGCAAGTACAGAGGATGATGGGCAGGAGGGTCGGTGGGAGTTGGACGGTTTATTAATTGTCCTTTTCCACCAAATATAGGTGATATCAAAGACAAGGCAACGAAGAAGAGGCCAGCACAAGTGTTTGACCCCAGCCGGGAATCGAACTGAAGACCCTTGCACTGAAAGTCAAACGCTCTACCATGTGACTGTCCCAGCTCCCTATGTTCGGCAGGAAGTTCGAAGTAGGATATGTGTCCCTTTCCCACTGCTGTCCCAGCATTTTCAGCAAATCATATTTTAATTTACACTCCCTGGAAATGGAGACAACAAAGGCAAGCAAACATAACACAGCCAGCTGTGCATTACGAGGCAGTATGTGATTAGCAAACTGTCTATTGATGAACTTTAAATTTGTCTATATCGACAAAAACAAAAGATTACTCACGTGTTCCAAAGGGCTTGCTCTTGAAAGCTGTAGTATACCAGTAAAATGTTGATACTTAGGAATGCGATCAGCCACACAGGATAAGCCAGTGTCATCCAACGCCCAGATCCCGTTTCCTAGAGAAATCAACACACAAAGTCTTGAAACAACAGCTGGAATATAACAGTTGGCCAGTCTTCAGAGTAACATGCATGGACATGCACACATGTGCAAGTGTTTGGAACAGTGAGTTCAAGTGCAGCACGTGGAGCTGGGAGGGGAATCTACTACGAACTCCATCCTTACCCCACACCCCCCCAAACACACACGTCAAAAAGAAACCCACGGCACTAAATTAAAAATCTAAGAAAAAACAACAACAAATAACCAACCAACCAAACCCCCCCCCCCCCCCCAAAAAAAAAAAAAAAAAAAATCTATGACAAGCAGACAAGATAGGAAACATAAGAAGGCAAAGGAAACTATTGAAAAGAGAACAGAGGACAGCTTACCCTCACAGCAGTTTGATGAATACAGTGAACCAGCCTCATGTTAACATAGTAGAACGTCCCTCCCATCGCCACCATCACCACCAAACCTGCAGATGATTTCAGTGGTCAGTGGTCACTAAAAGATCCTTTCGCACTTTAACTACCGTTTCTGCATTACTGGCAAACTCAGGTACAGAGTAATTACCACTGTCAAACTTTTCATGATTCCTGATGCTTCCCACCATTCTTATAGGTCAAAATCAAGCACCAGATGTTGGAAATCAAGTGGGACAAAGTAATCCTCTGAGACTCAGATGCTGCTTGTGATCAACATAACCCTTGCATATATAATATGCTATTATACATGTATGATAAAATACATGAGCATCGTACCCAACCGATGGTCATACAAGAAGCGCAGCAGGAGAAGCACAAAGAATATTCCAGATGTCTGAATTAACTTGAGCAGGGACCGGATGTCTGTGGGTGGTGCTCCCCCTTCCCCTCCTGCACCAGCAGGGGGCGCTCCATGACTGTGAGCATGTGTGTGAGTGTGCGGATGGCTGGGATCTGCTCCATCAGGGCTGCTGTCATCTGGCATGTGGTGGGCGTGTCCGTGCTGCTGCTGTTGTTGCTGACTGTTCATGTGTTGGAGCAAATTGCGAATTTCTTCCATTCGGGCAACCACCTGGAAAATAAGTGGAATGAAGAACAGATCATGCTGTCAGCTGATTACAATCTCCAACTGAACAGAACCTGGCACATTCACCCGAAAGAATACAGGGGTGCTAGCAACACGGGACCTACAAATCTGAAACCACTTCAAGATGTTTTGCCAAATCTGAAAAGCCACAACTGCCAGTTTTTACAGGCAAGATACATGTACAGGGCTGCCACTTTCTCGAGACAAAAAAGCCTGAAAATTGACCCTGAAAATCTGAATGTGAGGAAAGCCAGAAAAAAAATAAAAATAAAAAGTGGGGGGGGGGGGGGGTGTACGGTTTTCTGCCAAATTGATTGGAAATCTGGGTTTATGTGAAATTTGAAATCGGAAATCCGATCTGAAACGGAAATCTGCCACCCCTGCAAATCGGAATTACCCCCCAAAACACGTACGATTTTCGGGCCAAATCGGAAATCTGGATTTAGGTGAAATTTGAAATCGGAAATCCGATCTGAATCGAACTCTGCCACCCCTGAGAATATAATTATACAGCACTGTGCTTACCTATTTCTTTTTTTAAAATGTGTGCAGCATCACGTACAGTGAGGAAGCTACTCAACAAACTCACAATGAATCGTCAGAGCATAAGACACAAACATACTTAAAAGTACAGCAACCGTTCATTACAACACTGCAATAATGTTTTCAAAGAAATCAAGTCTAGCATTACTAGCAATACGAACAAAATGGCTCAGGCTATTAATCTTACGAAAAGATGTGGTCAGCTAATACAAAACATTTGTTAATAATGATAATAATAATGAATTGTACAAGTAGTTTACATAGCACAAAATTCTCACAAAGTGACTCAATGCACGTACTCCAGCACTCATACCAACAAATATGCAAACACAAGCGCATACAACTACAAGAGCACAGCTACAGATCACATTATTAGTCAACCAGTTTCACCCCCCCCCACCCCACCCCACCACAAAACGACTAACACTTCACAAAAACCATTCAGTACCTGTGGGCTGAGCGCCAACGGCTCCCCAACATCATCTTCAGCTGTCATCAGCGGTGACATGTCCAACGCTACACTGCTCTCACCATCTCGACTGCCTTGTGCGGTGACTGTGGGCGGTGACTGGAAGGAAACGAGATGGACACGGTGCTCCACTGTTGTACGCACGGCGCGGCAGATTTGGCAGCAATTCCTGTGCCATGTCCATGGCTGACCGTGGAAATCGAGCTTGCAGTGGCATCTGAATATTGGCTAGTGACCACAAGCGAGCTTGCTGCTCTCTGCTGATTGGCTGGCTCCCGCTGCTGCCCCTTGATTACCATCAGCCATATCCCGTGTTTCATACTACTGCAAGAAATTTAGAGTTGGTTGTTAAAATTTTGACACCAAAACTGGGTTGAATGTAACACTTCAGTAGACAGCCACTGTTCTGAAAACATTTTGTTCTATGGACACCTTGTTTCCGTGACACTGCTCAGCGACACAATGAGTTCTGCCATTTCCTCTGTCAAAGTGTGAAGAGTTTGCTTGAACTGTTGTGACAGCCAGACAATTGAAAAACCAATCATTGAACCAGTATGCCTCGTTACAGGATTGATCCTCCTCACTGTGTGCAAGTGAGTGCGGTTGATTTAAAGCCTAACTAAAGAAAGGTAGGTCGTTAAATGGCTGTCAAAGTGCAACCCGGGTGGAGCGTCAATTCGACTGCTTATCTAAAGACTAAGTTCCAGTTGATGAGAAGGGCGCGGGAGGATCTGCCGATGTCAATACTAACAATGTCAATATGTTCATTAACTGCACAGCAGTCCGTCAAGGCCGAATGAATGGATAGAGTCCTAGTCGATATTAAAGGTTCGTCGTTTGATAAATAAGGAGCGTTGCCAGACACTCATGGGCAGGAATGACAGTCATACGTGACAAACGACGTTGTTTACAAAACGAAACTGCACAGCTGCTCAACGGAGAAACGGCCAATACGCTAAATCGTAAAAAAGTCCGACGTGAATGCTTACGAAAACAATACCTCAGGTGCTGGTAGTTTCCACTGGGTCTCTGACAGCAACCGTTAAAACCAAACGTAACGATCTGGATAAGAAGTTGGTAAAACTAAGATCTAACTTCCATGGCGATCAGCACAGTTGTGTTTCCCTTGTGGAGATTGTGTGGAGCCAACATATTAGTTCCGCATAAATGGATACCAGCAGATTTGGTAAAAAAATTTAAAATCCCAAATATATCAGATCAGACCAATCGTAATTTCAAACTATGTCTTTGTGTGTCCTACTAAATTTGTATTCTTTCAGAAAATTATTAGTGTAATACGAAGACATCATCTTAGCTTTGTGCATTCTGGACACTCGGAAATGTTGTGCCACAAAGTGCTTCGGCAACGCTGGGTTTTGGGCGTTATTTTTTTTGTTCCCTTTTGTATTTCTTAGCAACCACGTTTTCCAAGGTAATACACTTCTTTTGAGCTGTTTCATGGGTACATTTTGACGTACAGATTGTAGAAATGGACAGAATGAACACATCAAATGAGTCATTAGGCTTCCGTTTGTTTCATCATTTCATTGTTGATCAGTGCTGTTTGGGGGGGGGGGGGGATATATTTGAGACAGCTAAATTACACGCAGTGTTTGATATGTTTGTATGCTTCTGCTAGTGGTAACTGATTAAATGTGAACCGAAACATAAGTTTATTACAAGGTTAGGCCTCGGCTGTTAGTAGGGACCGTGCCCCCCCCCCCCACACACACACACACTCCCCCCCCCTCCCCCGAAACAGCATAACACTAACAGGAACACACACACACTTTACAGACATTCACTTTAGTCTAGAACAGTACACAGAATGTGGTGTATAGCGTGGCACTGAACTCATAAAACCTACACATAATTTGGCAGAGACAGGATTTGGTGGCCGAGGAGTACGCCTCTAAGCGGACCTTACGACAGCCATTTCAGTGGGAGCCCTTGCCAGACAGCCCAGAGAATGAGACCCAAGTTCGTCTCTGCCGCAACTCCCAGCAGGGAAAATCACTTATAGTTGATGAGAGGGGTAAGAGTTCTATACAGTTTGTAGCAATAGTAACTAGTATCATTGGCTTTCTTCCAGGCACCCAGGGGAATAGTTTCGTCTGTAGTTATGTGACATTAGACACATAGACTCCGTTTGTACACATGGAAGGCAGTGGTATAAATGCAGAAAGCGGACCATTCTTTTTGAAGTTAACTGCACTTTATAGTTATACCATGCAATTCATTTGGGGGGGGGGGGGGGGGGAGGGGAGGCAGCAGTTCATTGCCAGAGACTGAGAGAGGGACAGTGTTTGTATTTGGCCTGTGCATGCGTGCAGTGAACATTATCTACCATGTCCAGATCTGTGAAAATACATACTTGGACATGCACATTAAACCAAACAGTGACTGTTCAAAAGATCATGTTTGACTTTAATCATATTTCAGTTCAGGTGATGGGACATGATCAGGCATGAATTTTTTTCAGCTGTTCAGCTTAATTCCATCACCTCTAGACCAGTTTCTGCATTTTTCTTTGTTTGTTTGTTTTTCTGCTGTTCTGCCGGGGAAGCCTGGGTGGCTGAATGGTAGAGCATTGCACTTCTAATGCTCGGGCCGTGAGTTCATATCCTGGCTGGGGCCAAATATTTGTGCTGGCTTTTTCATCGTTGCCCCGTCTTTGATATCACCCATACGTGGTGGAAAAGGACGTTAAAACACCCACACCCACCCTGCTGTTCCGCTGTAGGAAAAACTCATACCAAAACACATCAGATTTCAGGGATTTTAGTCTAATTCTACAAATTTTCCATGCAGAAAAGTGTTCCCTCCTCTGACGCACTTTAAATCATGCCAAACTGCACTGTATGTCTATTTTTGTCTAATTTTGAAGAAATTCTGGTGGAGCATGCCCATGCCCCCGGACACCCCCTAGGGGAGCTGGGGTGGCTGATGTAGAGCGTTGGACTATAATGCTCGGGTCGTGAGTTCGTATCCCGGCTGGGGCCAAATATTTGTGCTGGCTTTTTCATCGTTGCCCCGTCCTTGATATCACTCGTATGTAGTGGAAAAGGATGTTAACCCCCAAACACCCACCCGGACATCCCCTAACATAACGCAGGGGTGGCAGAGTTCCGATTCAGATCGGATTTCCGATTTGAAATTTCACCTGAATCCAGATTTCCGATTTGGCTGAAAATCGTACGTGTTTTGGGGGGGAATTCCGATTTGCAGGGTGGCAGATTTCCGATTCAGATCGGATTTCCGATTTCAAATTTCACATAAACCCAGATTTCCGATTTGGCAGAAAATCGTACGTTTTTGGGTGGGAATTCCGATTTGTCGTTAGGTGGAACTTTCGCCGAGACCGTCTTCGGCGGAGTACAAGTTGCAATGGCCTCCTCTTCAAACTAGAAACACTTTAACTGCAAAATCGTGAAAAAGAAAGAGGTGGCGCGTGCAGGCGGCTACGTAGTTTGCGGTAGCTAGATTTGCTTGACGTGCCTGTGCTGAGTTTCTAAACCTGCATGGCCCCCCCCCCCCCCCCCCCCCCCCCCCCCCCCCCCCCCCCCCCCCCCCCCCCCCCCCCCCCCCCCCCCCCCCCCCCCCCCCCCCCCCCCCCCCCCCCCCCCCCCCCCCCCACCCCCCCCCCCCCCCCCCCCCCCCCCCCCCCCCCCCCCCCCCCCCCCCCCCCCCCCCCCCCCCCCCCCCCCCCCCCCCCCCCCCCCCCCCCCCCCCCCCCCCCCCCCCCCCCCCCCCCCCCCCCCCCCCCCCCCCCCCCCCCCCCCCCCCCCCCCCCCCCCCCCCCCCCCACCGCTTGTCAATTTTTTCTGGCGTACCTTGCATTCCGATTAGGAGGGTCAATTCAGTTTCAGGACTGCGGTAAGCTGTCTTGCCGTCTCCCCCCCACCCACCCACCCCCCCCCCCCACCCCCCGCTTGTCAATTTTTTCTGGCTTTCCTTGCATTCCGAGTTGTGGCTTTTCAGATTTGGCAAAACATCTTGAAGTGGTTTCAGATTTGTAGGTCCCGAGTTGCTAGCACCCCTGATAACGCCTCTGCCTTGCAGATCTATGCACACTTTGGCTTTGCCACTTTGTCACTATATGTATGCTGCACACTTTTCCTCCTTTTAGATAATGGACCATTTCACGCCCTGGTCCCCTTTTGTTAGTTCTGAGGAGCGCTTGACATCGCTGCCTTTTTTCTTCTTTTTTTTTAAGCTGAGATGTGATGGTACTGATGTGATATTTAAGGAAAATTTTAAGGTGGGATTTAATGTGTTATATCTAATTTTATACTCTTGTATGGTTTGCTTATTGATTATTTTGTTTGAGTGTTTTTAATGTACTGTCTGTCTGCTTTTAGTTTTATGATCACCACAACCTAATTTCCCCTAAGGGGATAATAAAGATTTATTGAATTGAATTTATGAATTATATGAATTATAGTGCGTACTGTTTTCCCCTTTTTCAGTCAGCGGGAAAACTCATGCCTGATTATACAGGTACAATTTTTTTTTTTTTCTCTCAGGTTACATTTGTCGACGGGAGGAGCTGCTGTCAAACCGTTGCTGCGATGTAAAGCACGGTCTGGGGACACGCTATGTGTGTGAGGGCTGCCTGGCCAATGGCTGCTGCAGTATCTATGAGCACTGCGTCTCTTGCTGTTTACAGCCTGACAAGGTAACAACTGTTGATGTTAGAATTTATTTTATTCCAATTTTTTTTTTTTTTTTTTACCACAGTAATCCTGGTTGACTTCTGAGATTGTAAAATATATGATAGGTGTTGGGTGGTGCTGCAGCGCGGCGACGCACTTTCCCCAGGGGAAGCAGCCTGAAATTTCCCGAAAGGGACAGAAAAAAAAGAAAGATAGTAAACATTGGGTGACAGTATTTAGTTTAGAAGTTGTGGACAATTCCGAATGATGTGAGAAGGCACAAGGAACTGTCTTACAGTTGAACTGTGTTTGATTTTTAATGAAAAGTTTGCTTTTGACTCACGTGTTTGATTTGTGGTTGGAAAAAAATCTGTCAGTGTCTGCATTTCCATTGTACACCAACTTGTAGTGACGTGAACCATTTTCTGTGTGTCCCTTTCAGCAACCCTTGTTGCGGCGTATTTTGAAGGACGGTCTGGACGATACATTTAATGTATTCATCTCAGAGGTCAAGGATCATTTTGAGTTGTGCTTGGCCAAGTGTCGAACATCGTCACAGGTCAGTACACGTGCTGTCATTCCCTGTAAGCGAAGAAAACAGTCTTGCAGACAGTGAGACAGTGGTGTCTGATTATATTGAATTTGATTGATTCTTTTCGCTCAGCCAGATCACTGCACCACAAGTAGATACCAGACTGTCTAACTCAATTCCATGCAAGTAAGTGTGGGGTTGTGCCCCAGTGGCCTCAGTAAAAATATCAAAATTGAATCATGTCTGCGTGTGTTGCACTTTGATTATACTCATGTTTGCTGCAAGAAGAGCTGTTAACCTTCCGGCTACGTCACTAAAAAACTTCTTAGTCCTACATCGTGTGAAACAACTTACCCATGGTTTTTACATAGGTAATTTTCGACTTATTCCTAGTCCTACGTAGTGGGAAACAAATTACCCATGGTTTTTACATAGGTAATTTTCGACTTATTCCTAGTCCTACGTCGTGGGAAACAAATTACCCATGGTTTTTATATAGGCAGATTGTAGCTTATTCCTAGTCCTACATCGTGGGAAACAAATTACCCATGGTTTTTATATAGGCAGTTCACAACTTATTCTTATTTATTGTTTAATTACTCTGCTAATTACAAGTTAAACAACACAATTTTTGGCATGAACATTGTCAAACCATTTATTGACAAAGTCATGAAATTTCAAAGGTGTGACCTAAATATTGACTGAGATATGTTCATCTAAAGCAATGTGTGTGCAACTTTTTACCCATGACGTAGCCAGAAGGTTAAAGAACCGTTAATCTTGCCTACCTTTGGCATACAGGGTCTAAACCAAAAGAGAGTCAAATACCTGGGATACTTGTGCGCGGTATGAAATGTGTTAAGTGAAATAATGCTGGCTGAATAAATTCTTACCATTCTGGTTCATGTACAGCATGTGTGTATTCTTAGTAATACTATTAAGAGCAGGTTACATTCGTTACAGACTTTTGGAGTGCAGTTTGTAGAGGGAGGAGTTGTGTGTGCAAGGTTGATTGGGGGGGTGGAGGGGGGGGGGGGGTGGTGGTGTCAGGAAGGCTGGTGGAGAAGAAGAAGACAAGGCTATCGTTACAGTAAGCACACTTTTGTGTCAGTATACATTTATTACATTTTGCTTTGTTTTTACTGAATTGTGGGGAAAGATTTTCTAGTGACCGATCATGTATTATAAATCTGTTGCAGAGCGTGCAGCATGAAAACTCGTACCGTCATCCCAAAGTGAAATACTGCTATGGGGACAAACCACCGGACCTGCAGACAGTGGCCTCATGACTACGCCGAGAAATTCCTCTACGCTTGCGTCGTCCAAGGAACCTAGTGTCTTACCTGGCGGACAGCATTGTGCTAACGTTTTTGTGGCAAACATTTCTGACAGAAAGTGTCCAGATACTGATAGTGAAGCGAGTGACAATCAGGGAGAGTTTACTAGTGAAGTGCACGTGAATATATTTGTTCAGAGACATTTTGTGTTCTGAGGCCTCTTTCCTGTGATACAAACAGTATAAAATCCACTCGCGTGTAGAGCGCTGTAAATATTAAAGTACACTGAGGCATTGCTGGAAAAAAAATTTGAGACGGTAACTTATTTTACTGTTGGACTGTCTCTACGTATTCTTTTCCTGATGGACCTGGTCAAACGCAAGTGAAGACTACATTGTTTGAGACAGAGGAGTTCTAGTGAAGCAGTTGCAGACTGACACTTGTGAAGGGTGGATTTCCACAAACATTTTGCGTTGAAGACCTATTGTGATAACAGGCATTATCTGTGATATTTGTGTTTGTTTTGTCCATCCCTCGTTTCAATCGACTTTAAGTGGACCTCCTGTCTTACTCATCTGGATTTCATAACTAAGTCACAGTACAGTTTGTCCGAGAGTGAGTATCTGGTCCTTCTGTGGCAATCACTCAGTGGGAAGTTCTCTTCAGGCTAGAGAAAGCTCACTACAAGTCTGAAATCTCTTAGGTGCTAAACCAAAGTCAAAACTTCCTGTGCCCTGCATTCATGTAGAAAGATTTTGGCGGAAATTTGAGCGGATGCATCAAGAGCTTAGACATTTGAAAACTCCGTTCTCCGGTTCAACGACTTCACTGAGACAGTAAAGCAGAGGCATTGCCATTACCTTCTGCTGTGTTTGGGACAAGTGAAAAGCTGTAAAGTTCTGGAGAAGAGTTTTGAAGAGCAGGAGTGCAGGACATTGTATTCGCAGAGTGTGAACCGTCACTTATAGGGTGTGTGGAAAAGACTGGATCATCATGTCCGGTGCCAGTAACCCTAGCGGACAGGATGAGCAACATCCGTTTCAGCTGCCGTGGGTCAACTCTTGCTACCACCAGACACTGCTGCCTGATGCACCATGGCACAAGGTGAGCTAAAATACAACAGCAGCCTGGGAGCAGCCAGTTTCATGGGCCTGTTTACAGCAGCATTTTATTTGAACAAACCTTGATCACTTCCAATGTTTTTATTTCTGGCCTTGGTATGTACAGTGACTAGGATCTATCACTGATCCAGGCCCTTCTCAGGGATGGATTTACTCATATATGCCAGTGAAACATTGTCTCCTTGACCAGTCATTTTTATGAGACATTTTCATTTTCTATGAGACAATCAAGTTCACCCGCATCACTCTGTCACATGTCTGTGCCAAGAGCCTGTTCCTAAGTGCAGTGACGTTCAGGTTCTGAACGGAAAAGGACCTCTCGATCGCAGAACTGAGAAAACTGATAACGCGCCAATTTTTTTGCAACTCTTTCGAGCGAGAGTTCCTGGCAGCGCGCGCGGCGAGCGGGATAAGTAAGCCTCATCACTAAAATTAGATTAGTGTAACAGACTCTATGACTGACACAGACAGCACATCTCTGCTTCGCGTTGTCAGGTGCGCTTGTGATGTCATGTTCGTGTGACATATGATGCATTTTGCAAAATTTCTATGCGACATTTTATCAAAATATGAGACATAGTCGCACAACGCGTGAGAAAATCGATCCCTGCCTTCTGATGAAGTGGTTGGGAGGGTGCTTGTGTGTGTGTGTGTTTTTGAGGGTATTCGGGGGGAGAGGGGTGTAGCGGTGTGTGCGTTACCCTGTTACCAGCTACTGTTCCTACAGTCACATATTCTTTTCCATGACCGCAGAGTTGTTCAAGGTTTTGTCTCTCGTTTAGCATGCAAGTCAAATGTTCAACAGCATTAAATGTTCAGCAGCATTATGTGTGTTCAAGTCAACGGGTGGTGACTAAAAGTGACACATGTCTACAGCAATCCAAATTTCAACACAAGATGGTGTGCAAACCTCTTCATTCATTGCATATGTTTTAAAACGCCAGTCTTCATCTGTGTGCTTCATTCCAGTTGGAAGGTCGTGTTGCCCAGCTTCTGGCCACACGGGTGGAGCGACAGTTCAGTCACCCGCAGCGGAAAGAGATGCTGCTGGAGCTGCTCGGACGTCATTTTGTGGACACTTACCTCAGCCATGTCAAACGAGATCCACAAGTCCTGGTTAGTCTTTGTTCTGCTTTTAATCAGGTGTTGCTGAACATAGACATCTCAGTTTAATATCTTCCACCTTTTGGTGGATTTCCACCTTTGGCTACAAAGTTTCCTCCTCCAATTCCAAAGCAGTGTGTTTCCTCCTCTGGAGTACTTAAAATCAATGCTAACACAAACCAGATTGCACAGATTTGGTCTCATACTAAATGTTTTCCTCCAGAAGAAGTGTTTTCTGCTATGAAGCACCAAAAAGTATGCCCGAATGCACCAAACTGCTATGAAGCACCAAAACGTATGCCCGAATGCACCAAACTGCTATGAAGCACCAAAACGTATGCCCGAATGCACCAAACTGCTATGAAGCACCAAAACGTATGCCCGAATGCACCAAACTGCTATGAAGCACCAAAACGTATGCCCGAATGCACCAAACTGCTATGAAGCACCAAAACGTATGCCCGAATGCACCAAACTGCTATGAAGCACCAAAACGTATGCCCGAATGCACCAAACTGCTATGAAGCACCAAAACGTATGCCCGAATGCACCAAACTGCTATGAAGCACCAAAACGTATGCCCGAATGCACCAAACTGCTATGAAGCACCAAAACGTATGCCCGAATGCACCAAACTGCTTAGATTTTAGTCTAGATTTTGAATAAATTCCGGGGGAGCATTCCTCTGGACAGGCCTAGCATTACGCAGGTTTTTGGCAGATGTGAACTGATGGCTGGGCGACTTCATCGCTAAATGCTACACACCTGTTCCTCCTTTTGAATCATGGACGTTTTAAGCCCTGCGATCTGCTAGCATGGGATGTTATGGCCTGTTATGTGCAAGGTTTTTGCTGTGCAATTCCAGAACAAAAAAAACAAAACAAAAAAGGCAAACAAGAAAATGCCCTATGAAACAGACTTTGCAATTTTCTGCTTTCCTTTAGTCCTTACAACAAGAAACAAAACAAACCAAAAAACAACATAAAAAGACAATCTAGCAGTGGATCATTGGATTAGATTTCCAGTCCAGATTGTCTTCTTATTTATTTTTAAATTTTATTTTATTGTTTTGTTTGTCTGTAGGATGCGAACCACATGGGCGGTGAGGAGTATGATCGGCTCAAGATCGAGGCAACATCATGGCTGAACAATCAGATGTACAAGGCTGTCAAAGACGCTGGTCTGCAGGCCATGTTGACTGGCGCAGCTGCCAGGTATGCTCACAGGAGGCATAATGCTGGATAATGCTGCTTAAAGCATTCATCTCTCCCTTCCTCTCTTCTCTGGTGTGCCAGTCTCTCACTATAGAAGGTGCTGTACTCTTATGGTTTGCGGGGATGGAGGAGGGGGTCTGATCAGCCATATTGAGACAATAAAGTTTATTCTTATCGCAAAATCCCCAGATCCAAACACGGTCATGTAGATCTACTAATGAAAGCTTGTTTCTTCACAGCGATACGGATGCCTTACCACCAGACTATGCTGCGTTTCTGCAACACACATTCACTGTCTTCTCCAGCGGCTTGGAAAGGGAGCTTTTCAAACAGGAAAGAGATCTGAGGGTAAGCTTCTTACATCTTATGTTCAGGTTTGAGTTTGCAAGTCCACAAGTAAACCATTTATATAATAATAATAATAATAATGAGGATTTGTCTCTTACATACATATATATGTAAGATCTATAGATGGTAGATACAATGTTACAGTTATTTGCTCAATGCCAGAGCAAACTGGCAAGCATTAAAATATTTTTAACGCATAGGAGTTGCTTAAATCCGCTTTATTTGTACATAATAAAATGTCAGCCGCTCTTTGTTTGCACATAATAAAATGTCAGCCTCTCTGAAACAGCATACATGAGATGGTTTGGCAAAGAAATTAAAAAACAAAAGAAATTTCACTAACCCGGCTGCTGACCAAAAACCTAGCACCCAGTGGACATGCTGATAGCAGACTCGCCATTACTTAGAACTCGGGTCGTGAGTTCGTATCCCGGCTAAGGCCGAATATTTGTGCTGGCTTTTTCATCGTTGCCCCATCTTTGATATCACCCGTATGTGGTGGAAAAGGACATTAAACCCCCAAACACCCACCCACCCATTACTTAGAAAGTGTCATTGTCTTTGCATAAAATGTTTTGTAAGACTAGTTACATTCTGTTATAACAAGCCCAGCTGGCAAGTTTGAAGTCTTCATATATATTTTCAGCAGCCCTGTAATACTGAATCTTGGATTTTTCCTTTAGAAACACTTCTGTGCAGTCAGTTTGGGCTTCGGTCTGCTTGTTTCTGAACTGAAGATGTTCTTGTATAGACAGTGTGTGACTGTAATATTCTGTATGTAGGAGAAGAAAGAAAAGGAGCTGCTGAACCCTAAGAAAGCACCAAATGCGGACATTTTCAAGGTGCCAGCACCCAGCCGCCTTAAGCCACTCAGCACGTTGGGTACCACCAGCTCTGCGTCATCCGTCCCTAAACCCACCTCTGCACAGCTGAGAGGTAAGCAGCGGATGAATTTTGTTTATTTGGCAAACAAGGCTGAGACTTGTTTGTGGTTTGTGTGCGTGGTGTGTGTGTGTGTGTGTTGTGCGCGGGCGGGCGTGCACGCATGCGTGTGTGCGAGGGGGGGGGGGGGGAGATTGTGTGTGTGTATGTATGCGTGTGTGTGTGTGTGAGAGGGAGAGAGATTGTGTGTGTGTGTTAATTTAACCTACGGCTACGGGCCTAACCCAGACTAGGACAAAAGAAACCCAAAAGCAAAATTAAATATAAAAAAAGGAAGCGAAGAAAGGAAGAAAAATCTTTCTATGACGGCTCAGGCACCTTGCTGGAATGGGCCCGCTCCTTGATTTAAAACAAAAAACAAAAGAAAATTTAACCCTAGAGCTAGTTTAGTTCAATGCTAGACTCAAACCCAGGGCTAAAAGCCCTAACCTCGACTATTACATACGGGCCCAGAGGATTACAGTCTCTAAAATCGCAGTCTCCAATTCCAAAAGCATGTCACATTGAAGATAAACTGTATGCATGTGTGTCTGTACAGGCATGATTCACACCGTCCAGGGGGACCCTCCACCAATGTGGGGTCACCAGAGTGACTGTATCGGTGCTGCGGTGGTGTCCCTGCTACAGAGAGATCCACGCAAGTTTGACCAAGTGGCAGGTCGTCTCCACGGGAGACAGTTGCCGGGCACGCTGCGACAGTACATGTGGGCGGATGTCTTGCTTAAACAAGAACGCAAACGCATGAAGGAAGTGTAAGTTGAAATGCGGAAACTGTGTTTAGCTGAAATTGTAAAAATGAACGAAAATGTCTCACCGTGCTTTGAAATGGGTTAAAAGTGTGTGTGTGTGTGTGTGTGTGTGTGTGTAACAGCTTTACAAATGCAAAATTTGTATGTTGTAAAACTGAAGTAAAGACATACTTCTGTATTAGAAATAAGTTACTGGCATTGTGATTCCCATTCTGATCTTATTCTCCTTTCTGTGATTATTACTGACTTTAAACATTCTCTCCACATTTGTCAGAGCTCAGATGGCTAAAATGTCACAAGGAAATGTCTTTGAGTAAAATCACTGAAGTAATAATAATATATCGCTTTTCTAAAGCGCAGTATCCCAGTAAGATGCTGGCTCAGACTGTTCTACACTCAAAAGATAATCTGAAACAAAACCACACACATGCTCACGCACGCGCACGTGCACACATACACACACACACACACACACACACACACACACACAACACACACACACGCACACACACAAAAGTCTATTTCACAAACTTAAAGCTGGGCTGCAAATGGGCTCAATTAAAGTAGGGTGTGGCTGGGAGGGGGGGGGGGGGTGTTACAACTATGGCTGCACAAGCAACAAAGACTGCTTTGTGGATAATCAACTAAGAAGGAGAGAAGGCTGACTGGAAGAAGTATGCAGGGATATTGTTTTTGTAGGTCTGCAGAGAAGGTGGTGCGTGAGAGGTTTGCTCGTGCTGTGACGCGGGGCCTGACAGAGCTAAAGATCAAGAAACCAACACAGTCGCCAATCAACGGCCTAATACAGAATGCTGTCATAGAGGTGAGAGGCTTAAAAACAGGCAAGTCATGTATGTATCAAAAGACAAACACAAGGAAAAAAAACAAACATAAGTACAAGGGAACTCAACTATTTGATGCATGTCACAGCATTGGATAATACTCAAATTTATTTGAGTACTGACCCTTCCTGAAAAAGTCAGCAACCGGCCCCCATAGTGTAGTGGTTAGCACTTCGGACTTTGGACGGGAGACCCAGGTTCGAATACCAGCTGAGGCAAGTGGGATTTTTCCTATGTAGGTCGGCTCTTACCATGTGCTATGGGCCCAAATGGGAATGCTGTTGCCACACAGCCAAGACTCACGCACTTCACGGGTGGTACTTTGAGGGGGGGGGGGGGGGGGGGGGCTTCACTTTGTATAACGCATTTCATGATGTGGATGACCAAACATCCTTATTTTCCGTGCCTGGTTAACCCTGTGATATGTATGACATGAAGTGTGGAATGCTGCCCTGTCCAGATCGCTTGGACCTTCTTCTCATCATCATACCATCATCCTCATCTCCATCCATCATGCATAATAAAACTTGCCCTGGCTTCCACAAGTCGCCACAATAGTTTCAGAGGCAATATTTTGACGCAAGTGACTGATTCTGATGCACGGATTAAACACACTCGATGAAAAATTTACCACAATGTTTTTTATGCCTGACAGACTTTAAAATGTATCTTTTTTTCACCAGACATACAGCAAGACAGTGAGCATGTTGCCGTACAAACACATCGAGCATGTGAAGGAAGCGGCACGGGCCCTGAACGTCCTGTACGTGTATGACCGCAGCTACGAGCCGTACCTCATCAACTGGTTGTTCCCGCTCCAGATTGCCTTCCGAGACAAAGACCAGCACAGTCAGGATCATGGTATGTCATGGGTCAAATTAATTTGTAAAAGTAGGGTGCAAGACAAGCACCTTTCTGAGAAAAGTAAGGTACCCGAGTGGGAGAGTAAGGTGCGTCTTGGTGGTGAAGCACGGCAGACATTTTGACCGAATGTTTCATGTGCAATATGTGTTCTTGTATCTTCCTGGTGCAGTAAGTTGGCCCCCTGAAGCAGTTTTGCATTTTCTGAACTGTAAACACAAGCCACAAGTTGTGCATCATCATCATCATTAGCTTGCTTTACGTCCTATGGCTTTTAGCCCTTAAGGACAAGTTGTTCCTGGCATGTGTCTTTGGCTGCTTGGCCGGGCGAGTGTCTTTGGGGCGGATGAGGGCTGTTTTGCTTTGCTTTGGGCAACGTCAGAGGTTCTCTGCTTGAGTCTCAGAACAAGTTGTGCTGGCTCTTTCTTCATTTTTCAGTCTATCACATCACCCTTGCTTTATGGAAACCAACCAGCCAACTATCCTTTGTCGTCCATTACCTGTTTCCATGCCTTCTGAGTGTAAAATTTGTATCATACTCATAAGCTTTGTCCTGATTCCCCCCCCCCCCCCCCCCCCCCCCATCTCCAACAGGTGAGCATGTGTTGGAGCTGGGTATGTACCTGGACCTGCTGAACACCAGCTGCTACCCAAGCTGGCCGGAGGTGTTTGCCATTGCTGAGTGCGTCATGCAACGCTTGCAGGACGAGGACCCCGAGCTGCACGATCACCTCAAGCACATCGCCACCATCAACGTGCAGGGGCACCCCAAGGTGAGCGCCACTCGGTTTTGGCCATTGTCACATACACATCCGCAAAAATGGAAAAAAAATTAAAAATAAAAATAAAAACCTGCACGCAGTATCACCTGACAACTGACATGTTCATAATTCACAAAATTCACAATATAAATAAACAATATAGCAGTAACAATAATTTTGTATTTTTTTATGCTTTGGGCCCAGCTGGCCTGTCTTCCCATGAGGTTTGTAGCATGTAGCTTGTCTTGGTGTGACTGAATCTACATGGAGATGCCCAGACTTTTTCAGTTATACACAGAAGACATATATATGTATTGTGTAGCATGGCCCTTGAAGCTGAGAAGTGCATAGGCCCTTAGAGAGTGGCAGATAATAGTAATAATAATAAGTATTGTATAGGTGCTCTACCCAGTTTTGTGAATCGGCTCAAAGCTCTGCGATCTGAACCCAACGCGCACGCTCACGTGAATCATGCTCATTCTCTCACACACTGGACATAAACACATTACAATCACGTGGTGCGAAGGGTCAGCTCAGCTATTTAAATTTCGGAATTTAGAATTGCATTTTTTTTTTCAAATTTGGTGGGCTGAACATTTCCAAAGCAGAGGGGGAGGAAGCCGGAGTACCCGGAGAGAACCCCCGACGATCGGCCCGAATGAACGGTGCCACATACGAAAAGGAAAAATTCTTTGCCCCGATTGGGACCCCAACCCCCGACCTTTCGCATTGGTGACAAGTCTCTTAACCACTAGACCACTGACCACCCCGACATAGAAAGTGAACTGTGCTGAAAAATGTCCATGTTGGTTTCAGGAATTTCTGGTGCAGCTGATTCACCAGGAGAAAGAGAAGGCGGAGCTGCTGTTAAAGTCTGTTCCAAACACCGCCCGCAGCATGGACCAGTCGGCTCGCCAGCTGTTGGCTGACCCCCTCATCTTCCTTCGCCGCTGGATTGGGGAGGTAAGCATGAATTCCAGAGAGCCAGGGATTAAATTTTTATGAACCTTACCAGATCCAGGCTTTTCAGCGAACAGTGAAGCAAAAATCACAATCGGAAAGTGTGGACATTTTTTTAGTGGGAGACTGTTTTTCCTGGGCTGAATGGAGATAGCTTTACCTGGATTGAATTCGCCCAGTGTCATCCCCTGAGAAGAGGGTTGCTTGTGTGGCCGTATTCAAGCACCACACCATATGGTCAGCCACAAATCATCTACGGAGGATTTTGACCTCCGTTGTGAGAGACGTGCAGTTTTTGTAGGAGCTTACCATGGTTGAAGATAATCCTCACAGCAGTAACAACTTCCTTTGGTAATCATTGCTTTTTGGTAATCCTTTCTGCTGAGGTATTGGAAGTAGTAGTGAGTTTAGCCCTGGAAAGAACAGCTCTTGAATTTATTTTGATGATACACAGTGTTACGAACCATCAGTGTTGTCAAAGGTTTTGGTATTTGTGCTGGCTTTTTCATCGTTGCCCCGTCTTTGATATGATGTGGTGGAAAAGGACGTTAAACCCCCAAACACCCACCCACCCACGCTTGTCAAAGGTTTTTGACAATGGAATTTAAATTTTACGTAGACCGTCTCCTGATCTAGCCAGGCTGTTTATGTTTTACCTATCAGACTAGACTGAACAGTTGTTTGACCAGCCATTTACACAGAGATGCATGCGCAATGTGTTTCAGGGGTTTGTGAGTGTGGTGGACACGCCAGCAGTGATGTACATCTGGGACCAGTGTTTCTTACAAAGCTGGAGCCACAGTGTGCTGCAGAATGTCTGCCTGGCCCTGCTGCAGCTTCTGCGGTATCGCTTTATGGAGGCGCGCAACTATGTCGAGATGAAAGAGGTAATGAGTGGGTTAGGATTATCATGGTACACGAATCTTCATTCATATATTTTGCCTATCTCGGCTTCCAAATGAGAATTATTGTGAAGCATTTACATGTATCCTAACACACATGCACAGGCATACATTCATGTGTATGCACATACACACACACAAGAAAGAATGCAAATTATTGGTACTTTGTATTTGCATCTCATCTGCATGTTCTCATACTACATCTGCATGTTTTCAGTACCACATCTGCTCACTATCACTCAGGGATATAAGAGAATGGTGAAAATGCATTTGATTATGTGCACATTGGCTTCAGCATTTTGCGTGCTGGACACTAGAGAGTCCATTATCTGTATTGCCTGTCCAGGTGTTTCTAAATGAGGCGTGCAAGCTGTACACGGTGGACATCCAGATGGCCTGGATACATGTGGAGAATGGAAAACATCTGCTGGACATCTACAACAGACAGCAGCCCAAGTATGTATTCCACCAATGCCTCTGTCAGGGATCGTGTTTATTGCTTTTTTCCTTCTTCTTCTTCTTTTCTTTTCTCCTATGGTTATACCAGATGGCATGATGCTAAAGAACTTTAAGGAATTCCCCTAATAGTAATACCCTCACAACTTCAGTCAATAGAGCCATCGTGCTACCCCCAGCACGGGCTTTAATTCGCATATAATACTGCTTTTTGGGGAAGCCCTACGCATTTTGAAGGAACCTCTGCGTACTCCGTACACATTTTGCGATGGCCGCTATTGCACCCACAATTCAGCGCTTTTTACAGCCTGCCTGTTTGCTGGGCTAATCCCTTGTCAATTACCGCAGGAGGGCAGTCAGCAGTGCACAAAGCGAGTTAGATTATGCTGGTCGCTAGCCAGTTGATTGACAGTAGAAAGCGCTTTGTCCGATTTTTTTGAGGCACTGTGGTTCCTTTCACGGGCTGACGACATAAAAATCAAAACCCTCCGTCTGATGTGTGTGCGATTTTTTTTAGTGTCATACGCATTTTTACTGACCCCCATGCTTTTTCTCTTGCAAAATGCAAAACACCAGCACGGCCCATGCTGTGTGTATGTTTGAGAGATAAAGAGTGGGAGAGAGAGAGAGTGTGTGTGTGTGTGTGTGTGTGTGTGTGTGTGTGTGTGTGTGTGTGTGTGCGCGCGCGCGCGCGCATTTGCAAAGGATGGGATACTAGTGCATGTCTGATGACTGTGGAAGTGACGAACAGACTTGTACAGGTCACCCGTAGGATATTGTGGTCTTGCAGGTCCACAAAATCTGGCCACTTTGCATCAATTTGTTTGTTTGCCGATTTTGCAGCCTGCCTGCCTCGCGGATGAGTGGAGCACCATCACAGGCCACCACACCCGCCCCTGGCCTCCTTCAAACGTTCGGCATCAAACGTCTCAAGGCCAAACTCATTGTTCCTGCAGAGACTATTCAGCGAGTGAGTGTCGTGGCATTTAAATCTCTGTACATCAGTTTATGTACTGTACTCTTTATCACAAGGGGAGGGGGTGTGAAATACACAGCTCTTGAGTTTGGCTGGTTGTATTTTTTCAGGCTGGGGAATTTTCATTCATTTGGCAATTTTCAGCCAATTTCTTATCCTTTCACGTTTCAAGCCCAAAAAATCAACATTTCAGCCAAAGAAAAGACTGGGGTGGGTGGGTGTCTGGGGGTTTAACGTCCTAGAAAAGACTGTGGGGAAAAGGTTGCACACACAGTAATGTGTCATGATACATGCAATGCCATACAGAACAGGAGTCTAACTTTATTTTTGAAGAAGTCTATGCCAGTGCAAAGGCAGTATTTTACTTGCGGGTGCTAGGAGAAGCCACTAAATGCCTTTAAAAATGCTAAAATTGTTTTTGTGAAGTGGGGCGTTGCCCCGTGGTCCCCCCAGTAGGGCGCTGCCTCTGAGCCCCAGCCAAGGCTTTTCAGTCTTTTTTTCCCTCAGCAATTCGCCAGCCTGTTTTTTGTAGTGCCATAAAATTTATGTTGGTTGTGATGGCGATTGTGTTTAATTCATGGAAGGTTAATTTTGGGGGGTTTATTTTGTCTTGTCAGGAGCCGTGGTTGATGTCCATCGACCCTTCAGGGCTGCGCCTTTGCTGCACTATTTATTTTGGCAGCATCCAGCTCAACCGACGCATCTCCACCAACACCCCGATCGTCATCTCAGCCGCCAAAGACACGTACGGCAACATGGTGTATGAGCTGGAGTTCCCTGGTGAACGCTATGTGTACCCGAACTTTGACCTCTCACAGTACGACGTGGAGAGGGAGCTTGGGGCCTCACCTTATGCAATTCTGAGCATGGAGTATATGATGCCGACCACGTCACAGTCAAGTGGTGAGTCAGGGACTTCTAGGCATGCATGTACACATGCACACACACCCCATGCCATAAGATGACATCTACAGCTATTTTTCCCCAAACCACATTTTTCTGGTGGTGTCTTTTTTTCTTTCTTTTTTAAATTTCATTTTGTTTCAGGTCTCCCTCTGTACTCTACAAGACTTACTCATTGCACACAAATCCCTCCCAACAGCGCGCGCACACACACACACACACACACGTACGTGCGCACACGCACGCGCGCGCACACGCACACACACACACACACAAACACACGTGCGCGCGCACACACACACACACACACACACACACACGCAGATTTTGAAAGACTATTTTCAAATGGCGCACGCACGCACGCGCACACACACACACACACACACACACACACACACACACACACACACACACACACACACACACACACACACACTCTTCCTCTATGGCACACAAAGTACAAGCATTTAATTTGGTGGTTTTTGTTGTATTTCCTTCAACAGGTTTGAACCTGATTCCCTTGGGCTGGTCACGGGTGCTGCTCTTCAGAGGTGGTGCTGAGGGTGCAATTAGCGTCGAACAGTTTACCCTGATCGAGGGAGAGACATGGGTGGCTTTGCACCCTGGGGACATACCAGACAGTCTCATCTCCACCCAACCTGCCACTCCGTCGGAGACACAGGAAGGTGAGAGCAGGCAGGAAATCATAATCATCAGTCGCAGTTATTGCAGAATGGTTGGCTTTAGGACACTTCTGGTCAAGAGAAGTTAAATCTGCAGTTATTGTATGTACTGTGTGAACTGTATATCAGCACAAACCCTGCAGTGTGTTTTCTTTTCTTGAAGGAAACTTGCAGGTAAAGATTTTGTTGTGTGCTATATATAATAGCATCATTTAATAATAACAATATTAATAATGAGTATTGTATAGGCGCTTTACCCAATTTCATGAATCGGCTCAAAGCGCCGCGAACTGAACCCAACACACACGCTCACGTGAATCACATGCATTCTCTCACACACTGGACATAAACACATTACAATCATGTGGTGCGAAGGATCAGCTCGGCTTTTTAAATTTCGGAATGTAGTATTGCATTTATTGTTCAAATTTGGTGGGCTGAACATTTCCAAAGCAGAGGGGGAGGAAGCTGGAGTACCCGGAGAGAACCCCCGACAATCGGCCCGCATGAACGGTGCCACACACGAGAAGGAAAAATTCTGACTTAAAAAAAAAAGAAGGTTACTAGCCATAGATAATTTCCCGCATTACAGATGCGTACCTTGGATACAACTCTGAACTCGGTGCGTTGGTGTTTGACCCCAACCGTGAACCTAGGACCCCCCAGCCTCAGGTCCCTCCTCTCGAACTGCAGCAAGTGCCACCTGCAGATACACGGCGACAACCGCCGCCGCCGTCACAGAGGTGAGGACTAAAAAAAATCTACCCCTTTTTCACCACTAGCATTCCCACACTTTTTTCTGTTTATTTATAGTGTAATTTTATTACGTCATTTGTCTCCGTTTTAAAAAATTACTGGCAGCCTGTGAGCTGAGAACTTGCCTCATTATTATTTGAATATTATATGTGTAAGCAGCTGCCATGCATCGCTGGCAGTATGTTTTGTGGAAGGCACATTGTTCCTGTTCACAAAGAAATTCAACCGTTTGACATGGCTACTCGTACCTCCAGTAAAATTTCACTGTATGATTTGACAAGGTGCTTTTATATTTGGTATTGATGATGTTCGTATCATCTTGCAGAACACCACGCCAGCCCAAACCACCACCCATCTCTCAACCACCTACGAAACGTTCACCCCCTCCGCCGTCAGTCCCAACCCCTGCCCCCTCTGTCCCTGCCCGCAGGAGTGCACCACGGGAGCCTGAAACAGATCCCTGGGTGGCCTATGACCCCAAGGCTGCGACGCAGAACCCGACCCCGACATCATGCCGAGAGCCGTTTGACATTTACATGGACAGTGTGCGATACATCCCCGACAATGCTTCCATTATCAAGGTTTGCGGTTTTTATGTGCATTGAGTGAGTGCTGTGTTAGGATGCTCATGCATCAGTACATTTTACGTGTGTTTGTGTGCTTCTGTGTGTGTGTGCAGTGGAAGATGCTGAAGCTGGTGTGTGTGTGTGTGTGCATGTGCATGTGTGTGTGCGCATGTGTGTGTGTGTAAGAGAGAGATTGAGTCAAGTTGTTTAATGTGTTCAGGCTTATGTCCATACTTATGTGAAGTTGGGGGATGGAGAAACATCCAAGCTAATACCAAAAGAGAGAGATTTAAGTTTTTTGCCTTTGAATTCAGCTCCTTTAATGTATATTTTCTTATATTTTTACACCGGAAATTAGTAGGATGAAAACAAAGCATATTTGCATTTGACCAGCGCTGGTTGTGAAGCTTCCATTTTGCTAAGTTAAAACTTTGGTAAAATCAGAAGCACTGGTACATCTCTGACAGTTTCTGTGGGAGCTACATTTACTTCTGTGATCTAAATTTTTAGCAAGGTTGAGAGTGTAACGGTGTGCTCACAGTGACCTTGACTTTCTTAGGTGACGGGACGCTTACTGAAGGCCGGTGACCTCAGTAACCTTCAAGACATTCTGGCCCTGCCTCTCCTCGGAAAGTCGGCCCGCTGTCCCGAATTCGACTTCCGCATGACCGTGAACGCTGACCGTCAGCGAGCCAACCCTGAGATGATCCTACTGTTGCGTGTGTACACAGTGGACATCGTCACAGAGCAAGTGGTCGTCATCGGCAGCTGCCTGCTGAAAATGTTCGACACAAAGAAAAAGGTTGGCACTTTATATGGCTTGCTCCAAATTTGTGTTCACGAAGAAGGAAGAATATTTGGTTTTTCTGACAGGTGATCTGCTGTTTGACTTTCTGCCGGTCACATCTTGTAACAGTGACTAATTCTGCGTTGCTTCTAGAGATCTTTCTTCTGTCACTATCATGTACTCCCTTTGTGCTGTCAGCTGATTAAATTTTTTTTTTTTTTTTCAAAGGATGGTGCTTTGCGCGTGGGAGGTCACCAGTTGCGGCTACACAGCGGCATGCCCGACGTTAAACAGGGCATCAACAACCTGAAACACACTGACCTTGACCCTGCACCTGCCATACCGGGCTGCTCTGTGCTCGTCCGCATTCTGCCGCACTCACAGGTGAGCACAATTTACGCATTCAACTCTAGCGCCCTTCCAAAGCATTACTTTACTTATCGCATCATTTGTGGTTTCACATGACTTGCACTTGGAACCAAACTTGTATTTCTTTTCAGACCACAGATACCGGTATGTTTGTTGCTGCAGTTCATTATTGTTATTATTGTTTGGTCGTTATTTGCAGTCAAAAAAAAAAAATCTGTTGGCTCTTTACAAGATGACAAGACAGATTAACATGTAATACCATTTCGGGTCACATGCATGCGCACGCACACACACACACACACACACACACACACACACACACATACACACACACACACACAGTTCAAACAAAAGGGGAGGGGGCTGACAAAAAGATAATGTTCATAAGTTTTGCCGCCGGGTGATTATTTATAATGAAACTAATGTGTATCTTTCATGTGAATTTTGCTGCCAGGAAGCCGTGGCAGCCCCCAGCTCTGGCTACGCATCTGGTTACTACCAGTCAGTAGAGTGCCAGCCCACAAAGTCTGAGAAGCGCATCTTCAAGAGTTACGCCGACCACATGGTGTATCCACAGACAGAGCGTGACATGATATTCAGGCTTCAGGATTCTGAGGGAAAGAGAACAGGTAGTGTGTGTGTGTGTGTGTGTGTGTGTGTGTGTAGGGTGTTGTGGGTGGGCGGGAGGATGGGGGGGTGGGGGATGTCTGTGGCAGGAAACGCATTTGGTAGCATTTACTGATTTAGGAACTACACAGTGTGAATACAGACCATGAGAACGTAATTTTCAACTTGGGAAGAGTGGTTATTCCCTGAATACTGCCTGTCTCAAACTTTAGCCTTAGACAGTTGATGACACTATGTTCCTAGTTTTTATTCTTTAATATAAAAGGTTATTGTATGTCACTGTCTTTTGTCTTAGCATTTGAACTTTTTTTGTTTGTTTGTTTGGTATACATTGTCATCTCCAGTTGTTACAGATGGGATGCATTTTGTTTCATTATTTTATTATTTAACTTTTTAATAGTTTAATTGTATGTGGATGTAAGGGTGTGTGTTCACAAGACGGGACAGCAACAAATCAATCCCTTTGTAATTTTACAGAGGCTAACAAAGATTCTGTATTCTTTCTTGACAACATTGTCCTTGACCTTCCAGGAGGAGGCCGGAACGATGATGCGTTGCTGGAATGGCTCCAGGATCGGCTGGACATCAAGAAGCAGCTTTCCGCCAACAAGCCGGCGGACAACCTCAGTCTTATCCGTTGTGTACGGTATCGCCTCAAGATGGGACTGTGGATGAAAGCGAACAAAGCTTTCAACTTGCCAGGTGAGGAGAAAATACAATGCATCTCTTGCGGTCCGTATCGGTGATTAAACTAAGAGTTTGAAATTTTTAAAAGCAACCCCACCGTGTGATTGCCTTCATCACAAGTTTCAGTTACAGCGTGAAGTACGGTAGCCAGTTAGACTTCAGAAATGTGCTTGAAAATTTGAACACTTGAAGCATAGAGAAAGGTCTTCATGTTTTCACTACGTGGTTGCAGCTTTGTCAGTTTGTGTGAGCCTATTTACATGCCTGCCACTCTGAGAGGAGCACATCGTCCTGAGAGGATTAAAGTGTTAAAGCCTGTGTATGTAAGGGAACAAAAACGGAAATCGGGCTGAAGAAATAGAGTATAGCATAGTTGATACCAAATTTTATCATAACTAGACTTTGAGAATAGCTCAGGAGAAGTGTACAGTACTTGTCATCTTGCACTGTTCTCAGAAAGGAGTTACACCAGAATTGTAGGGTCAGAGTTTGTGTATACATATTGAGGCACTGCATTCTGTCCATGAAATGTACATAATCATGATATGTGTCTCACAGACAACCTGTACATAGTCTGCGTGGCGCAAGTGTCACCGGGCGGTCAGGCTGCAAGCATGTCCCCAGCTGACGATGGCCTTGGGAAAAACGAGCCAGTTGTTATGACTCGATTGAAGCGTGACGGTCCATTGCAGGCTCCACAGTGGGAGGGTGAGCCACAGGTGGGCTGTTTTTTTTTGTTTTGTTTTTTTGTTTGTTTCTTTGTTGTTGCTGTGGTGGTGGTGGTGGTGTTTAAGGCACAGCTTACAGGAAGCACACTTTGGCCTTTGTCTTGTTTGAAATTTCAAAATGTGAATCTTCAAACTGTAGGTAAAAGTAAGAACTCTTACAGGCATATTTTTAATGAACAACCAGTCTGTAGTTTTGAAACTTAATTCCAGAAATTCCGAAAATCGATGGTAATGATTTTTATTTCACACATAGGCGATGCACCCATACTATGATGACAACAGCGTGCTGGTAGTGCGACTGGTGGGGATTCCCCTTGCGTATCGCCCCACCGCCGACAATAAGACAGCGGGCACCCTGGCTCTGGCTGATGGTGGAGAACTGAAGATTGTGAAGGAACACGTTATCGGGTGGACTGTTGTGCCACTCTTTGATGGGTCAGTGTCTATGTAAAGCCAAGTTTTCATGGCATGTCAGGCTGTTTTTCTGTTTTTTTGGAGGGGGGCGGGGGGGGGGGGGGGGGGTAGTATTGGTTTTATTATTTTAGTACTTTTATCATCCCATTCTTTAAAGTTGGGTTGCTTTTCCATGGGGAATCACGTGCTTGTGGTGTGGTGCTGCCCACCTACTTACTTGTAAATTTGTTGTGTGTGTGTGTGTGTGTGTGTGTGTGTGTGTGTGTGTGTGTGTGTGTGTGTGTGTGTGTTTAAGTTTGTAGACACTTTGCAGGGACAAGGCCTACTAGAATAATTCTCAATCATCATTACTATCATCATCAAACCACACATGAAATGCGATAGCCAGTAAGAGCGGCCATGTAATTTTCATTTGAACCTTTTCCATCGTGTACCTACAACAAGGAAGGTGGCTATGGTACATTATTGCAACAGTTGCTTGTAATAAAAACAAGTCCAGCTCACTAATGGTTGTGTTTGTTTATCTGTGTTTCAGAAACTCTGTGCAGATTGGTACGCACCACGTGCCAGTGTTCAAAGGGGACATACCTGATGAAATCCTGCGAGAGATGAGAACAACGGCACCACAGGACGTGATTTCCCGTCGCACTTGGAGCAAGACAAACATGCATGTGAGTTACGCAGTAAAAAAAAACAAAACCCAAAATTACAGTTTTTAAAGAAAGTGTCCTGAAACACTAACACAATTTTCAAAGTAGCAACATTGACAAGAAAAGTCCTTCACTGTTTCTTCATCCAGTCAAGTTTCACAAGAAAACTCTCGGACTTCTGCAAAATTTCAACAGATAACAGATTTTATTGAAACGAGTGATAATGTTTGTTTCTGTTCTTTGGTTATGCAGATGGCAGCCAGCCTGGCCTTGACCTTGTGGGATGGACATTTTGACTACAATGAGTTGCCAGTGGTTCCGGTAGGCTGCAATTTCCATTATGTCACTTTTTAAAAGTTACTCTCTCTGTCTCTCAAAAGTTTCTCTCTCTCTCTCTCTGTCTCAAAAGTTTCTCTCTCTCTTTCTGTCTCTCAAAAGTCTCTCTCTCTCTCTCTCTCTCACACACACACACACACACACACACACACACACACACACACACACACACACACAGTATGGGTGGGTAAGTGTATAGGAGTTCAACGTCCTTGTCCACCTCATGTGGGTGATGCCAAAGACAGGGCAATGAGAAAAAGGCCAGCACCAGTATTTTTTTTTTTTTTTTAATTTGGTCCCAGCCAGATTTCAAACTCTCAACCCAAGCATTGAAAGTCCAGGGCCCGTATGTAATAGTCGAGGTTAGGGCTTTTAGCCCTGGGTTAGCGTCTAACCTCAAACTAAAGTAGCTCTAGGGTTAAATTTTCTGTTGTTTTTTTGTTTTTAAATCAGGAACCGGGTCCATTCCAGCAAGGTGCTGAAGCCGTTATAGAAGGATTTTTGTCTTTCTTTCTTCGCTTCCTTTTTTGTTTAATTTTGTTTTGGGGTGTCTTTAATTTGTCCTAATCTGCGTTAGGCCCGTAGCCGTGGTTTAAACTAACCTCGAGTTTTACATATGGGCCCTGCTCTCTGTCATTCAGCTATCCCGGCTCACATGCTAGTACACTGTACCTCAGACTCACATGCTAGTACCTCTGACTAGTAATGCATTTCTCATGTATTTTCACAGACGTACACAGTGCTAGAGGAAGCAGCTGGAGACGCCCAGGCATGCCAGGCTGTTCGCAATAAGAGCGGCACATTTACTGGGTCAAAGGTCAGCGACATTGTGCTGAACGGCCTGCCCCCCAAGGTCAAGAAACAAGGAGTGAAGGGGAGCATCTACCAGAAGGAACACGGGTTTTTTGACGAGGTGGTGGCCAGTGATCTGTCAGCTGCGGTGGTGAGTTTACGTTGTTTTTTTCCCCCTACATTTGTTTTGTGATTTTGAGGGACTGTGAAGTGGACTGTGAGTGAAATTTGCAGGTTGTTGATCTTTCCAGTCATCAGTTATTGCTGCGAAGCTTTTCTGCTTATCCTTGACTCTGTTCCCTTGAAGTCGTGCATGGAAGTTCGATGGACAATTCCAGCGTCTTATGGTGACTCATGGCACTAGCTATGCATCTAGACATATTCTATGACAATCAGTGAAAAATAACATTCTGGAGTCAAATGTGACCTCCCTTGAGAAAACTTGGCTTAAGTGCCAAATGTTCATTTTTTTTTTTGGGGGGGGGGGGGGAGCCATCTGAAAGAAACAGCCTTGCTCTTTACAGTGCAAAAAAACTCCTTTTAAGACATCATAATGTAAGGGCAGAACTACCTGATTTTGGCAAAATCTCAATATAGACCAGATAGCATCCGCTGACCTTTGTTAGCCTCTAGCTCGGAACAGCGGTGTGCGTCTTACGCCAGGTTTTCTGGTGGGCGGTCATAAATGTGTGGGTTTTCATTCGTCTTCATATATTGAACGAACAGTACTTTTCTTTTACATTATAACAGTAAAACAACACAATGCCTGATGGAGAGAGGATATTTCAGCTTGTATGTCTTTCATCAGAACTAGAGAGGACACAGGCATAAGAAAAGACGTAATACATAGTACAGAAGTGGTGACATGAAAGGTTACATGAATTCTTAGGAATGTCACATAATGTTTTTGTTTTTTCCCCTCCAGACCCGTGCTTTGTCGGAAGGTGTGATGGTCGGCGTCTAACCAGGATAGTCTTCAGGCGTTGCTCAGCAACAGCACAGCTTTGTCTGCATCCTTGAACACGTAGGGGAACCATCCAGGATCCAGTAGTTGACAAGCTTATGAAAACAAACTATGATTTGAAAGATCCTTTTGGCAATCTGCGACAGTATTGCAACTGTTTCACCATTATTTATGAATGCACATGCACAACGTGCTTCATTGAGTCAAGAGAGTGAGGTGGGGGGGGGGGGGGGGGGGGGGGGGGGGGGGGATGGGGGGTCAATAGGTCAGCTCCACAGTCTGTTGATCTCTGTATTCATCAATCATCTTTTTTTCTTACCCCGTTGATCTGTCCATCATGATGCATTTTTTCATTTTATTTTTAGTCAGGGCTTTTGTCTCACATTGCAAACAAAGCTTAATTTTTGCTGTTTTGAAATGTGCATGTATTCAGAAGTTTTTACATGTCAGTACTCAAAGTATGCGCTAACAAATTATCTCGTTTCTCATTTACGGTTCTAGGGTCATGTGTCAGTTCAGCTAATTCAAACAGTCATTAAAAAGCTGTAACAGACATTCGGAATTCCATCCATGAACTGATGCGCGTCCAGATGACGAGTACTCTTGATTTTCTTATGTTTTGCTCACTGAGAAAAATGGCATTTATGTTGGTGTTAGGGGGTAAAGTCCCTTACTTCTACTCTGTGTGGTCCTCTGTTCATGTGTTCCAAGGTGGCCACTATTCTGTTCCAGTACTTCTTTTCATTGGTTTTGATCTCAATGAGGAAAACTAGACAAATGTGTAACCTCTGTGAGGAACCTTTGTTTCATCGCCCCCTCCCCCACCACCACCACCCCTCCCCCCCCCACACACACACCCATATCAACACTCCCATGATTTTGTAAGGCTCATCATCATTGTAGCCATCAGTATTTTTGAATTATTTTGATGATATACCCTTAGTATGTGGCAGTTTCCAGATCCTAAATGTGGTTCAGGTTAGGTCTGTTTTCATGATCATCGTACTTCATAGTCATCAGAAATTGGACACGCTTCATAAACATGCATTTGATGCAGCCTTTTGTGGAGGTGTTTCTGTCTTATCAGGTGCTTTTTGTCTCTTGGACCACAGACCTAAGCTGGTCTGAGATCAACAGTAATGATACATGTACAATCATCATTTCATATTTCCTGAATCTTATTCAGGGCACTCTCATTATCGAGTAATGCAGCAGCAATTTCTTTTTCTTTTTTTTCACTAACACAGACGCATTTGCCCACCAAGGCAGTTTTCTGTGTGTTGAGCGTTGATACCTGAATGTGCAGCCCTAACCACCCCTTAGTTGGCTGACACAGTTGCTTTGTTTACGCTTTGAAAACAAACCAGTACTTCTGCAGTTTGGCTGCAGTACGTTCTCTGTGCATTGCTGAGGCATCCATTGCCTGCGTCAGTTGTTAATTTTCTCACATGAAGTGTTGGCATTGTGTCTGTTAGATCACTCACGGGAACATTGTACAGTCTAGGTCATGCATTTTGCGATCGGTTAAAATGGATTTGTATATACATGTATCATTTGTTGTGTTTCTTTGTGCATTTGAAAAGTCTTTTTTTTTTATGTATATTTTACAATAAATATCCTGACAATGTTTTCTTGTTGTGTATGTGTCTTTGTGCAGTATCTTTTTTTAAAAATCAAAGAAAGGAAGCACCACCATCGCCTCCCAGCCCACTGGCAAAATAATGAAAATGATAAAACATGTCATTTATATTTAAGAAAATAACAACAACAAAAATGTATACACACAAGTAATGAAACACAAACACGGCGCTCGCATATTTAATGTAACATAAAAACACTTCTTTTTGTGTTTTTTTTGTGTGTCCCGTACTTCATCCAAAGGCAATACTTGTCGGAAACGTGAAAAGAAGGCATCACAAATACTGTGCCAAAATAATAACAGCAAATACAATTCACCTGCGCTTCCCACTCCCTTGAAAAGAAGAGAAAGCAAACATGATCATTTTCCCATTCATTATCACAGTCTGTTGTAGTAATGTACAAAAATTTAATAATGGACGGAAATCTCGGTACAATCTTCACTTGAGCAGATGTGCATGGTAATACGAATAAACTGAAATTCTTCAGGCACCTGTGTTTGTAAGGAATTCCAAGCTGATAGTGAATTGGACCACCATAAACATATCATTTGGAAAAAAGGAATCTTTCTTCTTCCACAAGGAAAAGGCGTATACACATCACGATTTTCACCCTATGGTGGCAATAATTATAGTGTAAATAATAAACTTACGCAGCACTTTACAAAAAAAAACAAAAAAAATTTAAATGCTGCCTACCAACAATAGCCGCTTTCGGTGGTTTTGACACCAGAAACATATTTTGTGTGGCCTTATTGTAAAGACAGGTCTGGTCTGCTGTGCTGATATCCAGATATTTGTGCAATGATAATTGTCCGCAGTGATGTCTCAGGACTATTCTGGTGATAACAGTTCACTGTGCTGGCGTCTGCTCTCTCTTGCTTCTCTCCTCTTCCTCCTTGAGTGAGTCCATGGCCGTGGTCCAGTGATGAAGCCTGACAGCGACCTTCACCTCTAGCGGTGGGGGTGGGAGAGGGGTGTCATCTTCATCCTCTACAGGGGCAGCCTTTCCTTTTCCCTTGGCGTCTTTTCCACCTTTCGTAAAAAAAAAAGGAAACTTTAAAAATCAAAACGATTGAGGTGGGGTATGGTTTTTTCCTGTCTCCGCCGCACAAACGGAACAGCAGACAGCTGCTTGCTTCTGGCGTTTTGTAAAAACTGTGTAAGTGAAGCTGAATCTTCACTAAGACATGTCACTGTCTGAAAGATTTTCTCCCGAATACCCTTTTTCATGTTGTATTTTATTTTTGAAGTCTCTTTCACGCGTGATTGGTTGAGGGTTTCCCGTCTATTCCAACCAAACACAGGTGATACCAAAGACTGGGCAAAAAGAAAATGCCAGCATAAATATTTTGTAGGGGTGTGAGAGGTGTGTTACCTTTCTTGTCATCCTTGCCCTTAGCCCGCGGCGACTCCTTCCCCTTCTTCTTGTCTTTGTCTTTCTTGTCCTGAAGGCAGCAGTGAAACGAGACTTTATACCGCATCATGAAGGTCAAAACAACGTCCAGACCTGCCTACCCCTAGAAATACCCTTCAGCACTTTGCCTGCGAATCAGTAATGACTTGACTTCACCTTAGTTAACAAGAAGCAATCTGTATGTATCTCTCAGGATATGTTGTCATGAAATTGTAGTAATCCTACTGGTTCATCTGTTTAATCACATCACAGGAACAAAATGGAAACTTCACATCTGAATAACACAACCACATCACCTGTAGCAACCAACCAGTCAAGTCGGTAACCAGCTGATCCGTTACCGTATGCTGTGTGTTCAATTGATACTTTTTTTTCCCCCGGGCCAAAAATCATAATTTTGGACACGAGAACGTAATGCCGTAGTTTGATGTCAATTTCTGTAGAAACTACGGACAAATGGTAGAGGTAGGCAGGTCTGAATGTCCACGCGCACACATCAGCTTATACCAGAACAGAACTGAAAGAACAGAGACTGAAGTTCAGTGACAATGCCAGACTATGTCTATATAACAGCAACCTAAAAAATCAAATATCACCAAAAAATAGAAGAAGAAAAAAGAGAGAAAAAAAAAGAGATAAAATTCATGCACAAACAAGAACCACCAGATACAAACTTTCACTGATTTCTGATGAGAGAGAAAACATGAAAGCATAAAAAAAAAACACACACACAAAGAAATACATGTACACGGTATACCGGTACATGTAACAGGGTATTGGGAGAAATCAGCACGTCATGGTGCGTGAAAACATCAACTCGGAAATCAATAAAGTTCTCATGTTTCCCTCTTTTTACAATTCCTGACAACTTAACCATCTACTCACCACAAATGAATTTTATGCGGAGATGGGTATAATGAAATGTGAACAAGTGTACCTCCCCACTCACACGCATACTTTCAAAATCTTTCTCAACGATAATTCGACTGGAATGGAAACATCTTCCTGGGCAGATTTTCAGAAAGTATGATGTGGTGCAATAAACAAAAAAGTAAATGGAAAGAAAAACATACAAAGTGAAACAAAATTATACATACTCGTGATTCATGAAGAACCAAACAAAAAAAACAAAACAGAAACAACAGGGGACACAAAGGTTGGTAACTTTAACAATAAATGTATAATTATGTAGACACTTTCACTGATATTCTGATGTGAAACTTTCAACCATTTAACAACAAAAAAGATGAGAAATTAAATCTACAGACTACAGAGGCTGTCTTACGGGAAGCAGAAATTGATTTCACTTATGAAGACAGGGGGAAACATTTTGCGTGAACTGCATTAGTAGATAAGATAGAGCACTAGTTTAAACAAACTGTTTTCGAAAAGGACAACAGAGCATTTAAAAGGCCTATGGTTATTATGCTCAAGAAATTACTAGGAACAGTAACACTGGAGATGGAGATACAGTAATAGAAAGTAATAAATTGACTGGAACATAAAAGTGCATGCAAAATAAGGAACTATATTACATACTTTCGCTGATGATCTCTGATGAGAAAGAAAAAAAATGAACGCGTAAATGCAATTAAATAACTCACAACAACAAAAACTCAGACGAGTAGAAATGAGAGAAGCGTGGTGAATAGGAACACCAGCTTGGGAATAAAGTTTCCAAAGTTTCACTTTTCTTAATTTGTTTTTCTTACCACTTCAACATCATCCAACGGCATCTCCTTAAATATCACACACACACACACACACAGACACACACAGACACACACACACACACACACACACACACACACACACGCTCCAGTGATACTATACATGTACTTTCTACATAATGATACAATGTAACAGAAAAGTAGTCAGGACAGATTTATCGAGATAGAAATATAAACACCATGACACAATGCCCTTCCAAATTCAAAGAAAAAATGTACAAAATTACCTACCGGTGATTTCTGGTGAAAAAAAGAAAGAAAGAAAAACAGGGGTTAGTCAGAATGGATATTATGTGAATAATATGTGGCACACAGAACCCAGTATTAGAAGCAAAATGTGTGAAACATTTTCCCAGTGCTGTTACCAACAACAGTGTTTCACACTCAATGCATGCACAAAGCTAAAACCACTGATACACAGGTTTAGTGGAAGTTTTCACGAAGAACTTTAATCTGCAAGTAACTGACTGTGTTGCAAGCCAACAAATGAATTAAAAGAGGACACACTCTGCTGAATTAGTGTGTGAAGCAGACGTCTGATCAGATAATGCATGCCAACACAAACGGGTGTGCACACCATGCACAGTTTCACACCAACTTTTGTTGTTGTTGGTTGGTTTGTTTGTTTGTTTGTTGGTGGTTGTTGTTGTTGATATTGTTTTGTTTGTTTGGTGGGGGTTTTTTTTGTTGGTTTTTTTTTTTTTTTTTTTTTGGGGGGGGGGGGGGGGGGCACATCTAAAAAAAAGGCCGAAGTACCTATCAAATCCATTCTGCTTAAAGGTATGTTCCAGACAATGGTAGACATGTTGAAGCCAGTTTGGTCTCTTTTGTTTTATCCATAATTAATTTAGATTCCTTGGTTTTTACAGTTAATTCTGTTTAATGTTAGTCACGCATACTGTGCTCTGTCAAGCAATATGTGTGAATGTTCTAGTACCTTCTTTCCCTCCGCTGGTTCTGAACTCCGTGCCGTGGATGCTACCTCCACCACTCCGCCGTGAGTGAAGACCGAAGAGAAATCAAACTCCCCTTCCAGGAACTCTTCTAGGGGAATGTGGAACGAGGCCAAGGTCGTGAACTGGGGCGGCTCGCGACGTAACTCTTGCTCCGGTTCCCCCTTCTTTTTCTTCTTCTTGTCATCTTTGCCACCCTGTGGGTTAGACTCGAGCATGAAATGTATGTAGGGACGAGGCAGAAAAGCTCTGCTGAGGGTGGGAGAAAGATTATGCCATTTGTGGCAATTCATGTTCTGGATTTTGTAGAGAACAGTTTTAATAACAGTGCACTTTACACCCACCCCCACCCACCCTCCCCCACACACACACCCCGACAAAAAAAGGAGAAAAAAGATTACAAACAATATGAAAAAGTTACCAAATGTGACATTCTCATGATATGTAGATGAATGTAAAGTGCGCCCCCTCCCTCCCCCCCCCCCCCACGCACACACACACTTCAAAAACAAATCTGCCAATTTTGTTGTTGTTGTTCTTCTTCTTCTGCGTTCCCGGATTTTGTTCTTTCAACAGGAGCATTTAGTTCTTCACTACTTTCATTACTGGAATTTTAAGGAAGTAGGATACATGTACTCAGTTCAGGGAGTTAGTGAGAGGTAAGAACAGTTTTGGATGCTGATTGTATTTCCGCAGTATTCTACCGCCAAGACTGAAGTCATGACAAAATACAGACACTTACGCACAAACACTGACTGGTTCAGGGACAGACATGCAGCATAAAATTGTGGGTATGAATACAAAGGGTTATTCATCAGATTCCGTCACATGCACACCTGTCCTCCTCCTCCACCCCTCACCCACACACCCTCAACACAAACACACGATTTGTTGCCCATCACAAAGCATGACCGCCACAAAAGGATTCAGCCTTGAAGCATAGATCTGCATGTGGCAACCCCATGCAAAATGCAAAAAGAAGATATCCATGCATAATCATTGGCAGGTACAGACCACCAATTCAAAGCCATTCAAAAACCTACACCATCTTTGAAGGTCTCCACCACCCCCCCTCCCCCACCCCCCCACCACGTGCCACAAAGCAAACAGTATTACTCCAAATCCCATTTGTTTTGTAAAGTCTGAAGGAAACTAGAAGAGTTTTTACAAGTACCATCCAAGACCATTCAAAAACTTGTACCACAAACCACAAAGCAAACTTAATTATTCCAAATCCCATTTGTTTTGGAAAGTCTGATGCGAAACTAGAAGCCTTTTTACGTTACCAACAACACTACGGTCATAACTTTCTCTACTCTAACTAGTGTTAGCAGCAGAAGGTATCCTCTGCAGAAAATGACTAAATGCATTGGTATATATTTGTCTACTGGACTGCAAAGTTCATAATCTAGCACTGTTATATTCTACTGTTAATATACTTGCTGACTACGTAACTGTATAGAGAATCATTAAGAAAAACGCAATGCCCTTTGATATTTCAGCAAAGTGTTGCCTTCATTATAGGAAAAAGTCCATTTGCTGAAAAAAAATGTAGGTGGTTTTTCCTCAAATTCCACAAAGTGAATTGTTTCAGAGGTATCTTTAACCAACCCCCTCCCCCCAAAAAACAACAACAAAAAAAACCCCAAAAAAACCCACAAAACAACAACAACAACAACAACAAACAAACAAACAAACAAAAAAAACCTACATTTTTTTGGCAAACGGACTATAACAATAGTATATTTTAAAAGCTTTACTAGACTAATACATAACCAGCAGGTAAAGAAGGTTAAAATAAAACCATACCATTTCAATAAGAGAGCAACTACAAATTTATGCAGAATTTCATCCAATTTAGATCTGTATATTTTAGTGGGGTTTTTTTGGTTTGTTTATTTTTCAGAGCAAGCATATCCTGTCAAATTTTTATGATGCAGCTTGTCCACAAGAGCAAGGGTATTGTGTGTGTGTGTGTGTGGGGGGGGGGGGGGACAGCATGCAATACACTTTCAACTCAACAGGGGAAACAAAGGCAGTTTGGGTCACAGCTCCAAAGGCAGCATCCAAAACAGACCACTAACGCTGCATGCATTAAATTTAATACTTCTCTAATTCTTGTGTCTTACTTTCTTGCCTTTTGCGCCAGCTGCCTGAAGAGACAAAATATGTAAACAGATCCTCTTGAAGCTTAGAACTACACCATGTAATCAGAAATATGAATTTTGGGCCTATGTTGCATTCTTCACACAACCTGCATGTGAACTCCCTATTCCCTAGGACAATGAAAGCCATGCCTAAGATTTCGTTCAGACATAACTAAAACCACTTCTCTGTACTTGTCCCCTAAAAAAAGAGAAATTAAGAACAAAAATTCTCAGTGGGAATTGACTTTGTGGTGGTGGCCAATGATACGCAGAATGCTCTGCCTAGTTTTCTGTATATACTCCAAATCCCATTTGTTTTGGAAAGAAGAAAGTCTGAAGGAAACTAGAAGAGTTTTTACAAGTACCATCCAAGACCATTCAAAAACTTGTACCATATGTGGAAGCCCACCTCCCCGCCCTCCCCCACCCCACACCCCCTTCTCCCATTCTGTGGGGATAAAATGCAAGAATGCTTTAATGGAAAAGTATATAAGTATCATTAGCAGCCAGTACAAGTAGTAGTAATGATAGTACGTGCAGCAGGATTTTGGTCAAATCTTCGTGCGGGGTAGTACAAAGAGACTAACAATGAAGTAGAAACAGCTAAAGATGTAAAAATACTAAAATGCCATGGTTACAAAGGCAATCGCTCAAAATTAATCTTTTACTACTAAAGCATTTTACGGTTCATTTCTATATCGATAACGGGTCATCCTGCCTCCACAGCGAAGAAAACAAAACAAGAAACAAGGTTCTCTCTTAAACTCAGAACTCTCGATGAACACTCACTTTCTTGTCTTTTGCATTTCCCAGCTTTTAGGACAGACATGAACACTACAGTGGAATTTTGTTTTCTTATGCACATGCACCAACACAGCTTTCAAAAATACAGACGCTGAGCTTACAAAGGTAACTCTGACTAACGTAAAAGCATGCATTTATACTTCTCACTTATAATCTCTGTTTAATAATTAGTGATTATACGTGTACCTACTGATCTAAACAGAAAGAGAAAAAGAAAAGCTTGAGCCCATGCTCATGCAACGCAGAATTATCAAATCTCACTTTCTTGTCTTTCCCTTTGTCTTTTGCACTGCCAGGCTGAAGAAAAAAAAAATGAACAACACATTTCCTGAGGAACCAGACACAGTGTCCCGGGAAGTACTATGAGCTGAAAATTTTGCGCGTTTGATTTAGTGTATTCTTTGCAAACTGTGTGATCTGTGTGTGCACCTTATTCCTCACCCGAAATTTTTACAAAACCAAAACAAACAAGAAACAAACTTACGTACCTATGTGCAATTAAAGATATTACGGTGTTTAAAGTCAGTGCTTGCCTCATACCCCAGTTGTTTTGAGAATCAGGAGGACAGCAGAAAACGCATGAAAATTAGCTGCACTGAGACATTACTGTTACAGTTGTATATTGTAATCATGGCTGTTTTTAGTGTGACAAAGTACAAAAAGTCAAACAATTAACAAAATGAATGGGTGGAAAACTGAACTGGTCAATAAGAGTTATCCAGTTAAGATATTCTTAGTTGTATCAAGTGTTATCCGCAGCAACAATCCACATCTGAACGTAAAAATCATCCAGGTTTTAATTGAAGATACAGCACACATTAAGAGAGACAAAAGCTCTCCTGGCAACATGCCAGCTACTGGTACCTCCTTTCCTTTGGCGACTTCCTGGAAGGGGAAATAACTAAAGTAAGCAACAGCAATCCCAGTTTGCGGTAAAGTGGGTACACATGAACTAGCACTATGGCGGACAAAACTGCTGACGATTCTCGCGACACCAAACACCTGACCACAGGGACAGTTCAAGGGGCAAGAGGATGCCGAGGGCAGGGGTCTCAAGGTCACTTACGCTGCGTGACGATGACCCTGACCTCGACTGACTGACCTTGCCCTTAGCATCCTTCTTGTCCTTGGAATTATCCTTGCTTTTCTTGGAGCCCGTGGGAGTGTCCGTCCCCTCTCCTTCCTCCTCGACAGGGTAGCATAACACCTGGAAGGAGATAGTGTTGTTAGTGATGAGATTTTGTTTAATGTGGCGGACTGCTTGCACGCATTAAGCTATCGGAAAACCAATCTCTTCTTCCCAATCCTTGCGTCATTTTTCATTTTGATGACTTCGGAGTCACTTCCTACACAGGTACATGCATGCAGGAGAACTCCTTATACTTGCGAAAGCAGTACTGTGTTTACGAATCTCACATGCTGTGACACATAGCCCCCCCCCCCCCCCCCCCCACCAAACCACCATCACCAAAAAATAATTGTGCTAAGTATCCAGTTAGTACTGTAACTTACTGCAAATAATAATAATAATCATACAGTATTAATAATCATAAAAAATCACCATTCAATGTGAATCTGCACATGTTTTGTTCAACAATCATACACCAAACTTCTCTGAAAATATAATAATAATAATAATAATAATGAGTATTATATAGGCGCTTTACCCAATTTCATGAATCGGCTCAAAGCGCCGCGAACTGAACCCAACACGCACGCTCACGTGAATCACACACATTCTCTCACACACCGGACATAAACACATTACAATCACGTGGTGCGAAGGGTCAGCTCAGCTATTTAAATTTCGGAATTTAGAATTGCATTTATTTTTCAAATTTGATGGGCTGAACATTTCCAAAGCAGAGGGGGAGGAAGCCAGAGTACCCGGAGAGAACCCCCGACGATCGGCCCGAATGAACGGTGTCACATACGAGAAGGAAAAATTCTTTGCCCCGAGTGGGACTCGAACCCCTGACCTCTCGCATTGGTGACAGGTCTCTTAACCACTAGACCACCGACCGCCCCACCGACAGGTCTCTTAACCACTAGACCACCGACCGCCCAAATATTTTTCACTTTTTACCATGGAACGTTTGATGTGACACACAGGCCCTGAAGTGTGAAGTATGTCTGCCTTTTTTAAAAGAAATTATCATTACCTATTTTTATTATTGACTCACCATCTCCTCGACAACAGAGAAGTCCATGCCCTGTTTGAAGAAGTCTCGGAGCGTCGTCAGATTGTCTCGCACCACATCGACCTTCCACTCCATCTCGATCTCCTCGGCCCACGGTTTGCTGACGGAGGTGATGGCAGCCAGTGGGATGGCTGGCTTCGTTGCTGGGGGCTCCTGACCTGACCCTGTGGCCTTGACCCCCTCACCTTCACTCTTCTGTGACCCAGCCACACTGGCTGGCCTTGGTTCCTCTGGTGAAGGTGGAGAAGAAAGAGATCTGGGTATCCATTTTGTTTGGGAGTGGAGGAGGGTGGGAACAGGGAGGAATGGAGGGGGAGGGTAGACAGACAGAGATACCTGGGTAAGACAACCTGCTTTTCCTACATGTATTTTTTTTATTAAAAAAATCAAAACAAAAAAAAACTATCAACTGAGTCTGCTGCTTCCTATTACCAACACTTCTATTTCGGGTCAAGCCGCCGTGAAAACATTTCAACCGTTCAGTGGCAAAAGGCCTAAACGCAATGGTTTTTATAAGTGCATAGGCGCTTTTACTAAATGACAATACATGTATATGTACAGTAGGACTGCTTGTCCTGCACATGATGGACAGTTCAAGCTGGGAAATGCTACCACGGTACCAGCGGCTTTCATACAGCATACAAGCTTATGTTTTCGTTTTGTGCGGTCATGCAAAACTAGTACCTGAATGCCCTCTATTCAGCACCCCTCACCTGTCTCTTGGATGAGTGGCAATGGCAAGTTTTCCACCATCTTGGTTTCCAGCTGATTGTTAAAGATGACGTTCTTCTCTGGGTGACTCACGCTCGACTGCTGGGAGCCACCGAACCGCGCTGACTGCTGCAGTACACATGCACTTGGATGATGAGTACACGAGTACTAGAATACAATTTATCTTTAATGTCACCCTCTTTTGCACTATCAGTTATAGCATGGGTGGGTTCCCAAAATGAAGAATGCATTCATATAGACTTAACCCCCCCCCCCCCCCAAAAAAAAAAAAAGAAAAAAAAAAGAGGAAAAGACAAGAGTAAAGTGAAGTTTTTAAACAAATTACATCCCTGTGTCAGTAGCTATTGCTGTTTTATCGTTTCCTCATCAGCATTTTTTGGTCCACATATTCCAAAGTGTATGGCCTGTTTCCTTATATCTCCAACACTTCTGATGCATAAAAAAAATTGACATACACAGTATAATTAGAAGAGGTATGTGACTGGGAACTGCCATAAGCAGGCAGTGCTCCCAAAAGAACTTCTTACGAAAGATCCCAACAACTGTTAAACACAGACACAGAAGAAAGAGCATGGGAAATGCCAGCGTGTAAATAAGGTACAGAGTTCAGCCAACAAACCAGATCAGATGCCAAATCATGGTGCTCTGCATCAGGAATGGTGCCAAGCTCTTCAAGGTCTTCCTGCGTCATGTTGAGGCGATTGCTGTGAGCAGTCTGCTCGGCTGGGAACATGAACTTTATGAAATACAGTCG
>JACVVK020000417.1:452500-510000 GCA_018292915.2 Batillaria attramentaria | reverse complement strand
TTTCTGATGTTAATATAGCTGTGCTAACCAGCTGTGCTAACCTAATAAATCTATGTTACTGATGGAGCACATTTGAGCATTATGAGGACAGAATGATTAAATTGAGGACGACGTGAAGCACAGTGTCCAGCTTGCTGTGTCTGATTTTAGAGGCAACAAAAGGTCAGACTTATATGAAAAGTGTAAATTTACTTTTCAGAAAACACTCAAGTTCTTCAAGTTCATCCCCTTCCCCTTCCCGGAAAAAGAAGCAAAAGAAAGAAAAGAAAGAGAAAAGAAAAAAGAAGAAGGAAAAGAAAAAGAGTAAAAAGAAGGAGAAAGAGAAGCAAAGGAAATTATCCAGTGAGGGAGCGGACAGTGCAAAGGCTCAGCCGGAAATCCCAAAATCCTCTACTGGTAATATTATATGGCTTTAGCAACAACAACAAAACTTTAATTATTTTTTAAATTCTTTCTTTCTTTGGTGTGAATTACACTGCTGTATCACTACATGGTTTTCCCGTGTGTTAGTAGAAACCTGAACACGATCTTCAGGCATTGGTTTTTTTTAGAAGCCAGGTTTTGCGTGTATGCACTGTAACCATGCATCAGTTCTTAGATGTGTGCCTGTCAGTTTGTTGAAGAATGTGTGTGTGTGTGTGTGTGTGTGTTCCTACCATGATTTCACTTTTCAGATCATAATTTGAAAACGGTATGCATTTAAGCTTGTGACAAAAGGTGGTTTTTGTAACAGCTGATGGATATTTACTTCAGGGGATGGACTTTTCCTAGAAAAAATTCTTTCACAAAGTGAGGAGCTGAATACATAATTTTTCTTGATATGATACTATGATGAATTCAGTTAGTCACCCAAATGCACAAACAGCAAATGAATTTCACTCACTTGCCCATGGTGGACATAGTATGTTCTGCAGCTCAATTTGCTTACTCTCTCCTTCGATTGTAGTGATTTATTGAAATTTTTCTCTACAGTTTTATAGGTTTATCATCTTTTAATATTAGGGAACACAATTTAAAAGGGTTTTTCAAGCAAAAGTCAATCCCAAGGAAACATCTGATGGTTGTTTACAAAATCACCTTTTGTCACAAACTCACTTAATCGTGTGCAGGTTCAGCAGCATCTGTTGGACCCAAACCTCGAGTGATGAAACCTATGACGAAGGAAGAATGGGAGAAGCAACAGAGTGTCATGCGCCATGTGTATGATGAAGAGTCTGGCAGGACTAGGTGATTTATCCCTTTGGCTTCTGTTACTTTGTATTTTCATGCCCTGTTGCATTCCTCACTTGCCCTGGCTCTTGCTTTGCAATACGGGTCACCTTCACTAAAACACCATCTTTGGTCTCCACAGGATGGGGCCCGGTGCTACTAATTACCGAAAACAACAAAACGACCAAAAACAACCGAAAACAGCTCTTAATACGGATAGAACATGGTTCAAACATAGAAATAACAACACACAAACATGATTAAAGGTGAAAAAAGTGGCCTTAAAAAAAGCTAAAAGGAAAAAAAAGGTGATATTGCAGAAAATAACCAGTCTGGACCAGAGTCACTTCCCTTGGGAGACACGTTCATTTCGTCGTGTTCTCTTGGAGTGAATAAGTACTTTTTTCCTTTAAACTAGTTTAATGCCTCTTTTTCACCTTTAATCATGTTTGTGTGTTGTTATTTCTATGTTTTAACTGCGTTGTACGCGTATTAAGAGTTGTTTTCGGTCGTTTTCGGTTGTTTTCGGTAATTAGTAGGACCCGATTGGGGCCATATTATGTAACTACGTCTGTGAAAATCGGTAGCAGCAGTATAACTCCATAAACAAAGTAACATTGCAATGACATAATTGACATATTGAAAGTCAGAGTCAGTTTATTTGTCCTGAGTCTTGGGAAATTAGTTTTCAACACTTAGAACTTGGGGAGAGTATAGTTACTATAAATATATGTCGCTGTATTAAGAAAGGAAAAGGAAAACGATCATATTCAGGATTATAATGTAACAGTTATAATATATATATGCATAATGTTTTATTTCAGATTGATTAAAGGTGATGGTGAAGTTATGGAAGAAATTGTCAGCAAAGAACGGCATCGGGAAATAAACAAGGTTAGTTGCTATACATAATTATTTGGGCGTTTCAGCATTTCTGATACAATGTAACTGTTTTGCTGATATCAAATGCTTGCATGCATAGTCTTAGTCTGTAGAAAATAGGTGGTATTTCACTGATGGCAACATTTACTGCAGTCAACAATGATTTGTTTTCATTAGTCGAAGGTTGCCTACCAGAACGGTCTATCTGTACAGGTATAAAAAGGAGAGATAGACTGTTCTGGCAGGCAACCCTTGATTTCAAGTTAAGGAATAATGCTGAAGTGCTTTTTTCGTGTTGATTTTCTTCATTTGGTGGAAATCAGTGTTGAATATGGAAGACAGAACCTCAAGCCTCAAAAATAATTTTGGCCAAAATGGGCAAGTTTTGGCTGCACTCTAGGTAGTGGGGAATGGGATATGGGATATGTTAGACCGTGGTTCTTATTGTGAAACATGACTAGCTGTTTCTTTATAATATAAAGTATCCTTTTGTCTCACAGACTTCAACACAAGGAGATGGGCGGTTTTTTGCATCAAAGATGGGGCTTCTCTGATGTGGTGATTTTACTGTTGCACATTATGTCAGTAGTGAGTGCTGAGGGAACAGTGTCTGAGTGTGTGGAAGAGTGATTTTTTTAAGTTCTCCTGACATTCAGGAAGAAATGGCATAATGAACTCAGTCTTAATCGCACAATGAGTGTACAGGTTGAATTTTGTTGTCTGTCACTGCCAGCTGTGGTGAAAATGTACCGGTAATAAACATGCTACCAAAGAAACTACCCAGCAAAATTTGAAAAGGTGAGGATGATTGGACAAATTTGCCTATTCATGAACTTAGATACATAAATAATGCAGGGGGGGGACTAGTGAAAGACTGTTACACCAGTACCACCTGAGCATCTTTCAACCGTCGCGAGAGTTAGCTACTGTATTTCTGAATAGCCAGGCTGGACCCTACAGTGAAAAACTTGGCGACACCATTCTCACTGCTGTGATATTTGTCAGTTATCGCAGCCCACAGACCATCCATGACGGTTGGTTTGTTTCTCATATACAAGGCACTTCAGCTGTTGTGCCCGAAGTGAACTGGGCCAGTTTTATGTATGGTCTTTGATACAGACCAGTGTGTTCAGATTTTTTTACCACTGGCAGTGTAGATGGAGGATGTTTTTCCTCAGTGTGTGTGCGTGAGTTTGGTTTTTGTGTTTAACTTTTTGATAGAAGGAAGAAATTAAAATATCATCAGATCATAGTGATGGTAATTTTGACTGCCTGTGGTTGGTTTCATTGTTATCGCAGTAGCGCTAAAAAGCGAGTGTGTGTGTGTGTGTGGTCATTCAAAAAGCACTGTTCACAGGATAAACACGTCACTTGACTGCAACATTCATGCAGATTCAGAACAAGAAGCAAACACTCCAAAAATTGTCCTCACTTTCAAAGAAAGCTTTATTCTTTCACTTGTGAGCAATCACTATGGGATTTTTTTTTCTCCTGTGCTACACACAATTTAACAGGTGAAGCCTCTGCTGTTGACAGATCAATGCACCCTTAAAAAAAAAAAAGGGGGGGGGGGGGGGGGTCGGGGGGGCTTGGAGGTTGGGAGGAACCTGATGTTAAATAAAAAGCTTTAATGTGGTCTGCTCCAAGCCAAGACTGTGAAAACGATGTTGCAAAATAATTCAGATGAACATAAAACAGCCATGATAAACATTGAAAGTATTCTCTCTCTCTGTGGTTCCTGTCCTTTTAAAACATACCAAGTAATTCTCTTGGAACCTTACATTACTAGGCAATCATCAGATACTTCCCAATCCACAACGTGAATGAATCTGAGAGGGCAGACAGTTGGGGATGGCCGCCACATGATGATGACAGGAAGTACCGGTACACAAAAATACTGTAATGCAAATTACCCTTGCAGTTACGATAAAATGATTTGGTCATTGGACAGAATGTTTACTGATGAAGGAATCTGAGAATGAGAAAAACTCTGATGATGTGATGTGGCTGCCAAAACACTTCTCAGGACAAAAAAAAAAGGCAAAAAAAAAAAAAAAAAAAATTCACATGATAAAGTTTTGGTTTCAGGTGAAATGAAGTGCACACCAAACTGTGGAAAAAGGGCATTTTTCCATAGCACTGTAATGCTTAACTCTTAAAAGCCCATGCAAAAATCATAATGGCACCTGAAATCTTCAGATCACCAGGACCCACTTCAAGCCACCAATATACAGTCTGCAGCAGTCTCGGGCCTAGCGGAGAAGACCCACGCCTTGCGTAATAGTGGCTTGAAGTGGCTCCTACTGGCGTGCAGTGGCTTGTTTTTTAACAAGTCTTATCATATAGTGGGCAAGGGTGGTTGGGCTTGGGCTCCTAAGAGTTAACGCTCTCACTGGGAGGCATGTCTAGTTCTGAAGACATCCCAGTGCAAAAATACAAAAAGAATTCTCTTTCAAAACACTTTGGTATCAACTGGTAAAAGAAGTTCATAAAATTAAACCCTTTGTTCAATCCGTTCCAGATGACCACACAGATCAAACACAAAACCCACAAATTTTGCAAAGGAAAACAAGAATGACATCAGAAACAGAAAATTATTGGACAGGTTCTTAGTTCCAATAAACAATGAAAACAATAGTACCCGGTAGCACAGTTACCTTATGTGGATATGATTCCATTGAGGACAGTATTTAGCCCAGTTTCTTAAGTGTGCGTCGGTGCTACCTTGAATACATGTTATATCATAAACATGCCTAACATAATAGAAAAGCTGAAATGATTATTGTACTTCATGTGCACGTCTTTGCTTATGGGACACTTCCCATCAGTACAACTCGCTCAGGGTAACATCTTGCAAGTCGCCCCACCCGTTACCTTTGTTCTGTACAACTGTAATTCACAGTTTTCAGTTTCATCCAAATCTCCGCTCTCGCTCACTCTCTGTTCTGTACAATTGCAAATTACATTTTCTGCTCACTCTCTCTCCAACACACACACACACACACAACCCTGTATACAACAGTCTGTGGCCATTTACATGCACACAGTATTGCCAGATAAATCGGTTAAAAAACAAAATAAGAACGCAGATATCCAATTGTACTAAGTGCGTATATTCCGCCACAGACGGCTTTACTAATCTGAGTTCTCTTCCTAGGCTGTCGGCCTACATCTACAGGTTACACCAGCGGACATGGCGGTTTTACTTTAGCAACAAAATGAAGGGAATAACCTGGGAATCTGCGGCGTGTTCAGACTGAATCCAGTGTGGTCAAGTTGGGCTAACAAGACTTAATTAGAGCAAAGCAAGCGTGGGAACTGCTCACACAAAAACAAACAAACAAACAACAGAAAACACACACTAACAAAAAAAATAAGACAAAAAACAGAACAGAAACATGCACGCACACTTTTACCTACAAACACTTGTGTTCCACTATTTGTTCGCACAATTTCCAGTTTGTGAAACTAGGATCCCAGCTGTGCTGGCATGTGTTAAAATGACAGATCTTTGGGGGGGGACCCTATCACGCACTGGAAAACGGTTCCTTGAGGAAAGCTGACCATGTTTTCTTCCTCTGAAATGGTCAAGTTTTCCTTTGAATACAGCAATGTGAGAATTCCCACACCTGGTGAAGACATTTCAAGCCTTTCTGATAAACAGAAACTATCAACAGATATCAAACCAGTATTCAAAAACGACGCCATGCTTCCTATCATTGTTGAAGGCTGAATGTGCTAAAGGCTGACATGCTGGCGTGGCTCTATGAAGTGCTGAAAAACGTCAGTACCCTAAGCCTTACGTCCGCTGGACACTTCCTCTGTGCAGTTTGTGCTAGTTTGCTGTAAATCAAGTGCCGACATGTACACAAAGATCAAACATTATAAGTAGTTCCGCAAGAATAACAACATGATACTATTATCATCACAGACAAAAGTTAATGGGTATTTGCGAGTCAGTGTCTAGTTCACATGTAGGTATGGTTCACTATGGAGTATGAGGTACGAAGATAAGATGAGATGAGATGAGATGAGATGCCTGTCACAGGGGTATGGGGATGAGGGGCATTGCAACACACACATACAATACAGTCCAAGATGACATTCCACTCACTATCAAGTATCAAACAAACACTATTAACAGGTTTCCCTGTGCTGACTGAAGTTTACAGCAATGGCTGAGCAAAACAGCCATTGCAACAAGAACTGCCCCAAAGGCAAGAATTACAAGCAAATGAATGTGCTTTTCACAAAATGGATGTACCCTATATACTGCAGTGGTACATGTATATATGCATGCACTCGCTCGCTCTCTCTCTCACACACACACACACTATGCTGCACACCCAACCTGTTACAGCCCATCAGACAATGTATGTACAGGTATGTACATATTATCAACTGTACATATGGCATCACGGAGTTTCTCTCTCTCAATGAAACACACGTACATACTGTGATGAATGCACAAATTCACAGTAAGACTGCTGGTTAGGCAGGTAAAACAGGGTTGGTCAAGATACATGTACCATAAGCACGACTTTTTTCCCCTCTAACTTTACACTTGCCTGTGTACTGAGGCTTCAGGCATCTTATACACTAGTCCTAAGTCAACTAGGTATACAAATTCTTTAAAAGAAAGGAGAGGGGGAAAAAAAGCACACACTGTCATAGTGTCAAAGAGAATCCTATGATAAAATGTCAATTAAAGTTAACAGATGATAGACTTGTCAAACAAAGATCTGATGACAACTTGACAAAACCCTACCATTGTCCCCCAATCAACACTGACAGCACAGGAACATAACATGACAAAGTGAAGCACTGTGCATAAATTGTTGACAAGCAGTTGCAAAATGTGCTTCTAGTTCTACTCATACTGTAGGATGAAAATCATCCTATACACTAAATACGCTGGTACACAGTATGAATATGTAGTTTTGAAGTTGTACGAAACATTTATATAGCCTGGGCCTGGTTGCATGAGACTGAGAGGAGGTGGGGGATGAGGCTGTAACTTCTTATACTAATTATGTCTGAGAGTGTGTAGTGTGCGTGTGTGCACTTCAACTTATGACTGTGTGGTAAAATTTCAAATTAAGTTTGCATATGTGTATTACTATTAGGCTTGTGTCTCTGAAGATTACATTTACATACATGTATATGTTTTGGTGTTACATACGTCACGGGAACTGAGGCTATATTTCCCCATTTTTAAGGTGATGTAATGTTTGGCCGTCACAACTGACTTTCAATCCGATCTCTGTCTTCCCGTGTGTAACTGAAACATAGATTCTTGTACTTTAAAAACAGCTCTTAAAAATATAGATGGAAAATGCAGAAAATTAAACCATTGGGTTTTTTTTTTTTTTTTTTTTTAAATGAAGAAAACAAGTATGCCATAGCGGATCCAGTGACCTTGCAACTGACCGCTCGCTTCAAAAATTCATCATGGTCTTCGATTCAGTCAGTTTATACAACAAACCCATGATAATATGGTGAAGCGATAAGAGTGAAGAACTATCCTACTGAAAATGGGACTGAAATTCGTTCGGGAAAGGTAACCAAAACTAATTCTTGACATAACCTTTGATGTGACCTTTCTTCACACAGTCGGAAACCCCCTCTCGTCTATTTATACCTCAATGCCACCAGCCAACTAGCTAGCAGCCTGACACGTTTTGAATGTGCAAAGCTTCTATGACCTTCCTACTAGTTAGCACTAGCAGCCAACCAGGAGTTGGAAGCTTCTAACTTGGTCGCGCGTCATGCAACCAAGCCCAGGCCTTTCATCAGATGGAGTACATACATGTAGCTACCTTTGCAAGTTCTTATCACAATTCCAAAGGAAAATAAGCACTTTGGATAATCTAGCACAAATATGAAATCACAGATGTCATAGTGCTTGAAACGGTCCAAAACAGAGCAATGGTAACAAAACCGGTACAATGCTATCAGATGGATGTTGATTGAAAAATGACATCAGACGAAAATGAATGAAACTAGGTCTGTCAGGAAACATGACTGGGAAACCATTCAAACATGCTGAACAGTATGAAATTCCAAAACCGAGGATGGTAAGAAAATGGTGGTTCACAGTATCAGAATCGCATGTGCTGCTAATCATTTGCCAGAGAAACCGCCTGTGTATGCGTGGAAAAGGACACATTGCATGATGACACATAAAAGTATTTAACAATGATGATGATGATGATGATGGGTGGGTGTTTGGGAGTTTAACAGCCTTTTCGCCATGTATGGGTGATACCAAAGAAGGGGCAACGAGAAAAAGGCCAGCAGGAATATTTGGCCCCAGCTGGGACTCGAACTCACGACCCAAGCATTGAAAGTCCAACGCACTACCATTCGGCTATTCCCGGTCCCCAATGAATGATGTGGGTGATGATGATAACAATGCAGATGGAAAATGGGGAAATTTCAATGAAAACAGTTCTCTGCTGGTGTTTGTAACGTTGGGTTAAGAAGTGACCTTGGTTCCCGTGGCAACAGCAGGAGTGGCGGTAGTAGTGGTGGTGACAACGGATGGCATAGACATGACCACCAGTGGGTTGACGACAGACTGCTGTGGTTGCTGCTGCTGGGCAGTGTGCAGCACCTGGGCGTTGGTCAGCAGCGGATGCTGCTGCAGCAGAGGGAACTGCTTGAGCAGGGGTGTACCCAGCATGCCCAGATTGGGCGTCATCACGGTCAGCGGGGACACGAGCTGCGCACCCGCTGCCCCCAGGGAAACCATGGGGAGCCCTCCCACCCCCATCCCCATACCAGACATGGAGGTGCCGCGCTGAAGCTGCGTCAGAAGCTGGTGGTGACCGAACGCTGCCAGAGGGCCGGTGGCCAAAACCTGAGGGGCGGTGACTGCCGCCCCCTGCACAGCGGCAGTAAGCAGAGGCCTACTGAGTGGGTTGGACGTGGTGGTCAGACCTGTGGTGGAGGAGGTGGAAACTGCTGCCGTGTTGGGCGTGGCTCTGATGGGGGTGATGACAGTGGCCCCTCCCAGCCCCATGGGTGCCTGCAGGACTGTAGGCGTGGTTGCTGTGTGGTTGGGGGCGGTGGCCAGGTTGTGAGCAGAACTCGGCGTCAGCAGGAGCGACTGACCGAGAGCTTTGGCTTGATTGGCTGGTAAAGCAACGCCCCCTGGCTTGGCCCCTCCCCCAGCTGCCGACACCAGTGACACCATGGATGGGAAGCTGACGACGCCTGGCATTGTGGCTGGTATTGCTTTCACCACCTGACGCATGGCTTGACTTGACATCACAGTGTTCACTGCAAACACAAACAACAATTTTATTTCTCACAACTCCTGGGCATACATGAATGCTAAAACATGTCAGGACCGTGGAAGACAGGTTGGGAAGACAGACTCTCAGCTGAAAGATCTGAAGCAAGCCGTATACGCATGCAACCATTTTGAAATGGTCATACAAGCAAACCACAGTATGGTGAAGATAAAAGTAATGCCAGTGCGGAAGCAGGAAAGACATTTTATCTATCATACCACAGAACATGAATTTTGAGGCTTTTTTGTCAAGGGTGGGACAGGATCATCTCCCTCACCGACTGGAGATATTAGCTGGCACCTGAACTAACTTCAGATGGAGGAGAGCTGTTGAGGCCCTATGCTTCTCTAGGAGCCAAAAGGACTAAACTAAACTGAACTAACTTCCACTATTATCCCCAAAGAATCATTCACCTCTTGACAGACACAACTTCGGACACAAAACCAGCTCAAAAGTACAAGACCACAGAGTAAAACCTGCTTACCCTGACTGACACCGCTCTGCTGCTGCTTGCTCTGTGCCTGCCGTTTTTCTAGCGTCTGCTGGAGCAGCTGTGTGACTGGGGGCCGGACAACCACAGGTGACGGCTGAACTACGGCATTCGAGGCTCCAGCGTTTGGACTTGTCGTCATCACCAGGTTGAGAGGGGTCATCTGGGGACCTGGGGACTGTGGTACTGATGACGCTGATGGCCGACGCCCTGTCACGATGGCAGGTGTCACCGATGAAACTGTGCGTATAACTGAAAAAAGAAGCACAAGACACCTTGTTATGCTGCTGTTAGCCTTGCTTGACTTGAGCTAAATTCTCCCCACCAAATCACACATCTGACAACTGTACTTAGAAGACTGTAGAGTGTTATTAACCATTTACAACTTAAGGCAAAAAGGGATGGCTGTTTCCAAGGGCAATCCTAGCTAAAAAAAAATCTTGCGCTCACGAAATACAGGGTCAGCAACTTCACATTAGTGCTGCTTGAAAGAGTAGAGTCTGCAGGAAGAACTTTGTTCACTGATCACCGACCCTGTCCCCTTCAGCCCAGTCTTTCCCCTCACTCATAAATGCACATACAAAGATTGCCCCCCACACACACACTAAGAGACAATACCTGGATGTGGTATGGCCTTAGCAACAGGTTGCTGAACAGTAGGTGTTGGTGGTTCCTGCTCTTCATCACTGCCTGGTGGAGTTTCTGGGCCCTCTGTGTAACAAAGACAGCAACATCAATTTTATCATCTTACATACATGTATAATTTCACTTCAGTGGAACAGAGATGATATAAGACTAGCTCTGCAAGCGCCTAACCAAACAGAATTTTTGTTCCGCACATAAATGTACATGTACACATACACGTGTACACATAAAACGCTCACACCGATAACACTGGCTGCTCTTTTCTCAGCTGTGAAATGTACAGGCTTTCGTACTGCAAAAAACATCTTCAAAACTGACATACTGACACAACCTTCCAAAACCATATCTGTCACAAAAACAGACGGCAGAGTAAGAAAGGGGAAATCATCAGCAAAACCTCAGACCATACTACTTATTAGCATACACAATAAAGAACATCACAGGTAAGTCAGAAAGAAAGTTCAAGTCAGTAAAGCTCTGTTGGTATAGTTTGCCCTTTAGGGGGTGCAAATGTATACCAGTCATGCGCAGGAGGGGCAAATAAACTCAAGTCGTCCACTAACGGGGGGTGACTGTATCCCCGCAATGTGGGAGGAGGTGCAAATGGACTCGAGGGTCTGGTGAGGTGAATTCACATAACCGCTGACTTTGTTCTACGACTTTACTTTATGCCGCCTAAGGAATATGCTGAGGAAAAAAAAAGACTGAAACCTATAGGCTTGGGTGCTGGGGGACCACATGGGTAATGCCCCACCAACAGAACAAATTTTGGCATTTTTAAAGGCATTTAGTAGCTTCTGGTGACACCCAAATGTAAAATACTGCCTTGATACTGACATTTAAGTCACCAAGTATGAAATTAGACTGTCCCATATGGCATTACATGAATCATGATAGTGTGTGCAACCTTTTTCTGCCTTCCTTTTCTTTGGCTGAAACGATTTTTTTTTTTTGGGGGGGGGGGGGGGGGGCGCTGAAAAGAAAACTGCCAAATGACTGAAAATTCCCGAGCCTGTTTATGCTGAAATGTCGACGGAATTGACCGATATACATTTGCACCCCCTAATGGGCAAACTATACCAACTGATCGTTAGTAAAGTGCTGTAGCAGCCTGTACCTGTGGCAGTGGAAGTGGAGTTGCTCTCCTGGTCTTGATCAGGTGCTTGCATAAAATGGTCAACCTTGACATTGAGCTGGTCCAGTTCATTGTGCAGGCGCTCAAAGCGATGCCGCAGCCGACTCTTCTCCTGCGCCAGCCTCTGAAGCTCCAGTTCATTTTCTCGCTCTTTGCGTTTTAGCGTCTGCGGGCAGAATAACGTGCAGCTGTTAACAGTGTAAGCTCTTTAACAGATGCCCATTCATCAGACCTGTATAAGTCATGGTTTTGGAAAAGGAAAAAAAAAAGAAGGGAAAAAGCCCCCACACATACATACCTTCTACTATGTCACCATTTATGTCACAGATGCATACACACCCAAATTCATCTGATGAATGTCTGTGAATCATAGGTGTGCACACACACCTATACTTCTACACGCAATTTTTGTCGTTTAGTTTGTTATTTATCGAGCATGTTCACAAGTCAAGTCAAGTTAAGTTTAGTTTATTTCCAACCCTCTGGGGGCATAGGAAAACAAAAGGAAACATATGAAAATCAACGAAAGTATCAACAAACAAACAAACAGAAAAAAACGACAGAAAAAAAGGACCCCCCCCACCCCCCAAAAAAAAGCCAACACGAGAACAACCAAACAAAACAAAATCAGGAAAAAAGCATATTTATATACACACACTCGCACCTGTACTGGCTGCATATACACTGACATAAGTAGGTACTCATATCTGTCTTGTGCATATATATAATTATATATATACACAAACTGGGCCAATGTCCACACACACAGATACTTCCTGCAGGTTGATCAACTCCCATTGTCTCAAAAGAGTGTTTCGCGCAGACATCACCACTGTTGGGCCAGTGGTCTTCCCATTGGTGCTACTGTGACACACGTGTGCAGACGTTTGTGTATACACGATGCCATCGTGCAGAAACATGGTCTGCTAGAGCCTACTGCTCGCAACACTAGTGACGTCACTCCACTTGTGTTACGAGTGTGGCTATGTTTTGTACTATGTTGATATATAATATGTGTGGGTTTTTTTTTAGAAGGTTGAGTGAAACGGAGAAGTTGCCTCGTTTAGTTCATATTGTTTTATTGTGGTTTAATAATGTAGATCTGCAAACCGCTTTGTTAGGGGTTGTTTACGATTAGGAGGAGTTATATAACACGTCTTTTTGTGAGTGAATGAGACTTCTTCTGCAGTCAATATAAGAACTCGCTATTTGAAGAGTGTGTGCCTGACTGTCACTGTATTCCTCAGTAAGACGACGGGCTGTTTAAACATTCACCACGTAACAGATTAGGCAACATGGTGACGCACAGTACACACACTTTTCACATGTAAACCGCACAATGAGAGAGAGAGAGAGAGAGAGAGAGAGAGGGGGGATGGGCGTGACCAGAACAGTATGTTGTTGGGTGAGCCAAATTAGTGCCGTTTTCTAATTGCAAACAGTGTCCCATACTTGCCTTAAAAAAAACAAACAAAAAAACCCCAACCACAGCTGCTGCTTTTTTGCGAAAAAAGTACCTTTACTTTTTTTCTTTTTTTTTGGGCAGAAAAACTTTCTCAGCAGAAAAATCAATCTCAGGTGAAAATTTGACATTAAGCCGAGAAAATTTTGCTATCACCTTTTTTTTCTGCGAAACGTAAGAAATTGCATATTTTCGCAAAAAAGTGGCTTTTTCGCGACAAAATCGACTTATTTTGTCGCGAAAAGACTGCATTTTTGTCATCTTTCATGTATCATAACAAATGCAGCGCAAGTGAGGCAAATCTTAAAATTGCGCCTTAAGAGTTTCTTCCAACCGTACCGTTACGCCGATTCATTTGCTACAGACTTCTCCGACAGGTTCCCTGCTGGGCCGAGCAAACTTTAGTCACAGTCCACTAACTGTCAATGACTAGATCCGATGTAATACACGTTCGCTTTCGGTAACGCGTGACACACTGAGCATGTGAACACAGTATTGGGCCCATGTGTGCGCATGCGTGGATCACTGTTTACGTTCGCACGTCTGACCAATCGCATGGCTCCAGGTGCAGATGGCGACATTCCAAAGCTTGATCTCATTAACATACTAAGCCCCACCTACAGAGGTGATTTAAGATACGCCACGCCTACCGCCCGCAGAGCACGCTGGGATGTAAACCGTGCTCCGTGGTGTGCCACGCCGACACCATCAAAGAATCAAAACTGTACTTCGTAGCGGTTCACAACTCAGCAGGACCCGATCAGACAAGAACAAGTGTTGTCAAACGGACAAGACTTTCTCTAACAACCGAGTGTCGGACAGTTCTGCACCGTTGCTCGCGCGGAGGGATACAAAATACTGCGTTGCGCTAAGGCATCTCGTGACATGTGCTTCATGCCCGCGTGTTCCAGGTCACGTGGACATTATCAACAAACGAGCCATGCAAATGCAGTCGGGGATCTCTGCAACCAGAGCTGTACAATTCGAACGGGGGCCATCCCTGTACTCATCTTTCAAGGCAACCTTTACAGAAGCAATATTCGACGCCTCCTCACAGGGACATTTTTTTCCCCTACGGCAACGCTGCCGATCGATTAGTGGAACTGGACACTTGTGATCAAAACGGGGACAAAACCCGAACGCCCACAACTTCATGATACCGAACCCTTGATTAAAAACGAAATCGACTCCGAGGGCTTTTCAATAACGGGCGTGCACAGGGTGCAGAATGTTTATCTTTCTGTGTTATCTCTATTGCTAACATTTGACCGGGCTGCGATGTCCTCGGTCACATTGTACCAGAGGTGTGCACTCGACAGCACAACTGACACGCGAGAACTGTGTGGGTGACTGAAGAGGAAGCACAGGCATGGGCTTGCAAGTGCTCACAAAAATTTACTGCCTTCTGTGTTACTTTTGTTGTTCAGTAGTTTTCAATGTAGATTTATCATTGGACATCAAATTATCAATAATAAACAAAATTATTTGAAAAGGAGATTTCTGACATCAACCATATTTCGTATGTTGGAAGCAAACAACTTGTCAGTATGGCTGAAAATCTACGGTCACTTACAAAAAATAAACGTACATGTATGCTTTCGAAGATGTGTTACCACACTGCAACAACAGTGTGCAGTACGGTATTGGCATACGCCCCCTCCACTGCCGGTGTAATGGCAAATAACAGAAGTCCATGGTGTCATTTTAGTGAAAAAGAGGTAACTTCAAGATAATGGACACTGACATAATGGAGTTTTTCCTCAAATGACAACAGTCAATCGACTTACTGTGTTTTGCGATTACACGGGTGCATACGCCGATATGTTACCAACAACCACACACAAAATATGCAGGAATCATCTTAGGCATTGTGATGCACAGATATTTAAATGATGCAAAAAGGCAGGAACTTGACAAGCACAAGTAAATCAAAACCCCAAAAAGAAATCACCTACAGCAACCTTACCCTACCCTCACCCCCCTCTTTTATTTTCATATGATGCACACTCACACAACATGTACAAAACAAAACACGCACTCACACACAGCTTTGTCAACGACATAAAAACAAAATCAGCACCCCCAACACACACACACACACACTTTATTCTAATTATTGAAACTGAACTGAACCAAAGACCCTGGTGAGCATAAGAATGTTTGGGCACGTGGTCACACCACTAATCTGATGACCATGTCCATACCTGTATGAGCTTTAGAGAGCCTCGCAGAATGCCCAGGTTAGATGTTTTCTTTTCCTCCAACTGTGGGATCTGCTTCTTAAGCACATCAAAACACTCCTTCAGGTGGGCCCGGCTGCATGTGCGGCGATGTACAACATAAAACTGTATTTTAATCTCATGCCGTCCTTATATATTACACAAGGCACTACTGAATTCTGAGATCAGATGGAAGTGACAAACTTGTATGATCTTGCTGCGCCTGAACTCGATTTACACAATTGAAAGTTACTGCAGATGTGCTATGAAAATTTCATAGGGAACAAGCTTCAAATATAACCCATCATGCACAATCAACTTGAAGTTGAAGGGCCAAACCAGCAATTTCACAATAGATACATGATAAAGTTTGTCATTATTCTCCCCAAAACAACAACAAAACTCAGAAATAAAGCAAGCAAACTGAAGTGTAATATACTCTGGCATGAGACAACTGTAAATGTGATATATCTGTAGCTGTACTACACATGTATTGTCTGTGTATGGGCTATAAAACATATTTTCATGAGACTCTGTGTGTGTTGCAGGTGGGGCGGGGGTGTCTGGCGGTTTAACATCCTTTTCCACCAGGTATGGGTGCTATCAAAGACGGGGCAACGAGAAAAAGGCCAGCACAAATATTTGGCCCCAGCCGGGATTCAAACTCGTGACGCTATCCCGGCTCCCCACTCCGTCTTGCATCGAATGAAAGCTGCATACATTCACAAAATGAAAAATTATTCCACAAGGGATCATCCAAGATGGGCTGACAGACAGCGCAGCTGAAAGTTAAACTGCCAGTGGAGCGTCATGAATGAACATGCATTTCTACAATGCAGAAAATCCATCCTGCAAGTGATAGCCTGCATGTGATGCAAAATTCATGGTGTTGGTGCAACTCTCTCAGTCTCCCAGTCAGTTCTGACACCTTTCCCTGCTGCGTGCATGTTTAGAGCTCAGTGATGTCTGAAGATCTGTGTGAAAAGCATGGTGAATTCCTGTGTAAACAATGTCATGCACAGGCGGTTTAACTTTTGGGTGTCGGATTACACTGGTGTCATGTACTGAACTGTACTTGCCTACTTACGCTATTATTTTTCAGTATCCAGCAGGAATGAAACCGCAGAAAGAGCGATCACAAGAACTTACACTGCAAGTTAAACTTTAAAGGCGGCATATATTGGGCCTGCGACTACGCCGCCCACTACAAACGCTTCTTTGGTAACTGTTGCATGGATGGGCGCACGTGAGTGGATGACGCGTTCTGCACTGGCAAGACAACCTAAAAATAGACCCACGCATGTCAAAACCCGGGGTTGATAACGCACGGTCGTGCCACATGATAAATCCAAGTAGGCACATACACTTACCGATTCTTCTCCAGCTTGTTGTGAACCTCTCTAGTCCCGGCCCTAAACAAACAAGAAAAATCAAATATTCAAGGGCAAATCTCAATTTGACTGACACGTACACCCGTCAGTCATTACGAATTCTGGGGCAGACGAGACAGTCAAGCCGGCCATAATTTTGGCACAGTGACAACTCACCCGCCTGTCCTGCGTTTCTCTCTCGTGTCGTCTGCTCTCCCATCGCTGTTATCTTCACTGATACTTGGGGATTTGGCATAATGATGAAACTGTCGTGACGAATCTTCTGCAAACAAAACAGAGAAGCAATGTGCTATACTGGGTGTATCCGGCAAGGAGCAACATGACCTCATAAATATGCAAAATTCGATAAATCTAGAATACTGTAGTAGGCAAAACTATTTGGCTAACAGTCACAAAATTTGAACAAAACAGATAGGCATTCAAACCTACGATAAGTGTAGATACGCACAATCTTCTTGTGAAAGGAACAAAAGTGTCAGTTCTGGAGCATGGAGTAATCAAAATATAGTCCGGACGGCAGCCATGTGCACACGAAAAACTTACCACGTGTTTTCTCTTTAGAGCTTGATTCTACCCATTGTGCAGCTTCTAGTAGGGTCTCAAGGCTCATGCTCAATTCCAGACTTTTTCTAGATAGGAGGAAATGTTCGGTCTATCATCTGCACCGAACTGTAATGGAGTCTGTTCGGTGGAAACGTGAAGTTTCAATGCCGGAACCGACGGCGGCCCCCTGAAAGATGGCGGGCGGCTGGCCTGATCAAAACACACACAAATGCTAAGGGTAAAATTGCAAAGCACGTGGTTTTGACAGGCAGCTGTTACTTTTAGCCGTCGGCCAATCACAGTGCACCTCGGTGGGACACAAGAAATGGTGTGGTAAGCGCAACATAGCCCCCTGTTTGATTATTGTTTGTGGCACTCACAACCAGTCTACAAAAACTGAAAGTACCTTTTAGCAAGGAATCACTGACAGTTCACGAAACACAATCAACGGGACTTTCGAAATTTGTCTCTGTCTCCCTGTATCCCCTGGACCTGTTTATATTTGTGGGCGTGTCTTCGCGGCAACGTTCTGGTGCTGACAGGGGTCCTACTAAAACATGCCCGGGACTGCCCGGGGCTGCCCGGTAGCTGCCCGGTAGCTGCCCGGGACCTATCCGGGACCTATCCGGGACCTGCCTGGGTCCCTGCCCAGAGTTCCTGCCCGGTACCCCTGCTCGGGAGGTACTTTTGGGGCTGAGGTATTTAAAAAAAAAATGGATGTGGCCTTGGTTACATAATTTATGGCTGTATTTACCATCTCACTATACCTAAACTTGTGTGTGTGTGTCACAGTGTGTGTGTGTGTCTGTCACAGTGTGTGTGTGTGTGTGTGTGTGTGTGTGTGTGTGTGTGCGTTATACGTAAAACTGTAAACGTGTTGCCTATAGTTTGAAATCAGTTGCTAGCTGATTTGTGAACTGAATAGACACTGAAGTGAGGCAGCTTTGCGTAATATGCAAACTAGGTGGTACATACATTGCTTATCATGCGAAGTGATTTTGAAAAGATATCTATATATAATGAATTAGGTAAAAGTAGTAGTTCCCAATTTTGTCAAACTGAAGACTAAAAAAAAAAAAAGGGCACTGGTTCACAGAGCACCAAAACATTATTTTCCAAAACCTGATCTTTTGTTTACAACTGAGAATGGAGGAAGTGGGTGGTAGGGGCGGTGTTGGGGAGGGGGGGGGGGATGCAGGGGTTGGAGGAGTTACGGTGACATGGATGCTTTGTTGTGGTATTTGTACAGGACACACCAAAGCGTCTAAATGAAAAGGTAAGCGAAGCACACACACACACACACACACACAGAAGGTGATCAGTGATCAGTGATGAAGCTTTCGTAATACTGAAACAAAACTGAGACACACGCACGCCGCACGAACCGTCAGGGCCAACGGGGTTGCACGGTGCACACAGCACACTCAAACAACCAAACCTACACAAACACTCACATAATAAGAAAATGACACATTATCAGAAGACAACAATAACAACACGTTTGAAAATATAATCCAAAAGAAATCTACCAATGAGCCTCAATGACCACAGTGGACCGGCAATACCGTGCTGACTGAACACTGAGGGGCAGAACCGCGGAGTACATACACACACACACATAATATATATATAGACACGTGAGATGGAAAATGTGTGAAACAAAAGCTAAGTAAAGAAATAAAGTCGTCAATTAAGGCCACATCCACTTTCTTTCATTACGCCAGTCTCGTAACCCTCGGACAGGGCCCCAGACAGGGCCCCGGGCAGGCCTCGGGCAGGCCCCGGGCAGGTCCCGGGCAGGTCCCGGGCAGCCCCGGGCAGCGCCGGGCAGCACCGGGCAGGTTTCGGGCAGCACCGGGCAGTCCCGGGCAGGTTTTAGTAGGACCGGCTGACAGGACCTGTTTCAGGTCACGCGAGAAAAGAATTGGTCTGCGAGAAGATAGACATGGCGTCGTTTACCTGAGCGATATTGACACGTTCGACGAGATTTTTTTGTCGGGAGAGAAAACTCCAGACCTGCTTATGTGTCATTTTTGACTGGAAGAAGGTAAGATGACATATTTGCTGTTGTCTGCTAGGGCAGCTATGTCTTTTACCAAACACTGAATTAGTGCATGCGCTAGTGTGTGTGGCGGCCCTCTAAACGTCAACATGGGTTGACGGAGTGTTGACAGATCTGTGGTTAGGATGCTACAAATTGTCTGTGGCCCGAAGGAGAATTGGGCTTAGCAGTTTGACTCCCATACACAAGTAGTTAGGAAGGAATACACTGCAACATACGACGAACCTTAAAAGATATGGATCCGCTGCTTGAGGGACATCACGTATCTATAGGTATCTGACGTGCAGCAGCATTTGCGGTGTGTACGTGTTCAAAACGTGTAAAGTCACACTTACTGACAGGTACACACACCCGGCATTGGTTGCTGTGTAACATTGTGCATATAGGCTCAGTGTTCTTTGTGTCAGAAGATTTTGACATTGTCTTATAAGAATGGCAGCGAAGTGGGTGATAATCATTTCAAAGGCCAGGAGCACATAGTGAAAAACTTCACTTCAAATAAACAAGTGAAGGAATGTCTGCTTTACTCATTGCATGTTTATGTACGTGTAGATGCCATTGCTGGCTTAAACTCTGTTATTATCACAGCTGGATTATGCAGCTGAAAAAAAAATGGGGATGAAACACATTGAAAGATTGCTTTTGTGCACTCACTGAGACTCAGTCTAGCCACATGTGTCACCCAGTACAGGTATGTCGGAGAACCCATCACCCTACTTAGTAGCAGGTGAATTGTGGAATGGAACAGTTCTCAGAGCTGTAAAGGGGGTTTGGCAGGGCCCAAACTGTAGTCTTGGAGAACAGTAGTGGTATGCTGTGCATCTGAAACAAACTTTCAATATATATACATGTACACATTTGTGTTAACTTTCCAACAGGTAAATATGGCGTTCGCACTTGCGGAGAATGTGCGGGGATTCTTCCTGTCCAGACCCCCCTTGGTGGTCTTCATGATCTGCCTCGGTTCCTTCGCTGTTGTTCTCATCACATTTGCATACATCATCAAGGTCAAGGACATAAAAAATCCAGATATCACAGAGGTAATTACTCCCACAGTCATAGGTTTTGTGACTGCTGTTTTATTTTGTTGTTTAGAGAAGGGTCAGCAGTGGAGTCTTTTTGCCAACACTTGTTACTGTGATAGGATGATCTTGAGTCTGGCACAACAGTTGATACGGCTGTTTTTGTTTGTTTGTTTTTGTTGTTAGTGGTGGTGTTTTTTTGTTTGTTTTTTTTTACTCAAATTACTGGGTCCATCTTTCATAATGATTCATACAATATACATGTATGTATGTATCAAGGTTTCCATGCAGTTAGTGTTTTGTAGAAATGGCATTGTCAGTTAGGATTGTGATTTGTGGTCATGAGTCTCTAGTAACCCTGCATTGTTTGTGTATCTGTATCTGTGTGACTAGTGACATTCACTTCAGCACTGGCATTTTCTCAGAAACTGCAAGTCACAGAGCCAGTGCTTCCTATATTAGCTGCGGCCCATAATACTAAATAGATAGAGGAAAAGAGAGTTATAACACTACAGTACACTACTGTTATTTTCAGGTACATTGCATATGATATATGGAAATCTTGTACTTTTCCCAGGACTGGAATGATTTCCTGGACAGACTTTCAAGTGTACACTACTGTTTGGCAAACACCCGTGGGGAAATCAGCAATGCCACACAAGCAGCACCCGCTGATCCCAAGTTGTATCATGCGCTGGATAGTGTGCCTGGCAAGGTGCACGGGATGATTGGAGCTGACCGAGATCAGCTGGGCTCAGGGCCAACTGCACCCACCCCTACCACAACCACAGCAGCCAGCTCAGAGCGCTTTGCGTGAGTAGAGATTTTGAAAGATCTGTTTATGTATTGCATCTTATTGTCTGTAAGAAGGCACTCTCTCTGTCTGTCTCTCAGCCAAACTGGTCAAGCACCGGACTTAAAACTCTGGAGTTCAAAATCAGATCCCAGCTGGGAGCCAAATTTTTGTGCTGGCTTTTCTTTTCTTTGGTATCACCCACTTGTGGTGGAAAAGAATGTTGAACCCCCAAACATACAGTTAAGTTTTGCTCTTTCCATCTGTATGTTTGTAGCATTAGCAGATGACAGTAGCAATGTCTTACTTACCTAGCTCTGTTACAGTGAAAGCATGGGATTGACTGTGGGTCTTGAGCGCACTGTGCTGATAATGATACTGATAGTGTTAAATGTTGTTTGTAAATTTATAGGGATCTCGATTATTCTTAGCTCTTGAGAAGTGTTTTCCAGACGCACATCTTGGTTTCGTCTCTGGCTCAGTCTGTAAGGAAAAGGATTTGCTTAATTTGAAGTAAAACTGTGTTCAACCCCTTTCGGGGCAGATGCCATCATGGTTTGTGATAGCAGTAATCTGAATTATTCTAGCGTATCAAGACCTTCTCACCTGTTCCTGCTGTGTGTGTACCTTATAATTTACATGTATATGAGCACAGAAGTCAGTTTGAAGTAACCATTACACTACTACTGTTGTGGCTGTTTACAACAGAAACATCTCGGTCCTGATCGATGTGGAACTGCATGCGCTTCCGTCCCTGGTGAAACTCGCTACCAGCAACAATTTCACCTCCATCAGCACAGTGCTTCAGGGACATCAGATTGGGCTCACAGGTAGGACATTGAAGAGTTCGTTTTTGTCAGTACTCAACTTCCTTCTCATTGTACAGTTTGACAGTGCTGAAGCTCGACCACTACTTAACTGCCTCCTCACTGTACAGTTTGACAGTGTTTGTGCCGACAATCAAATCCCCTATTCTACAGTTTGACAGTGTTTGTGCTGACAATGAAATCCCTTATTCTACAGTTTGACAGTGTATTTGCCAGAGATGTGTCAGTGCTGAAGTCCCTCTTCATTTTGTAGTTTGATAGCATTTGTGATATACTCATGTTACACTGAAGTGTTTAAGCTAAAAAAACAAAAGCAAACAGCGAACTTTTTTTTTTTTTTTCATGTTTCTCGTGTGACATGCGGGTACAACATGACTTTGGCCTAATTTTTCGGGGGCGTGTTTCACGCTGTTTTCCATGTTTGTCCGAACAAAAACGTCTTCCGTGTGCCATGAGCCGTAGAGTACTTTCATCCTTTTTATTCCCTTCCCATTAAGCTTCTAATGTCTTTTATGACTATGAGGAAGGGTGGTTTGTCTTGCATGAGGGTACGTTTTTCCCTGAATAGGGTGGATCGGGTATGTGCGTGTAAGGTACATGTAGTTGTGATCTACTTCATTTCCCTGAGCACTGTCTGTATCATGTGTTGAAATACCTAGTACTAGTAGTAGGCTCTAGTTTTCAAGTGGAACTTTTTGTTTTCTGGTCTTGTTACAAGAGAGGGTACATGTATTCCAATACTGGGAATATGCTTTGATTTTAATTTGATGGGGTATGTTTTACAATGAATGGCATAAGCATCAGGTCTTGGAATGTCCTGTGGTGACAGATAGCAGAAGGAACCTGGATGCCAATATCACACTGGTGTTACCTCCCTTTGGGAACCAGACGACTGCCTGTCAGCATGGCCCCAGATGCTACATGGTGACCGCCTGTGCCACTATTACTGCGCCTGCTTCCTTCTTCCCACGCACAAAGTTAGTATTTGCTGATCAGTTGGTTACTTTTGTGAGTCAGGGGTCAAAATTCTCCATGGTTCAGCGGCTTTCTGCAGATTTGACACTTGGAAAATCAAATTTTTTCAAATGGCTAAATTCTCAAATGGCACCGATCTCAGGTCTGTTTGAGGGCAGAAGTTGTTTTTACAACATAGTGTGCTGCACGGTCGTCCAGCAGAGAGACAGAATTCATGTAGGAGGGGTGAAAAAAACGCTAGGCAGTGTGAGCTGGCAGAGATCATCTGCAAAACAGTGGAACTTGGTCAGATTCTCAGACAGCTTCACAAACCAGGACCGGCATTTTCTGTGGGTGCTCACATTCTTTAGGGCAAGCTAGGAAGCCAAAAGGTCCTTCATAATACAGTAGAGCCTCACTTGGGCGACCACCAATGGGATTGAGCAAAATGGTCGTGAACAACAGTTGGTCGCCCAAGTCACAGACACTCATGGTGGTGTCCGGACCCCTCCCCGGGAGTGCATATCAACCATAGAGATCATATAATTAGTATATATAAATGTGACATGAATTGACAATTCCCATTGCTTCTCTTTATTGCTAAACTCTCAGCAGTTCTTTCCCTTGAATTTTGATCACCTGTGATCGATGCATACAAGAGCTGACTGTAAGAAAAAATTCCCTGTAAAAATGTTTTCGTACCTGTATTTCATTAAGATAATGATGTCTATGATGTACATGTATATGAAAGAAAAACAAATTTTGTGATGTAGAAAATTAATTAAAAGCACCGCAAACAGCTACACTGCAATGCTCCCTTCGTCGTCTTGGAAATTCGCAAGTTTGTTTATTCTTCACCGACACTTGTTTTGCACCCACTATGACTCATGAGTTCGTCTGAGGGCCCCGATAGTGACATGTGACACACACTTGTGTTTTCAGGAAAATAGGAACTGTCTCCTGGATTTCCATTCTAGTGGCTGGTGTGAACGCATCTGCTCTCACCCGTTCATATCTGTTCTCACCTGTTCATAAAGAGAGTGCGTTTTGTGGACAGCTGAGCCTGAAGTAAACACAGCTCAAATGCCTCAAAATTTGTAGGGTGAAAAATTGTTTCATGAGGGTTTTAGTACAAAGTCATTCACATGATCCTGTTTTGGGTATTGATGACGTGTGTTACTCTGTTGTAACACCTATGAATGTTGGGTAATAATTTAGATACGTGCTGCAAAATAGATTGTATTTTGTGGAAAATTACTGTTCAGCATGTGTAACTTCATATCATGGAATTTTTGTTCTCTGGGTTTTTTGCATTTTTTTGTGTTTTGTATCGAAAAATCTATTTTTAGCAACAAAGATTGTAATGCCTACCTCAAGCAGAAGTATGCCAAACCTCAAGTATCATAGGAGAGTGCAATCATTTCTGAGCTGATTGATATGACCGGATTGGTAAATACAGGTGCATACGGGTGACTGACTTGAAGAAAAATATCCGAAAAAAAATAATTCAAAAAAAAAAATTACCGTGGAAGGCAAGAACTGTTGAGAGTTAACACGACAGAAAAACATATTTGACTGACGCCGCGCCAGCCGGGCTGCTGGTGGCGAACACAATGCACGTCACTGACATACACATGCGTCCCAACGACGTACACTGACATTCCACTATGTGTCAAATTAAGGAGTTTAGTCTGGTTGATTTCCCAGCGGCATCTCCCTGGCCGTCTCTCTCTCTCTCTCTCTCTCTCACACACACACACACGCTCGCGCGCAGTCACTTCAAGTTTACGGTATTGCCGCCTGCTCTCGCTGATTTTCTTTATCTGCAAACGTTGCATGAAGTCATGCATTCGTGTAAGTACGTCATAAAAACAAGTAACAGTTTCCGTTTGCTTTATTGTCAAACAGAAAAACAATGACGATTAGTAATGATACCATACCTGTCAATTATCCGCCTTAATTCACTCACACACACTGGCACACAAACACGCACGCACTGACACGCTGTGAAAACAGTGGGCAGTGATTTGGCAGGTGTAAGGGACAACGGAACAAACACTATAAGCGGATGAGGTGATAACCACCCGCTTAACTGCAGTTGTGTTTAGGGGGCCCTTGGGCGAGGCCCTAGCTGTAACGATGTGCTAATTGGCTTGTCTTCGTCCGCGGTAGCGCGTGCACAATAGGGGGTGGGGGCCTTGCGGCGGCTTGCAGGGACTTGCGGGGTAGTGGTGGCCCAACTGCCGTGGGCGGTCAGTCGGTGGTAAATCGGCTGCCCGGCGAAGTGTGAACTAGTGCTAACAAAGCCAGGGGGTGGTCGGTCGTCCACTACAGGAGTGTCGTCCTGCAAGCAGCATAGCGGTCGAAAATCACCTATTGCGGGTGGTTGGTCGTTGGAGATGCAGTAAACAAGAAGGGGGGGGGGGGGGGGGGGGGGGGAGTCTGCGCTGGGCAAAATGGGCCGTGAAGGACAGCACGCCGCTCAAGCGAGGTTTTACTTCAGTGTGTAGGTGGATGGTAAATGTTCACTTACTACTTTAGTGACTTTCAAGAGCAAATGTCATATTTCTGGTGCTCAGAATATTTTGTCCCTTTGATCAGAGGACATAGTCAGGTGTGGAAGCCAGAAATTTGCTTTTTTTGTAGGGGGACCAGTTGACAATAATTGTGTTCCTTCTGTTTTCATTTCCGTTGAGGGCAGATGTCCTGTTTATTTTTTTGTGTTGTTTAGGATGTGTGTGTGTGTGTGTGTGTGTGTTGTTTTAAGACTTGGTTTTGGAGATCTGCAGCAGTTTGAGAGGTGGTTACTCTGCTAGGTTATTATTGTTGTTATTTATTGTTATTATCATTATCATTATATCCTGCAGGCGTCCTGATGTGGATGAGGTATGTGAGAAGGACCCGGAGGGTTGGAACAACCGCCTGCATCTGGAACTGACCCCTGATTGGCGCCAGTGCCGCAATGCCTCTTTCCTGCATCTCGTTCACCAGTACGACCCAACTCTCACTGTCATGCTCACCATGGTAAGATGTGCTCATTATCATCTGTAGGGCTTAAAATCTGCCACCTTAGGAGGATTTCCACCTTTGGCTAAAAATTCCACCACCCTCCCCCCTCCCCACCCCACCCCCCAGAAAGTGTGTTTGTTCCTCAGAAGCTCTTAAAATCATGTCCAAAATGCACCAAATGGCGCAGATTTTAATCTGATTCTAGAACTTTCCCTTCAAAACAAGTTTTTTCCCTCCTCTGAAGCACTTAAAAGTCATGCCAAAATGCAGTCAATTGCACAGATTCCAGCCCCTGGTCGCGCCTAGCATAACACTTTGTCACTAAATGCTATACACTTTTCTTTTGGATTGTGGACCATTTTAACCCCTGAATTTATCTGTTATGCCTTCACAAGATCACGGTAATAGGTATCTCGAAAGTAGGTGCTAAGAGTCGAAGTAGATGCCAAGAAAGGCAGTTCTGATCACTGTCTCATAACTGGCACAGTGTATGACACATAACCTTTCAGTTTAGGGTTCGGGTCATATTCCATTGAGGATAGGTGCCAAGGAGGGCAGTTAAGGTAATTTTTGGCACAGTGTATGACTCATAGCTTGTAAGTTGTTGTAGAGATCGCGAAAAGCCACTGCGTTTTTTTCGATGGAAATGTCTAGACCATCCCAGAACATGCTGGTGCAGTAACGTCAGTAGATTACGTAACCTTGGAAAGATTTTGAACTTGCCAGTAAGTTGAGGAATGTTCTAGATCTGAGCTGTTTAGTATATATAAAGCACCTCTGCACATCGTTCATTCGTGAATTTGTTCTCCACGCATCTTCTGTTAATAAATATAATAATATTGGAGTTGTATCCTGTTGTATCCCGTGTCTTCTCTGTGAGTGCACCAAGAGAGCGACATAGCAGGAGTAAAATACAACATAAGTGTAACACATTACTCAACAGACAATTTAGGGTTAAAATCCTGTTCCTTTCACAACTGCTTATGCTTCCGGCACTAAGTGCCTGACACTCGACCTGCAGCAGAAGCATTCCTCCCTAAACTAGCTATCCCAGGCAGGCCGGTTCTGCAGTACCTAAGTTTGAAAAGCTACAGCTCAAACGCTATCAACCAATTTCATTTAAAAGTTTCTAGGAATAAGGACAATTTTTATTACAAATGTACCATTTTCTATCCATGTTCTGTTTTCAGTAACAAGGTATGTAGTGCACGGTAAATTTTGTTGAAGAGTATGTAGCAATCACAGTGACCTGAATCATACAGCAGTGACCATGTGGCAGTTCAAATAAATAATTTATTATAATAGGAGCTTATGGGTTGTACCCAGTACATCTGTTGGATAAAAGATGCTTACCTGCTGTGTGTTTTATTCTGTTAGCAGGACCGGTCAGTGATCAACCTTCACCTGATGCATACCAGCTACTTCCTGTTTGTCATGATGGTCACGCTTTTCTGTTACGCCATCATCAAGGGGCGACCCACCAAGGTCAAGGTTGTCTACACACAGTGCTCGTCAGACAAGGTCAGTATGCAGTGAGATGAGTCAAGGAATGGGTTTGTTTGTGTTGACTAATTTGGAGTTGTTTTCTGCTTCAAAACTGATGGTTTATTTTTCCTATCACAACTGTGAGATCATGTGAAAAAAAACAACAACAACAATTGGTACAATTGAAATAGTAAATTACGATTTATCTTCCAGTTACATAGTCAGTGCCCCCCCCCCCCCCCCATCATAAATGCTTTTATGTACATGGTCAGTGCCTGCCAACACCCCCTCCCCATTGATTTTTTGACATTTGTACCAGTAACCAAAATATTTACATGTCCTCTTCTTCCTCACACTCGTCTCTGATTTCTTGTTTTTTTTTTTTCCCAAACAGTCACCCTCTCAGCCATAGAGGCGCAGACACCCAGAACACCATGCTGATCTCTGAGAAAGTTTGGAAACCTTTGCAAGGCTTGCACAGTGGGAGTCTTGCCTTCACAAGTCTTGTTGTGAAAAGTACGGAGACGCAGGTCAAAATGAAGGAGCATTTATCAGGGATACTCTGTTTAACTACTAATTTTTTTTTCAAGTGTGTGTCTGTGACAAAAGAACCACTGGCAGTGAGTATCCACAGATAATTGTGTTTTGGGGTGTGTCTTGATCAAATGGCTCTTGTGTTTGAACTAAATGTGGACTGAACTCCTGTCTTTGAATAAAGACAATGCAATATAATTATGACCTGCAAGTGAGGCTGTTTGACAGAAAAGGGATCGTAAGAATTTTTCAGGTACGTGGGCATAAAGGCAAGGAAATTTGAGTGGCTTCAGAAGTGTGTATGATCAGTCTTAATACAGAATATGTGTTTTGATGAAAGCAAAGGATTGTTCATTTGTTGAGACTAAACAGTGTATTTCCCACCAACAAATTTTAGTAATAATATTTTGAAAGCAAAGGCGCTTTTTGTTTTGTTTTTTTAAAGAAGGAAAAAAAAAAGGGTTTGATTAGCATCAAGGCTGAAACGTGCACCATGAGGCGCTGACCTTTTGCTATTATTCAGCTTGGTGTATCTCTCTGTTTGATCCTGTCGTCGCAGATTGTGATGACGTGTTCCACCATTCGTGCAATTTACATGTCAGCTCTATTTGTGTGAACAGTTATGAGGAAGAAGAAAGCGCTGTTTGTTTATAGATGTTTTGCCCTGAATTCTTGCATTCCAGGCACTTGAGGTTGATTGGAGAGAAAAAAAAAAGAAAAAAGAGGAATACCAAATAGCTGTGTTGGAGTAAATGGTTATTGTTGAAGTTATCAAGCTGCGGGAGTGTATGTATTAAATACATGAGTCATGATTGGGTGAAAAGAGTGAAATCCTTACATTTTAGAGTATGTGTGTATATATATATATAGATCTGTTTAAGTGTTGCTTCTTTCTTTTTGGTGCTCTGCAGGTTGTTTTTTTTTTTCAGTTTTTTTTTTTTTTCCATCTACTGGTATATTTACTGTTTAGTACTTAGTGTTGTGTGAACGGTACCAGCGTGTAATGATCATGATGTATAGAGCAAATGAGTAAATGCAAGTTCTTAGCGTATATATATATATATCTAGGTAATCACCAGTGATATGTATTGTTGTTACACTGCCAAACATGTGTTGGTATGAGAGAGTGACGTATGTTACCCAGGTAGTAAATATTAGCTGTTAAATAACTGTACTTTGATTGTTGTGTGTAAATGTGTTGAAAAAGAAAAAAAAAAGCACAGTAATAGGCCATGCTGCATGGTGAAATTCAGAGTAACCTCAGTTGTTAAATATGGTACTGTACTTACCAGTCTGCTGCAAAGAATCTCCTTAGTGTTGATCCCATGTAATGTCAACAATTACTCAGCCTTTGGCAGTTTTGCTTCCAGCTTCCATCAATACAAGCTTACAAGTGTGCATGCACATACGCAAACTCAGAGAAATGCTTGAGTGTAAATTGCATGATTGCGTTTTGTTCCACTTTTGTTGAAATTGTGCAGCAGGCTGCGCAGTAAGTGTGTCGCTTAACCCTGGACAGGTCTTGCTGAATTGATTGGTCTTGCGCTGAAAAAAGGCGTTGAGGCAGCCCGGAACATTCTGGGGCTCAGCACCAGCAGGGTTGAAATTTGAGTATGGAAAGTTGGATTACCTGTTTGTGTTTGTGATGTTAGTTGATTTGTATGCTACTTGGTCAAGGGTGCTTGTGTGCTGTGCTGTTTCTCCATACAAAACGTGTTTTGTAAGAGTTAAATTCGTGCTGTTTCCTATGTTTATACGCAATTTTTTGAAACATTTCTGGTGTGGAGAGCAAAAACATCGGTCATGGTGTGTTGAAAGTTTGTTTCAAGTTTTGTGGCAAACATGTTAGGCTCAGGAGTTGGTGTGTGTGTGTGTGCGGTACAACAAAGTTAAACTTCTCTTGAAAGATAGAATTGCGTGTATTGCACTGTATTTTGGCTGTTGGTCATCTGATCCGACAGTCATTACATGGTGCCGTTTCAGTCATTTGTGATAACATGTTACCGCCTCTGTGACATGTTTTTGGTGTGTGAACTTGACCTCTTGACTCCTGCTATTCTTAAATTTCAAATACCTACTGTGGTATTGCCAGGCGCCTCAGCATGTGAAATTCACGTTGCCTGATAAACTTTAAATGACTGTTCTTCATAAATGTTTGGTGACCTTGACCTCAGAGGCCAAGGTCACAGGGATTAATTTGGCAAAATATTTTTCAGTTTTGCTGCGGCAATCAAGGGTTAATAAAGTCCTGCTTTGACGGTCTGTTGGAGGGGAAGAGATGCGAATATTAAGGGAGGATAATCATAGGGATACATGTAACTTTTCAGTGTTTCACTAATTGGTTTGAGGCAATCCAAGCCCTGGACAAAGGAATGAGCATGTGTGTGTGTGAGTGTACATGCGCAAATGCATTGATAGAAAGTATGGTAAAAATATTAGACCCATGCACTTGGTGTATATTTATGTGTATGTAATCTGTCAGTGTATTGCGGGTGGGAGGTATGCGTGTACCTGGAGTTTGCTTTTGGTTCAATTCAAGTTATGTGTTACTTTGTGGGATCCCAGTGGAAATGCTGGTTCAGGGTTTGTAGTTCTTTTCATATGCCAACACCTAGCCGCAGCAAGCTGAGATTTCATAGTATTGTAAACCATGTTAAAGAAAAGTCGTGGGGTGTAGTCAAGAGTGATACAAGCACTTCCTGCGCTGCTCCACTTCAAAAGTAGCCCCGACAGGAAATATGGTTTTCAAACAGTCGCACCCCAGTGTTTCCATTTTCAAACGTAAGTAGCACTGAGTGTTTCCAACGTCCGCACTTTGGTCTGTTGGTGTGAAAGAAAGGGGTTGTTTGTGAACCAGACGACTTTGTTTTGGCTGATGCACTACTACAGTGCAAAGATGTGTGCTCGCTCATAAATTTGAAGATAATTATTAGCGTGAGAGCAGCCATTGTCAAAACGTTTGAAGTGGAGTAGAAACAGAAACTCGCGTTCACTTTCAACTACACCCCATGAAGGTGTGGATCATATTTCGCACTCAGGCCTGAAGGGAAAGTACACTGTGCGGACGTCTACCTCCCACTGTGGACAGTGACCTGAGATGATTAATATAGGAAGTGAGGCTTGAGTGCGATCATGTTTATTCATATATGCAATTTACATTTGTAATCCAATCATTTACAGCTGGATTTTTATTTCATCTGTGATTCCATTGCCATATTACATGCAGTGTCATCTCACACACCACATCCGCTTCCAGCTTGCTGTGTTTATAGTTTCATGTACTTCTTTCATATCATTTTGTGAAGGCAAAAAGGAAAAAAAAAGTTTGTTTCAAGTTTTGTGGCTGAAATGTTACGAGTCAGGAGTTGGTGTGTGTGTGTGTGTGTAAAATTGTTCAGGGTTGCAAAGAAACATTTACAATGCCAGAAAACCCCAAACAAATTCTTTTCCTTTTTGCCCAAGGAGTCATTTCAGAAGTACTTGCTCACATTTGTTCCATTTCCTATTGGCGCACAGAGTGTTTTGTTATTTTTATTGCATTTGTTGAAATTTAAAAAGAAAAAAGAGAAGTTTTTACATGCTGCCCTAATGTTTGCACAGTGTTGGCATTCTTGTTTCACTTCAGTATTTCATGGTTGGTTTGTGTGGTGTTTATTGTTATCTCTGATGATGTGATTTTCTGAGGACCAAACGAGAACACAGTTTGCCCTGTGGATTCCTATGGTCCATTGTGTTTTTATCCTTCAAGCCTGTACGTTAGTCTTTTCACGGTCTGGTCTTCTGTCATTGGGCATTTACCTGCCTAGGAATGAATTCCCCTGTTTACTTGATTCCAATAGTCAGTACGTTAGGAATTATAAAACTGCTTGGGTGACACTCTTCTGTCTGGGTGACTGAAATACGTTTTTAAAAATTAAAAAAAAAACAAAAATCCAAACCAACTCTGATTGAATAACATAGGTCAGATAGTAGCAACCCAAGGGTAAGTGTCATGTTTATATATATTTCACTTTTAGGTGACTGGAGAGGCCATTGAAGGACTTTAAAATTGTTAACATACATTTTCAATAATTCAGCTTCCAAACACTCCTACCCCTCCCTCCACCCCCCCAGTTCCTGCACACCTGCTGCGTTTCAGTCTTCTAAAATTTCACAGTGTCATCCATACAAAGGAGTGCTCACAAGCAGTTGTCTCATGTCCACATATTTTGAAAGACCACAAGAAACAATCCAACATGCTGGAGTATCGGTACATCACAGTGAGCTCTTGGGCTGGGGGGTGGGGGGGGGGGGGAAGAAACAAGATCAAAGAATAAGAACAGGAAAGATATGACATAGACTAAGTGTTCTTTCTTTTGTACATAGCTGTAATTGAACGCCAATTTTGGTATGTATGTGATGATGATGTGGGAAATAAAAGCACATTTGTGCACCAATTAACACATTTGCATTTTGTTTGTGAAAAGCGTGTACTACTCTAGACGTGCTTGCCTCATTTGCAGAGGGGTCTTTGATGTTGAAATCAATGCATTGTATGCAAGCATAAACATCAACGCCAGGCTTGAAGTAAGTGCCAATTTGATTTGATAAACCTCTTGCAGAAAAAGAGTTGATACAAAGTAACAATATGTAGTTTTATTCATTTGTCCTCTGTCTGTGGACTTCATGCTGTGGAAAAAGTCCCTATGCTACAATAAGTGAAACAGATGTGATTATGATTTATTTTTTATTTTTATTAAACTGATAAAAATACAGTGTTGTACCAGTTAAGCTCTGTTCAATGCTAGTAAATGATTTATGTTTTCAACACGGGCACTTAAGAGCTCTCTCTCTCTCTCTCTCTCTCTCTCACACACACACACACACACACACACACACACACACACACACCCTCTAAACCCTAACCTTGGACTTGCGTCCAGACTCAGCATTGTCCGTGGGCCAAGAGTCAGCCGGCCACCATTCTCTGCTCTCTGCGTTGCCAGAACGACCACTACAAGCCTTGTCACTGTTGCCAGAAAGAAAGCAATCGCCTTCTCCACCTGCTTTCCCATTCTGTTTCTTCTTCTTCTTCTTGCATTTCTTTTTCCTTGCTGCACCATCACAAGCTCTGTCTTGCGCAACGGAGGCATCATCGCCTTCTCGTGACGGCTCAAAATGTCCGTTTTCTCTTGACATGCTTCCTGCGTCTGCTTTTCCTCTGGATTTGGTTCCCACGTCTGTGTCTATCTTTTCTGTAGAATTCTCCTCACTTCTCCTTTGCTTCTTTTTCTTCTTCTTGACTTTTGACACGGGTCCAGCATCATTTGCATCAGTACCCTGGTCGGCCACACAAACCCTCACGTCAGCTGCGCTGTCTGTATTATTCGCGCTCATCTGATGAAGACGTGCCAGAGTAGCGCGCTCCTTGGCCAGGAACTCTTCTGTAACGGCAACACTTGCAAGCCGTTCATCTTCAGAACTGAAAAACAATAAATAAATAAAATAAAATAAAGATGCAGTTTTCACTAAAACATCACGAAGTTGGCTCCTCTCCTCCAAGTAGATGAAAATGCCAAATACTTTAGTAACAGGATGGATTATCATTTTAGTGAAATGCAAACAGCTGAGAGCCACATTTTCCACAAACCTGTCAGAAGTGCTAGAGCTGACTTTTCTGCGACGCTGAGGAACCACAGAAACTGTTGTATGGCTGGAGGCAGAGCCGTCTGTGACGAGATTGGAGGAACCCACAAACAGCCGTATTCCTTCAGTTGTGCAGTGGTCCTTTGGTGCGATTACTGCTTCTTGTTCTTCTATGCAGCACTCCAGTTCCCTTGAACGGAGCAGAACAACACATACCGATGGTACATACAGTTGCAGTGAAGATACACACACACACACACACACACAGAAAGTACTGAGACATCAGAGGTGTTGACTTTCTGCCAAAAAAAAACAAACAAAAAACAAGTAAAAATATTACAATTAAATGTTCTCCCTAAAGTGAATATTCTATATAACTGGAACTGAAGCACAAGTTTTGTCATTCATTTATTTTCCATATATATATTGTGAGCAGACATATACATACTGTCCAAAGCAGAATGGAACACTCACCTGTCCAGCATTTCTGACAGCTTTTTAGCAATGAATGCTCTGCACTCTGGTGTTGTCTCCAATCCATTGTCATTCTCATTGTCATTCTTGTCTACGAACCTAACAATTAAAAAACAAGCCACATTGTGCACCAAAGGGTTTTTTTTTTTTTTTTTTTTCACTGAACATACTTATCAGTAGGTTGCAAAATTCCTTCATATTTTTTTTTTGGTTTTGTTTAAATTGCACCCAAGCCTCTTTCTTCCAACTACAAAATATGTAAGACTACAAAGATATGGCCAAAAAGATAATTAGTAAATTACGAGTAAGGATATATTCAAGCAAAATCTTTTTATGTGTACTGTTTACACCAAGTGCAGAGCCGCAATGGACAAATGTGTACATTTCTAACTACAATTACAATAAATGACTTGAATAGAAAAGACAAATTACAGTGGAAAATTAACAAACCAACAACCCCGCAAAACAACAACAACAACAACAAAAAAAACCCTCCTACAACAGCAGGGAATGGACACAGCAGGGAATGGGCACAGCTAGTACACAACTACCTCTTCGATGGCAACCTTGTCACCGATGTTTTCTCGCCAGCTGATGCTTTCCTTAAAGGCGTGGCTGCAAAAGTGTGACAGGAAAATATAAAACTCTAGTAAACTATCACATGCATATAAAGAATGATGTTTTGCGGACAGAAGTGCAGAGAGACTGGACAGATACCCAGACACATTGGAGACAACAGCTCTTCCCTCGCTCAGTGACTAGGAGCACTATGAATTCAAACTCACGCTCGGGTTTTCTACGGGTCTCTGGCAACTATCTGCAAAAATCTCTGCAAATGTGGCATTTGACTGTGAACTATGCAGCCACTGAGATTATAAAAAACACACTACTGGCGGCTTTTTGTTTCCTGCTCTGCCTGTCAGCCATTGACATTAGTGCAAAACCTTACGGGCGAGTTTGCTGGTATATTCGGATGACACTGCAGCTTCCTGAAGACGACGCGTCTCTTCTCCATCGCTAGAATCCGAATCAGATGTGTCGGAGGTGTCATGCCGACGACTGCAAGCTGCCATTTTGATTTCTAAAAGCTTGGAAGGCGAAAGCTTTGCAAACTAAAGATAGAAATAATGCATCAAATCTTGAACAGTCATATGCAGATGATATAAATGAGCTTCAAAAATAATGTGAACTGTTTATTTTATTGTAATATCAAAAGCGTTCAGTAAATGAATGGAATTTCAGGCGTTGACGCAACCTATTCCGAATTTTTAAATGCACTCAGTCATGGCGGATACATAGATGGAATGGAATCACTTGTGGAGATGCCGACTATGCTGTTGTCTTGACTTCACCCGCTCTTTGAGCCAAAGAATTGACGTTAGGCAGAATCATAAAATCTGCTTACAATAACTTGTCCCAGAGTATCTGCACCGATTGGATATCCTTCCTGTTTCAAAACGGAAAAAGCTCACATACAACATTTCAGAGGCAGAACGCTAGTGTTGGCTTCCAGACGCTGAAGCCGATGGGGGTTCCCCTCAGTTCAACAACCAGCGTCTGTCACATATCTTTTTGATATTCTCGGGACACGCCTACAGTCGTGCTTTCGTACATTTTTGACGGGACGTGCGGCCGAAAATAGACACCGAATGCTGTTTGTGTGTGATGCTCGTAGTGTTTAAAACCCTATGCAACAGTAATAACAAAGCACAAACCAGATTTTGAGAAAACGGTGCATTGCATGACACTGACAGTCAAGCTGCAGCCATGTCCTACAGTACATTGAGTAGAGCTCAACTGAGCTTCGACTATCTGCATACAAACTCGTAAGTGTTTCTGTCATCACTTTGTATATATATATAACATTTTACTAATTTGGAAAGGAAGCAACAAGTGGCATGTTCTGCTTTGCAGAACCAGTTACTATACTTCCACTCTCGAAACTGGCTGTGTGGATGTGCACCCTAAACTCAAGCAGCACAAAAAGGAGAAGTCAGATTGCTGTATGTATCTCACTGAGGGCTAGGGGTGACTAATAAAGATAATGCATCCATCCATGCATCCCAGCAGTTTGTAGAGTGTGAGAGTAATTGCTGGATCTGCAGTGCAGAGTGCAAGTATTCATACATGTCACTTATGATTTACATGTGGAATTACTATTAACACGTTCTTGGTGGTATTTATGCCATAATCTGCTGTACAAGTGCTATACACACGTCTTGGCTGTAAACTGAAACATTGAACATTAGTTTGTTCAGTTTCAAATGTTTCTTAGGCTGCCCAGTAAGTAACTTTAATTGATACCAGGTAATTTCTTGTTATGACTATGAGGTTAGTTACATTTTGCTTGCATTATGAAAGACATGATTGACCAGTCAGCAGGCAGCTGACTTCTTTGCTAGCAAGGAAATCAGTTTTGAAGGTTATATTGTCAAGACTTAGAACTACACATAATTGGGCTCAGCTGAAATCTGAAAATAGACTTCCTGCATCTTGTTACTTGTTAGTGCCTTTTTAGATAACATCAATAGAACCTAAGCCTCTCTTTGTTCATTTTCACAGCACAACACACGAGTTCCTGTTTGGAGCTTTGGCAGAGTTGCTGGATAATGCAAGGTATGGGTCAGCTGCTCTCTTCCTCAGTATTATAGTAGTAGTGCGGTCGGTGGTCTAGTGGTTAAGAGACTTGTCACCAATGCGAGAGGTCAGGGGTTCGAGCCCCACTCGGGGCAAAGAATTTTTCCTTCTCGTATGTGGCACCGTTCATTCGGGCCGATCGTCGGGGGTTCTCTCCGGGTACTCCGGCTTCCTCCCCCTCTGCTTTGGAAATGTTCAGCCCACCAAGTTTGAAAAATAAATGCATATCTAAATTCCGAAATTTAAATAGCTGAGCTGACCCTTCGCACCACGTGATTGTAATACGTTTATGTCCTGTGTGTGAGAGAATTCGTGTGATTCACGTGAGTGTGCGTGTTGGGTTCAGCTCGCGGCGCTTTGAGCCAAAATGTTTGGGATAAAGCGCCTATATTAATGCGATTATTATTATTATTATTATAGACAGTTGTTTGTTTTTCTCTTTTGATCTAAGAAAGGGGATAAAATGCTTATGGCCCGTATGGGTGTTTGAAATGGTGGTGACCTGACCCAACCGTTTTGTGCAGGTTGTGTAAATTACTAATGAGGAATAAGTGTTAAGTACACGTACTACTACTACATAATATTAATACTACTAAACTAAAATTTTGTGCGTGATGTTGTTGCTCATCCTGTACATGTATGCTTGCTCGTTTGCTGATTTTGACACTATTCTCTCATTTTTAATTTCAGAGATGCGTCAGCTACAAAGATCAACATTTACACAGGTAATTAAAAGTTATACAGTTTGCCATTAAAGGAAATATTGTCTCATGAATGAATCTTCTTCTTTCGTATTCTCTGAAGTCTGCGTCAAATGTGTAGGTTGGTATGATAATGAAGTTGGTCTGAACCAAGTCAACTCAAGTCAAAGTTTATTTCAAAACCCCGTTGGGGGTACATGAAACAAGAAATTAACATCAAGCTCACCACACCGGCCAACATACATCATGATCACTCGCACACAAGTTTTACAGGACTCAGGCATACATACATGTATGTATGTATACATATTACTATGTACAAGTATACATAATGGAATGGAATGGCAAGTCATACGATTCTCTGTAACTTGTGTAAGCAGGCCAGACTTCAGGTTGTACTGTTGTTCCAGCTGGTCTTCTACTCTAGAATTGCCGCTGTGAAAACAGTAGATCAGTTTGAATTTAATACACCCTGCGTATCAGTACATGTACTACCAAAATATTCCCGTGCCTGTGACTAATAGTACGTCTGTTTGGTGCATTAATGCATTGCTTGTAAGTTATGTGTGTCAACCTGTGTTCATTACAGTGGCAGACAACTCGCTACGAGGCGGCTATGCAATGTGCTTTCTGGATGACGGAGAGGGAATGGACCCAAGTAAGTTTGTTGTACAATATGTGCACCACTATTCAGTGTTCCCTGTGATTTGAGGGGAGCCGGGGTGGTCGAATGGTAGAGTGTTGGACTTCTAATGCTCGGGTCGTGAGTTCGATCCCCGCTGGGGCCAAATATTTGTGCTGGCTTTTTTATCGTTGCCCCGTCTTTGATATCACCCTATGTGGTGGAAAAGGACGTTAAACCCCCAAACACCTACCTACCTACCCTGTGATTTGAAAATACAAGGGTCCTTGGAATCCTCTCTCTATATTTTTGAGGGTCCTTTTGCAAAGTTGGACGTTCCATACATTAGATTCTGTCTTTTACTCACAATGGCTCAGCGGAAATGCGATGCTGCAAGTGTCCGCCGTCAGTGACAGATCCCTTTTTGTTCATCGAGTTTCCATTAGAGAGCTGCAAAAAAAAACAACAGTTTGTCACAGCGAGACCAAAAACATACAATGATACATCCCCTGTGATGCGCTGTTCTCAAATATGAGCGTCAATTTAAGAGTTTTGTGCGTACAAATATGCACACCTGTGCGGAATCGGGAACACTGCAAAGGACTCACAATTAAAAGATCTTAGAAAACAGAAAAATAAACGCACAGCACATTTAGGAAATTTATCATATTTCTATGACTCTAAAAAGGGAACAGAGAATGGCTTCCATATGTGTTTGACAAGTGCTTCAGTATTTAAGGTTCAGATAAGAAACTGACAAAGTCTCACTACATGTATTATGAAGGAATTCACTGGTTGTTGATTCTAGGTGAAACAGCGGACATTGTCACATTCGGCAAGTCATCCAAACGCTGTGTGGACAGTCAGCACATTGGCATGTACGGCAACGGGCTGAAATCGTAAGTACCTAATTCTGTTGGGTTTTGTTATTTGCGCAAACCTCATTGGTTTTGTCCTTGTGTGTACCTGCTGAAAATCAACATAGAAATTACCAGCATAAATTATCTGTAATGGGTGCTGAAAGTGCTTCATTGACCGTGTTTTAGTTTCAATATTGAGAAATTAAGAATTATTGACTTGGGAACCCTTACAACTGGCCACTCTATGCTCAGGCTGTAAATAGAACAAGCTCACTTGACTCAGTGACAATGCTGCGTGCCCTGACCTAGACAGGCGCCTCACAAGTCAGTTGTTAGTTTTGATTCATCTAACAGTTTGAAGGGTTCGTGTATCAGTTTGAAGGGCAGAGATTTCATGCAAATGGCACACACTTTCCTATATCTAGTATATAGTATCCAGACATGAAGGTAGGGCGTTTTTGAGTTTGTTTGTAATGAAGAACCGTTTATTTTTCCCAGTGGCTCGATGCGAATTGGCAATGACCTAATCCTCTTCACAAAGAAAGGCCTGACCATGTCCTGTCTGTTCTTGTCTCGGACCTTCCACGAAGAGGAAAATATTGATGAGGTTAGTACAACGAGAGTTTCTTTATCACTATAATATCAGTTCTTTTTTGTGATGCCTGTCTTCTTCTTCGCAGCCTTTGTATAGAGTTTGGTAGCTAATGTGTGAAACAGACAAATATAAATCGTTTGTCTCGCACTTTCTTGAAAGTGGAAAACAGTAGTGAGGGTTAAAAAGCTAAAGTTGCTGTTTCCTGTGATGTTTGCTTCTGTTCTAGCCTTGACCAAAGTCTGAAGTGTTTGAAAAAGTGATCCTTGTTACTGTGGTAATTTGGTACAAATGTTTTCTTTTTTGGTGATAATTTATGAAATTTGACAGTCTTGCAGTTGTAGGCATAATCATCCTTCTGAACAAGTGATTTTATTTTTGATTTGCTCATTTTTTGAATGTCTTTTCCCTGTCTGGTGTTGTCAACTTTTAAAGTTTTAAGGTTTTAAAACTTGTTTACTTCTTCTGCAGGTGATAGTACCACTGCCAGTTTTTGAGGCAAGCACAAGACGACCGCTTGCTAAGGGCGTCCGAGCACAAGAGAGAGTAAGGACTCTTGATTTTTGTTCGTTTTTTACCAGAATGTGCAGTTGAATTTTCTTTATAAATATGATCAACAACAGCAACAAACAAAACCATCCTTACTTGCAAGTTACCCTCTGTGTTACAAGCACCAGCCTTCAATCTCTCTCTGTCTGCGTTGGTGTAAGGCTCTCTTTTTCTGCTTTTGTATGAATTTATAAACTGACACGGAGCTTAAAACTGTTGGAATAATTGCACATTGTCTTCTTGTCACCAGCATGACACAGAAATGGGGCTGATATACAAGTACTCGCCGTTTCGAACAGAGGACGACTTTTTTGCACAGTTTGACCGCATTGAGGGCAACTCAGGGACGCTGGTGGTCATCTTCAACCTCAAGCTGCTGGATGATGGACATACAGAGCTCGACATGACCACAAACGCCACAGACATTCTGCTGGCCAACCCAGAGTCGGACTACGATTCTGATGAAGGGTGAGTCATGTGTTTGTTTCTAAGAAAAAAACAAACAAACAAAAAAAGACCCCCAAGAAACACCACCACCACCACCCAAAACTACTGTTCCAAGTTTATTTAGAGAAACAACCAAGCCCCCCTCCCCCCAAAAAAACAAAACAAAACAAAAAAAAACCCACCCAAAAACCCAAAACGAAACAACAAAACAACAACAACGAATAACAACAACAAAAATGCACCCCAAGAACGCTGTTCTGAGTTTATAACACAATACCAGGTGTTCTCAATTTACAGAGCTATCTTCCCTTCCTTTGCAAAGTGAGTATGTTGTGAGTATAAGCAGCCATTTTGTCTATGTGTTGTGTTGTCAGCAATGGTCCATCTTCTCTACCCACTGATTTCACATGTACCCGTGATGTGGATATATTTTTGGCTAAGCGTGCTAATTTTGTCACTTTCGTCAACCTTTTCCACCAGGCTAATGCCCGAACGCAGATCGTTTCGAGCGTATGCATCCATCCTGTACATGGAGCCGCGGATGCGCATCTACATACAAGGCAAGAAGGTGCACACAAAGCGCCTGGCGTCTTGCCTCTACAAGCCTCGGCTGTACAAATACTCGTCCAACCGCTTCAAGACGCGGACAGAGAATGAGGCAAAGCGAGCACAGGATGAGGCTTTGGCGGCTGACAACAAAGCCAGAGAGGCTGAGAGTAAAGCAAGGTGTGTGGGTGTGTGTGTGTGTGTGTGTGTGTGTGTGTGTGTGTGTGTGTGTGTATGTGTGTGTGAGACTTACCTGTCATTCTGTGTGTCTATGTGTCATTTATGTGTGTGAGAGAGAGAGAGAGTACATTAATTTTGAGTCCTTGCATTTTACTGCAAATTCTCCAGGCTGTGAGAACAGGCCTGTGGTCAGTTTTCATGGATATTGATCATTTATTTTTAAACTCAGTTTGGAAAAAAAACAAAAACAACAACTGAATGGTATGTTACCATTAAGCCTGGTCTTGCAGAATTGATATGTCCAAATACTCTTATGCCGAAAAAAGCCATGGAGCTAGTCCCAGGGCTCCCTAAACTGTGCGTCTGTGCGTAATTTACGCACTGAAGTAAAAATTTATGTCCTAAAAAAAATTCGAGGGGGTACGTTGAAGCATTATAAACGCGATCTGTGCTTAGCTTGACGCACTACCTCTGCAGTACCGTGCGTACGCCTATAGGCTTGTTGTGATCGAATGAGTGTTCTCCCTTGCCTTGGCCGCGTTCAGTTCGGTTCTGTTTTTGGTTCTGTTTAACGTTCGCAGGCGTTAACTGTCTACTGCTGCAGATCGGCGGTTTCTACAGCCACTCGCGCGTAGTGAACGTGCCCCATCTTTTCCCTCTGCGCACTGAAACATCCGGCGTACGTGCGATGTCGAAACCATGGACGAAAGATTTTAGAGTCAGTTCTCTTGTTACCGATCGGATTCGCTTCAAGTTCTCTGTGACGAATCTTGCACCGAAAAAAGTGAAAGTTCAAAAGACTATGGACTTTTTCGTCAGTGGAAAAGTTGTGGAGGGGCTCGAGCCCGGCAGCGGGTGCACTTTGGCGTCGCATAGCTACGATTCAGACGTCGCATCAGAGTCGGCACAGAGCAGCAAAACGTAGTGTACAAAACTGAATTGTACTCACTTCATTTAATTATATGATTTGAAGTTGATGAAATTCAGTTTTGCACACACACACACCGGCACACACACACACACCGGCACACACACACACACCTTATGTGTTCAGCAGTATTTACTGAATTTATAATTCCATGCACTAAAAATACTTGAGAAATGATTCTGACCCTTTAAAAATTGAAATGGTGGTACAAAGACCCCCTAAAAGTTTGAACTGGGGGTCAGTGGACCCTTTAGGTCTGTAGCTTTTAGGAAGCCCTGTAGTCCAGAATATTCCATTCTCAGCACCACCAGGGTTGAGCTAGTGAGCGGGTTGTAACGATAAATTTAACAGTGGCAAAAGTATTGCAGAGAAACTGTGAACCTGAGGAACTAGATAGTTTGTTAATTTCATCAACACCTTTTAGTTATATGTATTGGTTTACAACAGATTTTCTGGTGGATTGTAGAGTGTAGACAATTTTTGTTACCAGTGTGCAAGAAGATGTATTTTGATTTCGCATTTCATGCTTTCAGAAACCTGGAAAACAAATTCGGTTCAGCATTGAGCAAAGACCAAAGAGTAAGTTGTATCATCTCTCTGTGCATATTTGATTTAATTCCTGTGCACTTTCACATATGATTGACGTTTTGCTGTCAGTTCTTTTCATGCTATTTAAATTTATTTCTTCTACGCCAACTTTTTTGTTGTTGTCTGTATGGTGCAAGGAATTTGTACATTGGTAAGTCTTATTGTATGTACCACTAATACTATATACTGAGGTGACCCCTGCAGTTTGTGCTGAGTGAAAATTTTCAAATGGAATACATTCTGTTTAGGGTGTGTGTGGGGGGGGGGGGGGGGGGGGGTTGTATTAGTCATTTTGTGTGTGAGAATTACTGTAATTGTAACTGTTTATGGGTAGTTCATATATATGTACTTTGCTTATCCTTTCAGACGGAGCTACGCAAAGCACAGACGACAGCAGCAGAGTACAGGCGAGAGGCGGACATAAAACGGCAAATTGCGGAGAGGAAAGTCAAGTGAGTGTGCATGACCACATTTCCAAGAACAGGTTGTTGATTTGATTGACAGCCACAGGGTTTGTGCAGTTCCAGGAACACAGGAAAAGTTATAGCACTCTAGCAGAGTGTTACTGATCACCAGGAAGTCAGGAAAAAATTACATTCTGATGAAAAGGCCACAAAAAGTGTGTACTTTCCATATGATTATCTATTTAGGTTGTTCTAAATGGTGGTTTTGTTTTTGGCTCCCTTGTGTAACAATGGGAGTCTATGTATTAACCCTCCGTCGTCTGTCTGTCTGTCTGTCTGTCTGTGTGTGTGTGTGTGTGTCCAGAAAACTTTAACATTGTCATTTTCTCAGAATCTACAAACAGCAGAGGCACCAAACTTGGCATGCTGATAGACAACCACAAGACCTTTCAAAACGTATCATATTGAATGACCTTGACTCAAGGTCAAGGTCACTAAAGCTCTCTGTTTGAAAATTTTACATTGGCATTTTCTCGTAATCTACAAACACCAGAGGCTTTAAACTTAGCATGATGATAGACGTTGATAAGAACTTTACAGGTATACATGTAGTCAATGGCCTTGTGTCAAGGTCAAGGCCGTACAAGCTATTTTTGTGAAACCTTAACACTGGCATTTTCTCAGAAACAACAAACAGCAGAGGCGCCAAACTTGGCGTGCTGATAGACAGTGATAAGACCTATGCACACATACCACCTTAAATGACCTGGACTCAAGGTCAAGGTCATTAAAAGAGTCTGTTGGGAAAATTTACATTTGCAATTTCTCAGAATCCAGATGAATCAGAAGCATCAAACTGTATGTGCAATGATTGACATTAGCAGCACCTTTACAGACATACCTGTGTTCAGTGACTTTTAGTCAAGGTCAAGGTCATGCAAGCTTTTTCTGGGAAACTTTAACCTTGGCATTTTCTCCAAAACAACAAACAGTAGAGGCACCAAACGAGGGATGATGATAGACAGCAATGAGACCTACCTTTCTGAATGACCTTGACTGAAGGTCAAGGTCATTAAAGCTGTCTGTTGTGAATTTTAACATTACTGTTTTCGGAGGCTCTACAAATACTAGAGGCATCAAATTTGGCATAATGATAGACATTGATGAGATCTCATTTGAGTGACCTTGACCAAAGGTCAAGGCCATACAAACTGTTTTGGGGAAAATTGTAATACTGTATTTCCATGAACTCAGAGCGCCAGAGACACTTAACATGGCATGATAATGGATAGTGATAAGAGCTTTACAAACATACTCTTGTGATTGACCTTGACCTGTGTTACAAGGGAGCCATGGAGGCTTTTGCCTCTCTAGTTGAGCTATTGAGTGATTCTGGGAAGAAAACTTCTTGTTTATCCCTTTCACCACTGCTTATACTTTCAGCACTAAGTGCCTGACACTCAGCCTGCAGCAGCAGCAGTCCTCCTTAAACTGGCTATCCCAGGCCGGTTCTGCAGTACCTAACTTTGAAAAGTGTAGCTCAAATACTACTCAACCAATCTCATGGAAACTTTTTGGGGTGCAAAATGCTAATGAGGTTTCCCTCATGACGTAGGCGTCTGTTCCAACCTTCAAGGCCCCCTATCAGAACAGATTTCTCAAGTTCAGTAACTCCGCTGCCTTGGGTCACTGATCAGCACCTTCCATTGTCTGCTGCAGGGTGTCAATCAGCGACAGCGGTTGTCTACCGGCCAGTGATAAAAGTTGTGAAAGGGTTAAATTTGAGTTATTTATACAGGCCGTGTTACGCCACAATACATTTGAACAGGTCCAAGTGCTCTGACTTTGTGCATTCAGCAAATTTTGCTATTTTATCCAGTGTATTGAATCTGGTATACTACATGTGCGTATTGTTACTTTCAGTTTCAGGAGGTAGGCAAGTATACTAATTTATTATGGTACATTACACACCATCATTTGGGATTTTTTGGCTATGTGGGTTCTCTTGCCTCTGTATCTTTCTTTTCACTGCATTGGCCTGTATGGTAGTGTGAGATGTCAGGCTTTCATTTTTGAAGTGCTTTTGTTGACAGTGTGTAACATTTGAGCTTCCATTTGTAGTACATGTGTACATATATTTTACTTACTTGGGCAGGGGAGTAGGTGCCTGCATAACTAACTTGTCAGAAACGAAGCATACATTTTGTACCTGATTTTGTGACAGAGCTCTGAGGGACCCAAAGACACTGAATTTGATATTCGGTGTGAACCTGGAGAACAGGAGCCATGATGGTGTCTTCGTCTACAACTGCACTCGTCTGATCAAGATGTATGAGAAAGTAGGGCCGCAGACTGAGGGGGGAGTGTAAGTGCAAAATATTTTATTTGTATATTTTACCATTTTAAAAAAAAATTTGTATATTTTTGTAAAATTGTTCTTTCTCTTTTTTAATTTTGTAGTTGTTTTTTTTGTTTTAGTTTTTTTTTTCTTGTCCAAGTCATATGACGTGTGTGTGTCTGTATGTGCGCTTGTATCTGTCTGGTATAGTTTGCTATATTGATTTGATTTTATTCATACTGAAGGTTTTTGTTGTTGTTTTGTAAGCGGCCTTTCATATGTTACATGTACTGGTGTGAAACGTTTTGAACAGAGAACCTGTTTTCTTTCTTATGTTACAGGTTTTGCAGTGGTGTCGTTGGTAAGGATTACTATTTTTGTCGTTAATTAACCCAGGTGGTGATGAGAACGGAATATTCTGGACTTTTGACTACCTCTGTGGCCTTTCAGCCTAAGACAAATGAATTTAGTAAGACCAGGGTTAGTGAAGTATTAGGGGTGAGGAGGCAGAGTGAGAACAGAGTTCGGCAGAGGTGTACATTTTTCCACAATAAGATAATGGCTCTGGCACATACTTACTTAGGCCCCTGGCTCCACGTGGAGCATAGGCCATCGACAACCCTTCGCCATTGCACTCTGTTCTGGGCTATTCTTGCCACTCCAGTCCAGTTGGTCCCCTGTTTATATAACTCCGCCTCAGTGTCCCGCCTCCAGCTGTTGCGAGGCCGGCCTCTCTTCCTTTTCCCCTGTGGGTTCCATGTCAGGGCTTGGCGTGTGGTGCTGGATGCTGGCTTCCTGAGGGTGTGTCCAATCCAGCCCCACTTCCTCCGCAGGATCTCTGGCACATACATGTGTACATAAACCAGCTGAAAAGTGGATTGATTAGGAATATTTAACGTGCTGACCATTTGCAGTGACAAACTCAAACTTGGCTGTCTTACAATTTCCATGTGGCAGGCATTGTCGATGTCCCTTACCTTGTGCTGGAACCAACACACAACAAACAGGACTTTGCTGATGCCAAGGAGTATCGTCACCTCATGAAGGCCATGGGGGAACACATGGTGCAGTACTGGAAAGACATCGGTATCGGTGAGCAGATCAGACGTCCTCATTTTTCCTTCCGAAGTTTGGACATTTATGGGCTGGGCATGGATGCTAGACTTACGAGAGTTGGAGAGAGAGGGAAAGAAAAAGAATAAAGCCTGCTTCAGTGTGTATGTGTGTGTGTGTGTGATTTCAGTGGAAAAAAGCAGTGTTGGAGGGGGGGGGGGGTGTTTTCAGTGGTTGTATCAGTTCACCACAACATTTTTATTTCTTTGAAGGCAGCCTAAAGATGGTGTAAAGAAGGAAGTATTCTGTACTTTTAATGGAATTCAAAAGAAAACCACCCACACAACCAAAAACAAACAAAAAAAGAACAGATACCCCCCCCCCACCCACCCCCCCCCCCCCCCCAAAAAAAAAAAAATTGACAGACAGCTTTTCACACAGTTTCTACTTCCTTTTCAGCTCAGCAAGGTGTCACAAAATTCTGGTATGTTATGTCATGTTTTCTTTCACATCATTGCTTTTTCAGCAAATGTTTTCATTGAAAGTTTATATGTTTATTGAGAGGTTTGTAGCGGTCTTGGATGTTCAGCTTGTCGGTAATACAAAATAACGTACTGTATTCACATATCCATGTTGCATAAGCTAGACTGCATGTTTTACTGAAATTGCACAGTGCAGTTCTGGCATATTTGCCTAGGTTTAACACAACTTGAAACATGTTCATCAGTCAGAAATTTCTTAGTTTACGATTAATATTCCCATTTCAGGGAGGGATATGGCTACATCAGCTCTCGGTGGCGAGATCCGCCATCAACAGACATCAAATATGTGAGAAAGCGAGCCATGCAAATCAACAAAACTCTGCAGTGTGGTGAGCATGACTACACGCATTCCTCTGTACACCTTTCATCATGCCTTCTTAACCCTTCTCATACGGCATGCATGTGGCTCCCCTGTCCTTATGGTTCTCTTCCCACTGCATCGTCCTTTCTATTATTTTTGCTTGTTTAGTAATGTGAGATTTCATTCTCAGTCTTACTTTTTCGAAACCTTCAAAACAAATCTAAAAACCTACCTGTTTTCATCTCAAAGCTCCGTCTAACCTCCCTCCGTCTTTCTCCATCTCCTTATTAAGTACCATACATGCAGTTGCCCTGGCCCTGAACCTTCACGTCTATCTGTCTCTTTACCTGTACTCTAAGCGCTTCGAACTACCTTACATGTAGATTAAGCGCTATATAAATAAATTATTATTATTATCATTATTATTATTATTTGTAAGTGCTAATATGAACGCGTGTGTGTGTGTGTGTGCGTGCGTGCATGCGTGTGTGTGTTTTATATCAGACCTATGTCTGAAGTGGCGGACACTACCGTTTGTGGCGTCCAACGTCAACAAGGACTTTCCTGACAACTGGCAGTGCAGCATGAACCCCGACCAACAACACAACAGGTAAACAACTTCCCACTGACACCCTGTCTTCAACCCTCTTTTCCTACTGTGCACATTTTCATGTTTCTGTGTTGGAGAAAAACATAAATCTATGTTGAAATTGCTAGGCAGGAGAATTTCTTACAATTGTGTTGAAGGTTACATTTGTTTTGTTACGTGCTGTAATAATTTGAAGGCTTTGCAATCTTTTACATTCCGATACTGCACAGGATGGCTTACTGGCTAATGTGATACATGCAGCTGATTAACTGAAGCTTGTTCTTGCAAAATCACCACTCCATGCCGTTTATAGTACAGAAGTTCATGTTCTGTTATGAAAGTTAAAACAGGCAGATTTTTTTGTGGTTGTTTTGTTTTAAATTGGGCGCGCGGTTGGGGCAAGGAAGGAGAGAGTCCATCTTTTATCTCATAATCGTAAAATCCACCATGAAAACTGAACTGTGCTGATCACATGCTTCGTTTTCCTACGTGCAGTTTGTGTGCGGTCTTTTGTTTCATTTGCCTTGAGAACATTCTGTCATTTTCATTGTTATTTTGCAGCTTTTTGGTGGTTGCTGTGTCTCAGTTACCTTTTATTTTTGAAATGTTACAGATGTACAGCATCAGAGCAAAAGTTGAACATACCAGAAGGCATCCTGAAGAAAGAGATAAAGTCATCAGAACAGAAGAAGAAAGACCTTGAAGAGGTGTGCTACAGTACCTTCTTCTCAGGGACTCTGATTAGTGCCATCTAGATGAAATCAGTGTTCCCTGTAACTCGAAAATACAAGGGTCCTTGGGACCGTCTCCATATTTTTGAGGGTCCTTTTGTAAACTTTGAGGTCGATGGTGTTTGTTATGCAGAATGGCTCAGCGGAAATGCGATGCTGCAAGTGTCCGCTGCGAGTTACAGATCGCAATTTGTTCATCGAGTTTCCCGGAGAGTGTTGGAAAAATACTGTTTGTCACAGCGAGACCAAAAACTTGTGTCCTCGGTGACGCACTGTTCTCAGATATGTGCATCAATTTCAGAGTTTGTGCAAAGTGTCATGGGAAAGGAATTTAGGGGGTTTGATCAGTAAATCAGTTGCAGGTGTTAACACTCGTACAAAAGCCTGTTACATCAGTGATCACCCATAACTGAGAGCAAACATGGCAATGACTGAAGGTTTTTGGGTGGGTTTTATTTTGCAGGAGATCAAGAAGAAACAGGAGATGCTGGCGAAGATGCAGAAGACACAGGTTGTACTGTCCAACAAGGATGTGCAGGATGTCGGACGCAGACCAGAGACCAAAGCCAGGGCACCATCGCCACCACCTGCACCAGCAGCAAAGGTCACTGTTTGATTGGAACTTTGTGAAAGCTCTCTTCTCTGACCTCCAGAAAGTTTCTCTTTTCCCCAGTGTCTGCTCCGAAATTAGTAAATGCGAGGCATCTCAGTGACACAGGCGTTTTGGAGTATGTGTACTTTCACACGTTCATGACAAGGGGAAGCAACTAGTACTGATCACAGTTGAAGTAGTACGGTTATTTCCCTTCTCTGGTATTTCCCAACCTGGGGAGGTTAGGAGAGATTAATTTTGTCTCATGGAAACAAAGATCAAAATGAGAGTGAGATAAGGTGGTTGAATTTCAGTTTTGACGCATTCATGTCAGTTTCACTGCAATGATATCGTGTGTACATTAATAGCATTTAAAATGTCGGGTTTGTAAGATGTAACATTGTTGAAGTGAACAATAGTGGCATGCCCTTTATCAGAAGTTGCATGTTTTCCTTTTGTATTGGGTGGAATGTTTTCTTTGTTTTCTCCTGGCCTCTACATCTGTTTTGTTTATTTTAATCGTTACAGCCCACACCCAGACGGCAAAGTGCCCCACCAGCTCCCAAACGACAACCATCACCCCCACCAAGAAGACAGCCGTCGCCCCCACCCAAGCGACAACCTCCACCACCAAAACGGCAGCCATCTCCACCAGCACCAAGATCTCGAGCGGTCAGCACCCCTGCCCCCAAACCCAAGCCGGCCCCTGTGAAGTCAGCCCCTCCCCCCAAGGCCCCACCCCCCAAACCTGCACCAAAGACGGTCAGCAAGCCGGAACCCAAACCAGCCCCAGCCCCTCGGCAAACGGCAAACAGCAGAGCCACTGCTGTCATTAGTAATGCAAAGGTGAGTGGGTGTGATGTGATGGGATACAGTAAAAACACACGGTTTGTTTGTTTGTTTGTTTGTTTTTTTAATGGGATTAGGACATAGTTACGAAAAATATGCACAGGAGATTGATCATTGGTGTACTTCTTCTTCTTCTTCTTCTTCTGCGTTCCCTGATCATTGGTGTACCTTTTTGATGTTTAGCCCCATGACTTTGTTCTGAATACTTTTCGCCATTGTACTAGGGGTTCACATCCACATTGGACGTTGGAAATAGTGATGTACATGTAATTACGCTGAAATAAAATGTCTTTTCCTTTCTTTTTTGTTTGTTTGTTTGTTGTTTTTTGGTCCTGTTAATTCCCAATTGTTTTTCTTTCTGTTCCTGACAAATGTTGTGTATTGTTTTTGTGCTGTCAGGGAAACTTTTTCTTATTCAAAACCTCAGGGAATGGATGTGAACCCTGGCAGTAGATGTTCTGTGTGTGTGCGCACGCGCGCGCGTGCACACGTGTGTGTGTGTGTGTGTGTGTGTGTGTGTGTGTGTGTGTGTGTGTGTGTGTGTGTGTGCCTGCCTGCTTGCACTGTCCTGAACAGTCCTATCTACTGTTCTGTGTGCAGCCGGATGTAATCCGACGATCTCCATCCCCGAAACTCCCCTCAGCCAATAGAAAGCGTGGTGCAGCAACGCCAGTCAACAACACACCCTCCCGCGTGAAAGCTGCAGCAAGAGGAATGAGTTCACAGACGTCCGACAATGAGGATGATGAAGAAGAGGAAGAGGAGGAAGAAGCAGAGGAAGAACAACCAAAGCCAGCTGCTGCCAAGAAAAGCAAGATGGCTGCCAAAGAACCACCAGCAAAACGAACCCCTGTTTCAGCTACTGTTGCAGCAACGAGAGTGGAGGAGGTTGTGGTCGAGCCACCCAAAGCAGCAAAATCCAAACCGCCACCTGGTGTTTTTATGGTTAGTGACGGATCAGTGGAAAAACTAAATAACACTTTGCATAATTTAAAAAGAAAGAAGAAGAAAGAATCCAGAACAAGAAAACGTCAATAGGATATTTTTCTTCTTCAGATGTTTTTTTGTTGATGGGTAAATGTTGGTTTCAGCTTAAAGTGTATGAAATTGGAAGCATACTTAATTGAAAAAGTGTGTGTGTGTGGGGGGGGGGGGGGGCGTGTGAAGTAAGTACAGCAATTATATTGAATTCACTGGTTGCCACACTTCAGTTGTTGCTGCGCATGCACAGAGATTTGTGCGCGCTTCCTGCTAAGGGCATGGTATGTGTGGGCCACACTGTTTGGTGTGTACTGCTATCTTCACACTGTTTTCAACTCCTCAAGAAATTAAGTATTTTCTTGTTGATGTTTGTGAACAGTCTTCGGGAGAGGAGGAGAACGAGGCAAGTCAGTCGGGCATGGAAGCCATGGAGGTCGACACGCACAGCGCAGCCAACGACAGTCAGGTCGTCGTCAATGACGCTGATAGCAACGGTCAGTAGAGTTCTTTGTGTATGTGTGCAGTGCTTCATATTCATGTCGGACGTTGGCCATAGACCAATTCATTTTCAATATGTCTTACCACTTTCTGATCAAGGCAGAACATATGTCTTATCATTTCTTTTCCACAGTGGACAATATTGAAATGTCCTACTCCTACACTTTTACAGGCAGCCAGGACATTTGTCCAATTATAGTTCCATTGATATAAAGCCGTGTGTGTGTGTGTGTGTGTGCATGCTTGTGCGTGCACACACTGTTAACCCTGTCGACACTTTGGCCTGTCTCTCCAAAATGTCCCATTTTGTTAAATGTGTGCAAAAGATGCACCCTGTTTGTGTTTTTGTACATGTACATGTATTAGAAAAACCAACGACATGGAATTTTGCTTGTCAGTGTGTCCGAGTCGAAGTGAATATTGTTCAGGAATGTCATCTTTCTGGTGAACTGCTGCGAAGTGTAAAAGCACTTGCTTTTGCATTATTTTTTAGATGTAAGTAAAAATATTTTTATTCAGTTCTGCTTTTAAGCTTAGCTGTACTTGCTTGGGACAAGTTATGTACTCAAATTGCAAAGCAGTACATGTACTTCCAAAATCCTGCACTCTTTGCCTTTGTCTTTTTTGCAGGAGAGATCGGAACCCGTGTTGAGGCCATGATCAATAACAAATGGTGAGTCCTTCATAATTACTGATAATAACAAATAGCATGATGTACACACTATGTAAGAAATGTATTTTACTTGATACTGTTCTTTGGGGGGTGGGGTGTAGATGCTAGTCTTTATGTGTGTGAGCTTTAACTGTGTAAACAGAGCCGTGCAGTTTTTTTTGTTTGTGTTTCGTTTTTAAGGTATCTTGTGATTTTTTTGATTTTTTTAAATCTTGGTGAAAGTAGTCTTAGCCTAGGATTGTTGCGATGCAATGAGAGGTGGTTCATCAGATAAGCGGGAATGGACTTTGCCCTATCTTGATATTTTCCTAATGGATGTTTATTCACTCATTGCTGACCTTGACCGCGTGCTGTGGAATTCCCCCGTGACCCAGGTACTGTGTGCATGCACAACCCTTGCCAACCGGGCGATTTTAGCAATTTTCGATTTTTTTTTTTTTTAAAAAGAGGTCTTCCTCGGATGTTTCCTAATCGTGTTTTGCATCATTTGAAAGATAATTCTAAGCACTTTTCTGGAAAAAATTTTTTGATTGGAAAAATTGGGCGTAGCGGCCACAGTGAGAGCGGAGGTAACATGGGTTGTGGGCGCTTCGTAATAGCGTCCTTGCGTGTCGGCACCTGGGGTCAAGGTGTGTGGTTGGCAGCAGTACGCAAGGGCCCTGCACAAACGCTGGGTGCACGGTCGTGAAAAAGTTAAAATGTTGCAGGCACGGAGGAGTGGTAGTGCGGGTTAACGCTGCAGAGGCCAAGTGGAAAGTCAAGTTTGATAGCTATCCCAAAGACAAATACGACAAGTGGTAAGTCTGCGTTCACTCAACTCTGTATTTACTTTGTCACACTTGTTGATCACCTTGTCATAATGCTACTTGACTTGCACAAACAAAAATGGTGTGTGTGTGTGTGTGTGTGTGTGTGCGCGCGTGCATAAGTGTTTGTGTGTGCGTGTGAAAGAGAGTGAGTGAGTTCTTGGTTAGTATGGTAGTAGCATTTAAACAATGATTTTCAGTTGTAGATCACTTCCTTCATGTTCTGTGATACTCTGTGCTTTCATTCATCTGTTTGCCTATGCATATGTGTGTGTGTGTGTGTGTGTGTGTGTGTGTGTGTGTGTGTGTGTGTGCGCCCCAACTACCGGACTTAGCCGCGTTAGCTGTTCACAACAAAACAAGGGAGTCAATTGAGTAAACGTACGCTCACACACTCAGAAGTTGCAGTTCAGCAGTTACTCCCCTTGCCTCAAGACAGCCAGCAGCAACGGACTCGCGTAGTTTTCAGCATGAATGATTTACGCGAGCTATCATGAAAACAGACCCCTGCTTAAGTTCAGAGATATACATAGACAGTCTTTGTCTCTGATTCACACGTAACACATGGCTAGGTTCAGCACTTGAGTACGATCGAAACCGTCAAACTACTAGTACAACACTGGCGAAAAATGAAGCTGTAACTAGATCCACCTAGTAATACTTTTCACACAGTGGCGGCGCTTCATATCCACGGATACTGTAATAGGACAGATGGCTGATTGTGAAAATATAGGACATGTGTCCTGAAATTAGTCCATAGTGGCGCAGAAGCAATAGGACTAGCCTGACGCCTATTTGAAGTCCTGCAGTGACATTCTACAGAGAGGGAGAGGGGTGGAAGGGGGGGGGGGAGGGTTGGATACTGCCTGGAGAAGACGCTAGATGCGTGTTTTCCTTCACGCTACGCAGACGCGCTGATGGATCAATGGGCGATCAGACAGACATGCACACCTTGTGTAATCTCCTGTTTTCTGCAGTCGGTGAAAAAAGGGGCGGAAGGGGAGCGCGGTTGTCTTTCCGTAGCGAAGCGCTTCTCGTTTCTGTAAATTGGAGGGAAGTTTACGTAGAATGTCTGTTAACAAAACAACAGCGTATCATGTGTGTAGTCACGGTGTCACTGGAATCGAATCACGCGTGAAAAAGACTTCAAAAATAAAACTACAACACGAAAAGGGGTAATTCGGAAGAAAAATCTTTCGGACAGTGACATGTCTTAGCAAAGATTCAGCTTCACTGATACAGCTTTTACAAAAAAAAAAAAAAAAAAAAAGCCAGAAGCAAGCAGGCGTCTGCTGTTCCGTTTGTGCGGCGGAGACGGGAAAACCGTGCTCCGCCTAGTTCAGTCCAATACAGGTCGCTCCAGCTGGTGATGACCTGGGGAGAGAGACAGAGGCAGAGAACAAAACAAACAAAACAGACACAAAAAGGCCCTTTCCTCTTTCCCTCCCCCGCTTCCGATCGAAAGGGACGAGGGGTTTAAAAAAAAAAATTAAAAAAATCATGATCAAAGTCGGTGCTATGACAAACATGCAAACACCACCATCACTACCTCTAAAAGGGAGGGGGGGGGGGGAAGAGAAGGGGGGGAACGAAAAAAGGAAAAAAAAGGGGGGGGGGGGAGAAAAACAAAAAGAAGGAAAACCGAAGCGGTAACTGATTATTTGAGGGCCCAATGCATGCAATATGCGTCCGATACCACGACTTTCGTGCAGCCGCTACATACGATAAAGCAGTCGGTAGCAGCAGCAGCAGCAAGTACATGTAATATGATAGAAGCGACATTTCGCACCCCCCAAGCCCTGCATGATAGCCGCTCCATCACACCACGGCGCTAGCGGGGATTCCGCACTCCTGTTTGGATTATCAAGTGAGCGGGAAAACTGGGCCTTTGATGCGGGTGTTTGGAATAAAAACCAGCACAGCTTTTCAGGGTGGGGGTTGGGGGAGGGGAAGAATATTCAAATGGCCGCTGTATTTACGGGCGGCGACCCCCCAGAGACCGGGTCGCCCAAATGGTCGAGCGGCATTGTTTAGGGAGGCGATCATTAGAATTTAATTGAAAGCAATTGTCAGGCGCTCTCTCAGGCCCGGTCTGCGTATGGGAGGGAGGGAGTATCAGGGAGTGCTGTGGGAGTATCGCTTGTCCCGTACAGCTCGCTACCACCACCCCTCCCCATCCTACTACTCCCTTCCCCCATTCCTCCCCCTTCCCTTCCCTAACTCTTCCCACTCTCTCTCTCTCTCGTCTTCTGTCGTCCCTCCCTGGGTCCTACTAAATACCGGAAACACCGAATGCACCACTGGAAACGCCAGCACCCCAGACTGAAGTTTAGGGTTAGTTGAGAGTTGACGTCCCTCCCTGGGCCCTACTAATTACCGGAAACACGGAATACACCACTGGAAACGCCAGCATCCCAGACTGGGGTTTAGTGTTAGTTGAGGGTCAGTAACCTAGATTGAAAGAGGTTTATGGCTATTAGCTTCAACCCGATTGGAATGACGTTCAGGGTTAGTAAGCTAGTTTGAGGTTAGGTTGGAGGCTTGGTTTAGTACATTTAAAAAAAACAAAAAACAAAAAACTACTAGAGACCAGGCCAAACGTGTTTTAACTCTTTCTTTTCACCACCATTTACATTTGTGTGTGGCTTTTACCCCACACTCTTTATTACGCTTGGCGGTGTTTCCGGTGGAGTTTCCGGTAAATAGTAGGACCCTCCGTCCCTCCCTCTGCCCCGTCCCGCTGTCGATTTGGTTTTCCGCTGTCCGTGACTAATGACAGGGTTGGGTGGTGTTGATGAAAATCTAATACAATAGCGGGGCTATGATTGGAACATGACCCTGAGTGACCGCTACAGACAGGCCGGCAGTAGAAGTTGCCCGGGGGGAGGGGTGTGTGTGTGTGTGTGTGGGGGGGGGGGGGGTTCCAGAACCATGACGTTGTCTTTGCTTAGTCATTGGTCAGGTCCTTGTCTCTGGGATAGTGATGCAGAAACATGCCCCCTCCCCCCCCCCTCTCTCTCTCTGCAAAGTCTGGGGGTTCTACAAAGAATAAGAAAAGGAATTGTTACAGTTCATTGTTTGCCTGTCAGTCGCTGTCAGGTTGCGACAATAGGTGCGTGCAAAGAGATGTGCCTCAAAGCAACTGGGCAAAAAAAAAAGAAAAAAAAGATGAAATGAGGACATTGGTCGGTTTTCGTGTTCGTGTGTGTGTGTGTGTGTGTGTGTGTGTTGTGTTGTGTTGTGTTGTGTTGTGTTGTTTTGTTGTGTTGTGTTGCGTTCCATTTTGATCATGACGTCTAAGTACTATTTTTTACCATACGTCACGCTGATACTGAAAACATCTGTTAAATCGACAGGTATGAAAAACAGAGTTCAGACATCAGAATTATCAAGGTAAGGAACACTTCTGTTTATCCTGTTCACACACAGTCGTAAAGCTCTTCAGTGGAACAACGTATGATGTGGCTGTAGAGACCAAATCGCTCTCAGGTTCTCACGACGACCTGAATCACCCTCTAATAAGATGATGATGATAATGAGGATTTGTCTGGCGCCCAACCTCCTGCTGGAGCTCTGGGCGCCTTAAAATAGCAAAACCGTTACATACACACAGTCATACATACAGTCTCAATACAAACATCATGATTATGATGATGGTGATACACGCATGAAACAGTAGTACTCACATGATACATCAATACACACATGTACACATACATGCCTACATAGATGCATACAAACATACACGCAGTCTGCCGTACATAAAATTTTACGAAGATGATAAAATGAACATGACACCCAGCCTGACCCGAAGAAAATCTGAGCTACACGAGAAAGCAGCTGCTACAGCCAGCGATGTCACCAAGACGATGACGCAAATACGTGTCTGACACAGGCTTTAAAAAAAAAAAAAAAAGTGTGGTAAAAGTGGGTAGTAAGGACGGTGTTTTCAAGAACTGGCAGTGAGTGAGGGTAGGTGTTCTGTTTTGCTTTGTTTTAGTCGGTTTTGTTTTTGAATCCTCTGTGTCTGTCGGTACCAGGGTGATGAACCGGAGGCCAAGCCGCCCCTGTCCCCAGAGTCACAGGTTCAAGAGACGGCAGAGGCGCCTACATCGTCCACAGCGACCTCCGCTGCAAGTAGCACACAGAACATGGATGAGATCGCCAATGGCTATAGGTAGGTGATCTCTTGGTGTTTATTCCACGTGGTCTTAGGGGTCATTGGTCTTCACAGAAAACAGTCTTGAGTCTCTCTCGCGGTGGTCGAATGGTAGAGCGTTGGACTTCCAATGCTCGGGTCGTGAGTTCGAACCCCGGCTGGGACCAAATATTGTGCTGGCTTTTTCATCGTTGCCCCGTCTTTGATATCACCCTTATGTGGTGGAAAAGGACGTTAAACTTCCAAACACCCACCCACCCACCCCCTCTCTCTCT
>JACVVK020000417.1:427500-450000 GCA_018292915.2 Batillaria attramentaria | reverse complement strand
TTTTCTGTCGGGAAAGCTGAAACCAAGAGCGTGTCTTATGGATTTTGTGTGTGTGTAATTTGGGAATTTGGGGGCGTTTCGGGGGTTTTTAAAGGGGGGGGGGGGGATATTTTTTTGGTTGTTTTCTGTTCGTTTGTTGTTGGGGGGGGGGGGGGGGGTAGTAGTGTATTTACTGTTACCTGTCAATCCGTTCCTTATTTTGAAGTAGTTAAACTTTATGCATTTGGTTTGGTGGTGTTGAAAGAAGAAAAAAAAATTCTGTACGGTTAGTACGGTCAAGTATCATAGAAGCTGTTCAATACGAGGCGGCAGAAAAGCACTTTGCATGTTGGGATAGGAACCAGGGTAGGAGTAATGGCTTGGGACTCTTCTCGCCTCCTAGCCTAGAGAGCTGTCGGCTCTGATGACTCCTCATGGGACAGATTTAGAGAGAGAGAGAGGGCGGTGGGGAGGGGTGGGTGTAGTGGAGAGAGTCCTTTAGCAACAATAAGCTGGTCTGACGGATACGTCGTAGAGACACCCCCCCCCCCACACACACACACACAGAGCGAACAAAAGAACCATTAAAAATTCTGCCAAAAAGAAGAAAAGTATATATATATATAGAGAGTATCAAAATATATGAATATACAATGAGAGACGGGTTTCCCTCGAGGAGAAGCAGCAACCCGACGTTTCCTTGTAACGGTAATGGGATAAAGAGAAGAGATACACTTGTACCAAGAGCGACACCAGCTTTATGAGTACGAATAGGAGCGCATGACTTTAACAGAGTTGTAACTAAAGCCTGATTTGCAGGAGTTTGACATTGACCCCGAGGCGGATGGAGACCAGGTCGATGAGCTGTTGTCCATGTGCGTGCGGCAGGCTGTCCAGTCCCAGACGTAACCGTGACGACCACCTAGCTCCATGGCAACCACCAACCGCCATCCACAGCGGTGACCTTGACCGCGACCTTGACCTACATGGATATAACTGCTGCTCTTCGCCATAGCAACGGACGCTGCGTTACTGTTTGAGGAAGAGCCGTAGTGTCGTATATCGCCATGAGTGTGGGTAGCTGCTATAACATGTGTTCATGAGAAGTAAATTTGTGTATATACACACGTGTGTATAATTATGACTGTGGATCCCGACTATGTATATATACGCAGCAGGACACGTTTAGCGTCTCAGTGTAGTAGCCCTGCTGCAGAGCATGGTAAACGTGTGGTTTACATGTTGGAAATACATGCAGATGAAAAATCCAAAACTGCTTCATAGAAGACATGACTGGATAACCTCAAACCTCACACATCTTGTCAGTGACGATCTGGTGCAGTTTGCCTGCACATGAAACTACAGTCGTTTACCAGCTGGAGTGTTCAGTAGTGCTGCGTACCATCCTCATACCTGACGGGAGAATGAAGTCCTGAGGAACTATTTTAGCGTGTACTTTATTCGTAACACAGGCAGCAGTAAGAGAGAGAGAGAGAGACTCCGCGACCATCACAAACCTCTCCCGTCTGTCGCTGTTACTGTAACCTGTTCTTGTAACACCAGGGACATGACCACTCCTGTAACATTCTGCAGATTTTTTTTTTTGTTTTTTTTTTTGACCACGGTACAACCCAGAACATTTTTACCCTGGTGCAAGTCAGGAAGTCTGAACTGCGTTTCACGTACCTGCCATGGCGCACTATGTCTTGTTCGTGCATGAGTCATTTTACTGATTTTTTTTTGTTTTTTCTGTGAGTCGCATCGCGTACACCAGGTTTGTGTTTTAGTTTTAACGATAGTTTTACGTTTTATTTGGAAGGATCATATCAGCGGCCATTTTCACTTAAAGAAGTCATCACCTATCGTTTGACTCGTTTGGGTCGTCTTGAAAAGCCATAAATTCATGAATCATCACTGTGATGAAATCTCAGTACAGAACGCTGCTTTTACTTCTGTGCATGCCTAGAATTTCTAATCGCACGCAGACGGCACTACCCGCCGTGAAGTTTGCGGAAAACAGGAGGAGATTGTGTGAGGAGACAAAGAACGGTGCTGTATGTGGTCTTTAACCACAAATACACGAAGCCTCAAAATACCTAAATATTCTCTATGGGCCTCAGACATCATCGTCACCCCTAATGAATGCAGAGACTATTTAGGGGCACGTGCCTGACAGGAGCGCAGACAAATTTGATGTCTCCTTTCCGCTCAGGCCTCACGGGAGTAATCACACTAGTGCAAGTCTACTTTCTGTTTAGGCCAGAAAGCCACTTCACCCAAATCCACTCGCGTCACCTCTGCTTGCCATGCGCGCAGAAAGTCCCAGCTTCACTGGCAGTTTGCCTCCTGTTGCAGTCCCCTGGCATACACCTTGCCCTACAAAGACAAAAAAAAATCCCGAAAGTCACACTTTTTCGTGACAACGAAATATCATTACAAACTAGCACACCCGCCAAGCATGGTCCTTAGATAAACACTGCACTGCACTCTCTCTACCCCACGCTCAGCTTGCGTTACTACGCCTGTATGTGCAGGCTTTGGGTCGCTCGGCATAGTGAAGATGCGTGCTATGTGGAAAGACTCAAGAACAATTTTAAACAGCCCCGGGAGGGAGGGTGGGGGGTGATTGGGGGTAGGGGCATAATCTGTTGTGGGGAAGGCGGTGGCGTTTTTAAACTCCCTGTGAATAGCGTTTATCCTGCGTGTTTCAACGTTTTGCTCTGTTCGAACCTACCTACACGCTTCAGTTTTGGGACTTGAAAACACAGGTAACGATAGTCACACAACGCCTCTGACGGGCTGTCGCACTTCTCCAACCACACGCCAGTGTCGTTTCAAATCCTCAAAATTGAAGTGTGTAGTAGGGTAACCCTTACCGCATATTGTATCACCGTTGTGCTTTAGTATACATTGTGTGTATGGAGTGCATGTAAGATGCGCGTGTATATAGTGATGTTGGAGTGTCATTTTACCTCTGTTGGTTACGAGCGACAGCAAGTGTTCGTGGACCCTGTATAGAAATGTCAGTTTACAGTGTGTGTGTGTGTGTGTGTGTGTGTGTGTGTGTGTGTGTGTGTGTGTGAGGTGTGGTGAGTGTGTGTGTGTGGTGAGGTGTGTGTGGTGTGGGTGTGTGGTGAGGTGTGTGGTGTGTGTGTGTGTGTGTGTGTGTGGTGTGTGTGGTGTGGTGAGGTGTGGTGAGTGTGTGTGTGTGGTGAGGTGTGTGGTGTGGTGGGTGTGTGTGTGTGTGTGTGTGTGTGTGTGAGGTGTGTGTGGTGAGGTGTGTGGTGTGGTGGGTGTGTGTGTGTGTGTGTGTGTGTGTGTGGTGAGTGTGTGTGTGTGGTGAGGTGTGTGGTGTGGTGGGTGTGTGTGTGTGTGTGTGTGTGTGTGGTGAGGTGTGTGTGTGGTGTGGTGTGTGTGTGTGTGTGTGTGTGTGTGGTGAGGTGTGGTGAGTGTGTGTGTGTGGTGAGGTGTGGTGTGGTGGGTGTGTGTGTGTGTGTGTGTGTGTGTGTGAGGTGTGTGTGGTGAGGTGTGTGGTGTGGTGGGTGTGTGTGTGTGTGGTGAGGTGTGGTGAGTGTGGTGTGGTGAGGTGTGTGGTGTGGTGGGTGTGTGTGTGTGTGTGTGTGTGTGTGATATAGAGAGAAAGTGAGAGTGAGTTCACGTACCACTTATATAACCAAACAACAAAAGAAACGCGATTTTTTTTTCCAGGCTGACAAAATGGTTTGATCATGCCGCAGAAGGAATGTCATTAAATGAATTAAATAAATTAATTTGAGTCTGTTGACTGATGCCGTTTGTATAGTGCACACTTCACGGCCTAAAGTTTCATAGCAAGAGAGACCATTGGGGAAGGGGGGTGGGGGGGGGGCATTTGTAACAGATTGTATTGTTATCAGTCAGACCATGAAAAAGAAAATCGCGTTTCCTATGTTGCTCAGCACGCGTTTCCTATGTTGCTCAGCATAGAGTTTAGCCAGCGGATTTAGTTGTGGTGACCTGTAAGCAAGAGTTACAATTTCGCCAGCTGTGAACACCTTACCTGCTGGTGTTCATGCCATAGTAATCAACTGGAACTGGTCGTTGCCTGCAGCTTAGTTACAGTACATAGTCCCATCAGCAGCGTATTGACCAAGGGTATATAGGAGTGTTGTGAGGTTGCACACGACACAGGCGTCAATGTTAACCATCGCCTTGCCATTTGTTTTGTTCTCGTTTGCTGTCGTAAGATTTTTTTATGCTTATTGTTGTTTTCGTACGCATGCTTCTTGGACTAAAAACGTGTGCTTTACCGGTCCCGTCGTGTTAAAGCCGGGAACTGCTTTGTTGTGAGCTCTTTGGTTTGTGACCATGTGTTGTCTGCCGGTAAAAAAAAGGCTTCTGATGAACTATTGGAGCTAATGTTTGTGTATGTGTGTGTGTGTGTGGTTTGGGTTTGTTGTGGCTGTTTTAGTGTTTGTTGTTGTTGTTTTGTTTGTTTATTTTTTGTCTCTAGGTGTTGAAGGTGCCAGTTCTACTATAACTAGGGTTCAAAGAAAACATTTTTTTTTTATGTTACGGAACAGTTCCGCTCATGTGTGTGCTTGCACACTCAAAATAATCCTTTTTCCAAATCATTTTTGGACAGTCCGGTAATAAGCCGAAGTGATTTGGGAAATGTCAGTAATTCGGATGCTGGCGTTTGTTTTTCGGATTCCGCAGTGGAGTAAACATAAAATTGCTTTCACAGCGCCAACTTTTCATAACCGATGCATTACCGTCGCAATTTTGTTTTTTTGTTTTTTTGGTGGTTGTTTTGTCATTAGTGTGACCTACCATAGGAACTGTGTTTTTTTTCCAAAGACAGGACCTACTTTCCGGATCCTGTTTTCAAATGTTGAAAATCTATTAGGCGGCAACAGTACATCGAGTAAAAGGGGATTGGGGGGGGTGGAGGGGGTGTCCGGTCTAAAAGGGTAGGCATGTTGATGATTTTTTTTGTTTGTTTGTTTTTTGTGTCAAATATTTCCAAACTGTAAACTCCTTTTGTTTGAGAAAATGCTAGGAACGTATCAAAGACCCCTGCTCCACGATCTGATGGGTGAATGCTGTTCGAAGGGTCAACATCACGGTGCAAACACGTTGTACTGCTTGTACAAATGTCTACATACATAATTATACACTAAATGGACTTGAAGTGGATTTTTGCATGACTGTTGTTCTTTGGTAATGGTACTGTGCGTACGCCTGTGGTGCTTCATGTTGTGAATGGTTAATTGAGGCGAACATTCGTGCTATACAATGGATGCTGTGTGTAAGATGTTGTGTTGTTATTTCTCTGTGAGCACGGCTGATTTGATGCCCGGATACCTTAGTGGCTGAGGCTGAATGGACGACTCCACGCCTGTCAATCAAAAGGGACGAGCCCGCAGAATTAAGCCAATCGCGCCCCGCGGCAAAACAAGCACCACATATGACATGATCTGGCAGACTTGTTGCCGGACACTACTACGAGGGAAGCACACGTAGTTCGATATGGCTGGAAAGACAGCAGTATGTCCACTGACGTCATCTGAGAAAAAGACCATGACGTCAGTCTCTTTCATCTTGAAATCACCCGTTTTTCCCATACAGTGACGTCGTGGACGTACTGTGTTTTGCCAATACACGGCAGAGTAAAGGGGCAGGGCTTGCCGAGTGGATCCGTCTATTCTGCCCATTTCTGGCACAACAAAGTACCCATACAGGATACCGTTTTTAATACCGGAGATGCACAGAATGGGTCTCTCGTTGGGGGAAAATCGTCAGTACCTTCACCATTCCAATGTTAACGCTAAAAAAAAAAAAAAAAAAAAACAGGCGAAAATTGGTCTAATTCTTTGAATAACCAGAATGTCTGGGATTTGACAGCACCCTTCGTCTGTGGCGCGGACATTTCACCAATCAGATTAGAGGAGAGACACGACCATCGCGCGGACACTGTTCTCCCACACAGCCGGTCTTGTAGCGCACCGGGCTATGAGTGATCGGGTCCCAAGTTCGAATCCCGACTCAGAAGCAAAACTTAGTGTGGACGTTTTTTCCTCGTTGTCCCGTCCTTCGTATCACCTTTCTTGAGTGGCGGGAAAGGGCGCTGAACCTTCAAGCAGGCAACTAACCAACCACAGAGCGTCTTTTAAAAGACTCCGGGTAAACCGGCGTATCAAATCAGTCGTCTTTTGTCGATCGGAATGGGCATTTTCGCGTTTCTACGCAAAGGATGATAAATTGTCATTTGTTGCTTTTTCTTATTCTGTGCTTGAGAACGTGTACAGTTTTAGTGAGAGAGATATACCGGTCGTATGTACCATGTCAGTCCTTACTTTTTATCATTGTTTCACATTGATAGTGAAACTTTTTTTTTCTCCCTAAAACGTGCTTTTTCTATGTGACTATAACTTTTCGCCGACAAATTCAGTCTAGGAATTAAGCCGAGAAATGACGTGCTGTCTGGTGCACAACACGGGTTATGGACAGTGCGCGGGCTTTCTCAGGGCTCAGGTAGATATTTCGGGATAAGCCTGTAAGTGAATCGTCAGCTGGATAATTACCATTCAGTTCACACCTGGCGTTAGGTGGGTTTGTTGGGTTAGCGTTGTCTTCAAATGCAATTCTGAATTCCGAAATTTAGATAGCTGAGCTGACCCTTCGCACCACGTGATTGTAATGTGTTCATGTCTTGTGTGTGAGAGGATGCGTGTGATTCGCGTGAGCGTGCGTGTTGGGTTCAGTTCGCGGCGCTTTTCGTGCAAAATATATCGGAGTGGATCTGTATAGGAAAACTCGTTTTATATGATAATAATGAGTATTGTATAGGCGCTTAACCCCACTCGGTTCTGGAAAACCCCACTCGGTTCTGGAATCGGCTCAAAGCGCCGCGAACTGAACCCAACACGTACGCGCACGCGAATCACACGCATCCTTTCACAACACCGGACATGAACACAATACAATGACGTTGTGCGGAGGGTCAGCTCAGCTATTTAAATTTCGGAATTTAGAATTGCATTTATTTTCAAGTTTTGTGGGCTGAATGTTTCCAAAGCAGAGGGGGGGGGGGGGGGGGGGTACCCAGAGAGAAGCCTCGACGATCTGCCCGAATCGGAATGAAGGTCTAGACCTCAGTCAGTCCCTGACGCCCAGATACCCTTTTCGTCCGCAAATGAACGTCTCAGCCAGTCGAAGTTCGTTTGTACCGCAAATCGAAATTCGCACTTCGAATTGTTTCAAAGATAGGGCTCGTGCATGTCACTGTATTAGTCGTCGATAACCACACGCTTGGTCCTCGATTCGCAATGCACAGCTTGAATTCAGAAATCAGTTGTTTCAGGGGTAGGGTTCTGTTTGTGTGTAATAAGTGTCATAGCGGTTGAACAGACGAAAGCGCTCATGGTAGTCATCGCTCTTCGAAGCATACAGCGTCCACGTCTAAGTACATTTATTCCCCGGACTCGCTTAAAAAAGTGGAAGGGGGGTGGGAATGTTAATATTATTATGTTTGTTGATAATTGGCTCAGTGAGTCAGATTCTGTACATTTATGTGTAAATTTTGCTGCTTTCAGAAATGTTCCAGAATTCCGCACACAAAAAAAAACAAAAAACAAAAAAACAGCCTCCTGTCTGTTGGCTTGGGAAAAGTTATTCTGTGCTGCAGAGCCATTAACTTTTTTTTTCTTTTTTCCCCAGATCCTTGCTCTGGCTCTGCAGCGCAAAACGGAAATAGTATTTGTACGCTGCCAGTTTCCTATTTCAAATGTATGTCCTGCATGTGAGCCACACGGCCAGAATGGTGGGTTTTTTTTCTTTACCACCAGAAAATCGACAAAAGCATAGACCTTTCTCTTTTCCACAGCCGCAACATCGCATGGATTTGTAAGAAAGTAAAATATTGCGTTGAAGACGTTTTGACTACTGAGGTACGGGCACGATAAGTTTGGAACAGGGTCACTGTAAAAAATAAGAGAATTAACAAAAAGGACCCCCCACCTCACCCCCCATCTCTCTCTTTCAAAAATCGTTTATCGTTTTACAACTTGGTGAATACAGTCAAAGCTTTGGATGTGTAGATGTGTCCATACCAACTTTGGTCAAAACCAGAGAGAATTCGCTTGATGAGTCTAATTTTACGAGGCATGACGTCAGGCAGCGTCAGTCGACAGACCAATCGGCGTGTTCATTGTCGATTTCAGCTCACCGATTCGCTCTCTGAAGAGATGGTTCTGAATTCCGATTGGTCTGCCAAGGCGACCATGTGATCGATGCAAAACTGAAAGCATGTGATCAGTTTTGTGCTTCTCTTAGCGTAGCTTGGTTCTTTGGCAATAGTGCTTTAAAAAAAAATAGTGCAAGAAAATAACAAAAAAAGAAAACAAATCTCGGACGTTATTGTTTTGTATATTTGACAGCATTTCTTCGACTGTAAATACTTAATTTTGACTGTGCATGGTTTTGTCAGTTCCGTCATTTTAACTCATCCATTTTTTTTTACGACCAAAGCGAAAGGTTCACAGTTTTATACAAGAGACAGATCAGCGTTCTTTGGTCGAAGTACAAACCTGAGAGTTTCTGAGTTTAGAAAACGTCAATTTTCTTCGGATCATAGTTTTTTTATCGTTCATTTTTTGTCATGTCATTGTTGATGTGAATAAAACATGTCAGACTGTGTGTGTGTGTGTGTGTGTGTGTGTGTGTGTGTGTGTGTGTGGAGAGAGAGATGACAAAAATGTATCGAGGCTTTATTAAGCGACGTTGGAATGTACTCTGTATCTTCTCTGTTTGGAACACACACACACACACCCGAAAAATTAATACGATAATGATGACTTTCACATGGTGGTATAGATTTTTTATTTTATTTTTTTGCTTAGAAAACGACCCCCCCAAAAAACAAATGTATTTGCAGTGTTTGCACAGGTTCCAGTGTCCACTTTCTTCTTATTGTTTCAGTTAGTCCTACAATGACTGACGTAACTGTTACAGCACCCCTGACTGATTAAACGGTCCGATTTCTAGCCTTCTAATGAGGCAGCGGGCTGTGGGTTGAATGAGGTCCGGCCGTCGACTGCACTGCAGAATGGCTGCAACAATCCAAACAGTCGCAGTATGCACCCGCATGAGCATCCAAACGACACACGCTCACCTGATGTAAACGAGCGCGTGATCCCATGATGCCTTGCTGGCACGTGCCACACCGCCTCGAGCAGGTCAGCTGTGACGATGGGGAATTCCCTGGATATCCCTACAAGTCAGGAAGAGGGAAAGAGAAGGGAGACAGTTCTCACGCACGTGTACTGCATTATGCTCAGCTGTCACCGGCAAGCACGATTTCTTGTCCCGCGTAGCTTATGTCCGGGGCACCGTGACACTGCTAGCGGCAGTTGTTCTCGCTTTTAGAGAAAAAATCTCGAACATTTAGGGCAGAAAATCGCGTGTTTATCTACCACATCTACCACTCAGGGCAGCTTAAAATGATTTCCGTTACTTCCGTTTTCTTTTGATGAGCTGCATACCGCGTACACAAATTTTCTTTCAATTTCTAACAGAAACAGTGTAATAGTGCATATCATTATTTGGCGCTCGACTAATTTGCGGAGGACAACATAAGCGTTGAATGTACATGTGTAAAGTTTGTTGTTTTGTCGTACGCTGTCGTAGGAGAAGGGGAGCCGGGGGTGGTCGAATGGTAGAGCGTTGGACTTCTAATGCTCGGGTCGTGAGTTCGTATCCCGGCTGGGGCCGAATATTTGTGCTGGCTTTTTCATCGCTGCCCCGTCTTTTTATATCGCCCTGTGTGGTGGAAAAGGACGTTAAATCCCCAAACACCCACCCACCCTCCCCTTCGTAGGAGAAGTTCACTATAATACCCTGTCTTCGAGGTCGCCCTTAGGTGTTGGAAAAGAAAGCGAAACCCCCAAAACAGCCACTCAGCCACTCTATGATAACAATCCTTGCGTAAAACTTCATCAGCATTCACGTTAGGATGTGTCTTCCCCAAACATTCATGGGTTAGCCCGGACTACATTCACGTCAGCTATGAAGCCTTTTTTAAATAATAATAATAATAAGTGACATTTGTAGGGCGCATTTTTTTTTTTGGAATAAACTCAATGCGCCAATCACTCACCGACACTCACGCACATTTTACAAACGGCAGTGGACAGACATACACTGGTGAAACTGACTAGTTGCCGACACGGGAAATTACTGGAAAGCTTTACAAAAGAGGAACGTTTTAAGATTGGTCTTAAAAACAGACAGTGTGGGCGCATTTCTCAGATGTGCTGGCCGAGGGAATTCCAAATGGTTGGTGCAACAAAACTGAAATGAAAGAGAGCTCGCCAAAGGATTTTTCTACTTCAACCCCTTTCGGCAAATTCGGGCTGCTTCCCCGGGGAAAGCGCGTCGTCGTGGTGCAGCGACATCCAAAACCGACACCTATCCTATTTTTCAATTTTGACGGCGGAGGAATGCCGGATAACCCGGAGAGAAACCCCCGATGAGCAGCCCGGTAGCCAGGGGAAGAAAACAACAACATCAACAAAAACAAACAACAGTATCACGTGTCACAAGCTCGACCTGGGTTCGAACCCACGCTACATCGTTTCACGGCCGTTCAGTAGCCCGACACGCTACCTATCAGAGCACCGTTCAAGCCTTGGGCACAAGTCAAGCTGGAGACGAAGCCATGCGACCGGGAAATCCCCATGATTTCCAGCCAATTAGGCGATGATAATCGACAGTTACTCTTTTTTTTTTCTTTTTTTTTCCTCTCTCTCTCTCTGTGCTTTTTCAGGTGTTGGACCAAAAAAAAAAAAAAAAAAGCATGCAAATCAAAAACGTATTGGGTTTCGGAACAGGATGTGGTGTAAAATATGTAGCTTGTCACGGAGCAATTGAAACGGACAGACGACTCTATCGGATACTAGAATGATAGCGCATTAATCAGTCCTTATCTCAGCCGTGTATGTTTCAACCTGATCGGGGCTGTGTTTAACGACGCGGGCGCCCCGCCTGACATTTTGCGCATGCTGCGCGTGCGCGCACGATTTGCATACTTGACATCATTGGAGTGGTGTCACCTGATTTTGAACTTGACACGGGATGTTATCGTCTTTGACGATATCCTCATTTGAATTTATATTGATATTGAGACATTGATGGAATAGCAACCAGATTATCTTTATGTTTAAAACAGTCGTTTGTTATTTAGTCACGGACACAACAAAGTAACTCTCTCTCTCTCTCTCTCTCTCTCTCTCTCTCTGCTCTGCTGTGTTTGTTGTTTGAGTGTACTCTTTTCCTGATATTATCCTTACTTTGTAGTTGTAGCAACGGCAAGTTGTAATACTGGTTTGCGGACCAAAACGTTCCACCGTTGGAACATAAACGTTCATTTCATTTCGCTCCCCCCCCCCAACCTGTGTGTGTGTGTGTGTGTGTGTGTGTGTGTGTGTGTGTGTGTGTGTGTGTGTGTGTGTGTGTAAATAATAATAATAATAAATACCGATAAAGTACCCCCATGTGAGAACGCTTGATCAGAGCCATAGCCTGCAGACTTCTCCGATCTGATGTTCTTACGTGAAGCCCCCCCCCCACCCCCCACCCCCCCCCCCAAAAACAACAACAAACAAAACAAAACAAAACAAAAACAACAACAACAAAACCAAAACAAACAACAACACCAAAACAAAAAACAAACAAAAACCAACAACAATAACAACAAAAAACAAAACAAACAAAAACAAAAGAAAAAAGAAAAAAAAAACCCTAACCCAAAAAAACTTTAAAAAATCTTTGTATGCTCGTGCAGTGACGTTGCTCTCCTCACTCATCGAGTTCTCGGCCAGCCGGCGGATCAGAAGTTGATCTGGTTGTTCAGTGTCAGCAGAACCTTGATTAGAAAACTTAAACCTGCAGTGACTGAATCCGGGAAATAAATTTCGAAGAAATCACTCGGGAAACGCTTCCGCAAGTGAGGATCCTCGATGGCTTACTCCTGTCACATTAAAAATCAACAACAACAACAACCCCCCCCCCCCCCCAAAAAAAAAAAAAAAAAAAAATTAAAAAACCCCAGATACATTGTAAAAGGAGAGAGAGAAAGGGATGGAGGGGGCAGAGAAAAGGCAAGAAAAACAAAGCAAAGCGTCAAAAACAGCTGTGGTTTTCACAACACACAAAAAATCAACCATAGCCTGCGTTCTAGTGCACCTAGAAACTTTTTTTTTTTTTTTTTGGTACAGCCGAGTCATCGAGGCTGACCAAAAGCGCCGCGATAGCCCAATAGCGCACCTGTTGCGCGAAATGATAACAGAAGCAGGACTTCATTCTTCCTGGTTCTTGTGTGTTTGTGTGTGGCTGTGCGCGTGTGTGCAGACGGCAATTTGGGTAGCGTGCAAGTGTGGACTTTTGTATGAGATGGGGATCTTTCACATGATGATGATAGCGACGCCATACGCTCTTAATTACGCGAGCCGTCTCGAGTTGACACTCGTTGGCTGAAATGTGCAACAGCCTGCGCGGGTATTATGCGCGCTGTCCTTTTGTTTCCCACTTTGGGCTGAACAGTTCGTAACAATTACTCGGCAAAAAAAACAAAACACACACACACACAAAACAAACGATTTACTAGTAGCGTTGTTTGCTGATCCTGGGTTTGACAAAGCCAGTTGGGAACATCTCACACATCGTCTGCCGGTTTTCGGTCAAGCGCACTGAACGGTCGACTGAGATGAAAGCAAATTTTAAAGGCACATGTTTGAAGATTACTGGGCTCTAAAGAAGACAGTCTAGCTGAATGACAAGTAGAGCTCTAAATGCGATACACTGATGCCTGCTGGCCGCGCGAACTTTGAAATGAAACGGCCAGAAGCTGTTGACTTACTCTGACTTATGCCTCTGGCTCCGCTCGGGACTGAGCTGACCAAGGGCCACAACAGCACTCCTCCAACGGACACGGTTTTTGGAGATCCTCTTCAGCTCGGCCCATGTCATTCCGGCTGCCTTCACTTCAGCGTCCATGCTTCTTCGCAAAGTCTGTCTGGGTCTGCCAACTTTTCGTTTTCCGCCCGAAGCTGTGCTAGTGAAAAAAAAAAATGACAGCATCACTATATGAGACGCCTCGCTTTTGGCTTTACGGTTAGCTTTTCTGTTGGCTCAGTGCCAGTTCCTAGACTACATACTCTATGGACTAGAGGTTGTGGCACACTATTGGGAAAACACGGTTGGAAATCTTCAGTCCGTGGCGCATCCAAGTTCGTGCAGCAGGGAGCAACAAAGCAAAAGCCGTCCAAACGAAGAAGAACCTGAAAAGGAATACATCTTACTGTTTAAAAGTTGTTTACGCGCGGGTAGACTGAGAGTTTCAAGCGTTGACTTACGATCTTCCGGTGAAAATTTGTACCAGCTGCCATCAGTAAACAGTACAGTACAACAACAACAGCAACAACAAAACCGGCATACGCAGGTGGGGGTGGGGGGTTGCTGGGAGGGTGGGACGGACACTGAGAAAGTGCAATGAAAGATGCGAACTTTAGGCTACGTTCCAGAGACGCAAATTTGGAGGAAAACGCTATATATTCCTCTCACACATAACGTTGCAGATGACACCCTAGAAATGCTTTAAATTCACCAAAAAAATTCACCAAAATCAGGCAGCCATAGACTCATGTGTAGAGTAAATTTCAACAAATTCCAATATTCCGTTCTTTTGGCAATGTTGGCAGCGACCACATACCCCCTCATTCCACGGTCGTCTGCTGGCTCCTGTGCCAGCCGCGCATGAATACAAATAGTCCACAAGCCAGGCTCATTTTTCCCTAATTTTACTATTACCTGGCATGACACTTGTTTACAATGCCAACAAAAAGCACCACTGAGACTGCCATTTTGTACTCTGCACACAAATTTTAAAAGGGCCGGCAAAGATTTTCTACTATACTTAGCGTAGTTCTTACTACATGAACCGGAAGCTATTACTGGTCTGTAACCTTACTAGCCGCAGACGGCGGAGTGTCATCTAATGCGGATCTCAGCAGCAGGCCGTTGTGTCAGTGTTGAACACAAACAAAAAGTCCAAGCCCGATCGCTGGGGGGACTGCCTCGACATTAAATCGAGTTTTTGTCTCTTGACGTGTTGATGAATCGCAGCATTGTATGGCTTCACACCACGACCTGACATCTGTTGCCGCGCATACCGAAGGCTCCGAGCCATAATCAGGGCGAATCTTCGCTTCACTCGTCACCTCGGCCCGTGCGCATGTCCGCGGTAAACCGGATATCCGGGACGGGAGGTGCCAGAGCCAATATGCGCATCAGATTGTATCGCTGTGGGCATTATTGGTTATTCATTCAAACAGGTGTGAGGAGGAGAGCGCTGCAGATGTGGAGCACAATCGGCAGTCGCAGCCACGCAACGTGAAAACACGATAGGCACATAAATATCTCAGAGAGCAGACACTGTCAGCAGCGGCTACTGCCGGAACTGATTCGCTCGCTCTCTCTCTCTCACGGCCGGTTTGTGTGTGTGTGTGTGTGTGTGTGCGTGTGAGACCGGTGTGTGTGTGTGTGTGTGTGTGTGTAAGGGGTGGGGGGGGGGTGAGGGGAACACGTACACAGCGTGTGTGTGTGTGTGTGTGTCACTGTGTGTGTGTGTGTGTGTCACTGTGTGTGTGTGTGTGTGTGTGTGTGTCACTGTGTGTGTGTGTGTGTGTGTGAGAGAGAGAGAGAGAGATTCATGTTGCTTTGTTTGATGCTTTATGATCTGATTAGTACTTTTTCTGTTTCTTTGTTATGTTTGATTTTCTTTTCTTGACAATACTTTTTTCATTCTCTTCTCCACGGTAGTGTAGCGACGGCAAGTTCGATTTTGTGCGCCTAACACTTTTTCCCCTCACCGTTGTAAGATAAAGGATCTCTCTCTCTCTCTCTCTCTCTCTCTCTCTCACCGTCATGTCGGTCGCACTCAATAGATCACCGTTTTCACGGAGTCTGAGTGTCGCATGGACTGATGCTGCAAGCTGTTTGCTGCCGTAGAGAATAAAATATCGAAAGTCGGTTATCAGTGTTGACAGAAGCACAGACTGCCGTACAGAACCTGTGTTTAACTGCAGATCAAAGGGCCTGTTACGTGTGTTAGGAAAGACATGAGCGAACCGCTTTGAACTAATGCTGAATGATGTACCGGGGGGGAAAAAAAACTCTGAATGAAGGTTTACATGGGTTTACATGTATTTACACGAGGCCAGCCGCGCTGTAATGGGTGTTTGATTTAAAACATGGTCACAGGTGTTTTTCAGAGTTGTCGCTCGTTGCCATTCTCATTGCCTGACAAGAACTGGTCCTGACCTGACAGAGTCGGGGCCCGCCTTATCCTCACTCTGTCAAACAGGGTGAGCGGTGGTCTAATGGGTAGCGCGTCGGACTTCGCCGCTGTGCTACTGAACGGCCGTCGCCGCTGTCATGGCGATGAAGCGTGGGTTCGAGCCCAGGTCGAGTGTGTGATACGTGCTGGCTACCGGGCTGCTAATCGGGGGTTTCTTGCCGGGTTATCCGGCTTTCCTCCCCCTGCAAGATTGAAAAAGAGGAGAGGAACCCCCTTCCCCTCCCTCCCCCACCCCCACCCCCCATTCTCCTTACGTAAACTTGAACTCATGATTTGCTTTCATGGCCTGGGGAGCCGGAGTGACCGAATGGCAGAGCGTTGGACTTCAAATGCTCGGGTCGTGAGTTCGTATCCCGGCTGGGGCCAAATATTTATGCTGGCTTTTTCATTGTTGCCCCGTCTTTGATATCACCCGTATGCGGTGGAAAAGGACGTTAACCCCCCCCCCCACCCCTCTCATGGCCTCGATGATAAGGGAGCAGGGATAGCCGAATAGTACAGCGTTGGACTTTCAATGGCCGGGTCGTGAGTTCGAATCCCGGCTGGGGCCATATATTTGTGCTGGCCTTTTTCTCGTTGCCCCGTCTTTGATTTCACCCATACGTGGTGGAAAAGGACGTTAAACTCCCAAACACCCACCCATCCAACCGCCCGCCTCGATGCTACTCCCCCCCCCCCTTCCCCGTCTCCTCTCTTGGCTTACGAAATTCATGGGTTGCTCTCATCGCCTAGTTGTCTGTACAGAGAGTTGTTGATCGTTGCTCCATCCCCCCTCCCCCTCCCCCCATCACCTTCTTTGCTCATGAATGTCGTAAGCTGTCCCGAAAGACTTCTTTACCATACAAACACAGAAAAATAGATATCCTACTACATAGCGATGAAAACTTAACTAGTCAAGAAAACCTCACAATCTTCCAATATGTACATGTCTATAATAAGAAGCCAGCGCTTTACCATATAATTATTAGGAAAGTAGTCTGTGCCGCGGGCAGTCTGTCAGCTGCGCCAACCAAACCAATTTCGCCCTCCCCCTCCCCCCTTCCTTTCCCCTCTCTCTCTCTCTCTCTTCTCACTTTCCGTTCTTCTTACTATCCCTCTTCCCCTCTCCCTCCCTCTCCTGTCTTTCCATTGTTATTATGTTGTATGCTCTCACAGTACTCGCCGTAGTACTACCTTGTGAATGTTCACAGGCGGAGGCTATATACAGGCTTCTGGCCTTTTGCCACCGCCTGAATACTTCTGTTTTGTGTAAACTGGCCAGCGGAATAAAACCATGTTTAAATCGAAGACTTCTTTACATACAGAGACGGGAGCCAGGGTGGCCGAATGGTAGATCGTTGGACTCTCAATGCTCGGGTCGTGATTTCGAATCCCGCCGGCTGGGGCCAAATATTTGTGCTGGCCTTTCTTTCTCGTTGCCCCGTCTTTGATATCACCCTTATGTGGGGGAAAAGGACGTTAAACTCCCAAACACCCACCCATACATACAGAGTAGTCGCCCGTTACCAACTCCTCCCCCCCCCCCAACCCCCCCTCGCATTTAGTACGACCGTGGACGATGTCATCGTCGATGGTTAGCAGTGAATATATATATATACCGTGGAACGTAACAAGGGAACATAACCGACTCTTGAAAGTGTGAGCTTCGTCAGCTGTGCCCGGGCTTCCTGGAAACAATGGATCGCCGCTTCAAACTAAATCCGCGTATAACCACAACTTTAGGATGATTAGCTCCACTCTGGTGGCGATTAAGACAACCTGATGGCCGTTGCGTTTAACCAGCCGTCGCCCCCCTCTTGTGTGTGTCTGTTCTGCGCTGTTTACCCTCATATTCGGCACGTGCAAACCAGGAGCGTGCTGTAGAGGGCGACCTCTCGGCTGAATGCAGTTGAGGGTGTGTCATGTTGCACGTGGTTATGTCAATTTGCGCAGTTTTGTATTGGGAGGGGGGAGGCGGGGGGGGGGGGGGCAGTTCAGGTTTTAATTTCGCCGGCTGAGCTATAGCAATATAGGGAGACGAAGATCCGCGGAAAGCACTCTGTGACCCAGTGGGAGCGAACTGTGTTCACTAAACTCACGCTTACACTTGCGGTTTAGTTCATTCACTCATTCCGTATGTAAAACTCGAGGTTGATTTAACCCACGGCTACGGGCCTAACCCAGACTAGGACAAAAGAAACCCCACTAAAATAAAATTAAATAAAAAAGGAAGCAAAGAAAGAAAGACAAAAATCTTTCTATAACGGCATAGGCACCATGGTGGAATGGACCCGCTTCCTGATTTAAAAACAAAAAACAACAGAAAATTTAACCCTAGAGCTAGTTTAGTTCGAAGTTAGATTCTAACCCGGGGCTAAACTCCCTAACCCCGACTTTTACATGCGGGCCCAGGTCAAGATGGTATCTCTGCGCTGGGTAAAGCCCATATGCACTCAACCTCATCTCTCAGTAATCTCCCCGTGTCGTCTGTGAAACTGTTCTGATGTTGGTTTGGTTCACGCGGGTCTTGTGGGCGAATTAAGGACACAAATACACCTCAAAAGGCCTCACAATGCCTATATTTTCCCTATTAGCCTCCGGTATCGAAGTCGCCCCCAAAATTCAATCTAGAAACAATGACTACCATGAACAGACCATTCAAAGGCACGCACCTGACAGGGGTTTAAAAAAGATGTGAATGTCTCCTTTCCGCTCAGGGCTCACTGGAGTAATGCACGTATACTTTCTCTTTTAGGCCAGAGAGCCAGTTCGCACAAATCCGCTTGCCGCCTCACTTGTGTCCGACCTCTGTGCAAAAAGTCCCAGCTTCACTGGCAGCTTGCTTCTTTTTGTGACCGCCTGCCATGCACCTTGACCTACATACACAAAAATCACGAAAAATCGCGCTCTTTCCATGACAACAAAAACTCTTACGAAACTGCATGAAAACTGTGTGTGTGTGTGTGTGTGTGTGTGTGTGTGTGTGTCCCCGCACGCGTGAAGCAACGGGTCAGTCCACCTGATTACCTCCACGCCTGCCCCAGCGCCACCTAATCACCGACCGAGATTATCTCCCTTACACCCAGCACACTCCGGGGGCCTCCCAGCACCAACACCAGGGGGCGCCACCCTTCGCACCTCACCTCACCGTCCTCCGGTTAGCCTCAGACCTCACCCTTTCCACGCCGCACCACCTCCAAACTCCCCGCACACCCGGAACACACGGCGTCTCTGCTAGCGCCGTCGTTTCCCACCCCGAAATGATCTCCCGCAAGACTGTGGAAACTTCATCCCCAGCCTCGTCGACGGTTCCCACCTCGACGTGTGCCGGCACCTGGCCCTGGCGCTCCGAGATTGAACCTCGTTTGCCTTTCAGTCGGCCCGGGCTGCTGGGGTTGACGTCAAAATCTGATCAGAGTTGTCAAAACCTCGTCAACCCTCTGCCGCAGAACCCGACAAATCTGGTGCAAATCTGTCAGAAACTAATCACGGAGGCTAACACCGGTCCATGACGCCTTCGGTTCCGACCGCGGTTCAAACCGAGGCGCGCGTGCGGCGCAGGCGCAGATTGTCCCTCTAGCACGTGCGACTAAGGGTCGCGACTGAGAGAGGTGTGATGATTGGCTGGGCGCGGTCTTCCTTCTTTAGCAGAACAGGTTAGTTCGGGTGTCAGTGTTGTCCGTGAAGGATTTCGTGCCAGCGAAACTGCCTCCATCTCTGCCAAGGACTTGAACGTTCGTGTTACGCAGGTCAACAACTGAAGATTCAGCCAGAAGAGGAGGAGGGGCAGGACGTAAGCCTGTAGTAGTGGCGGTGGTGCTCTGTGTGTGTGTGTGTGTGTGTGCGGGGGAGGGGGAGGGGGAGGGTTGGGGGGGGGGGGGGCGGAAGCAAAATGAAGCCACGTGCCGAAGTGACGCACGGGACACGTGAAGCATGCACGGGTGAAAATGAGACGCGTGATTAAGCGGAGCGCGGACCGCTGGCACAGGCACCTCCACAGATTGTGCCAGTGATTTGAACAAAACGTGAACGGCTGAAGATTTCCAAGTTTGTGAGCATGTTGAACGGGGAGCTGGCGTGGAGAGGGGGGAGGGGAATGTCTCTCCGTCGGTGCTCAGTCTACAATTCAGCCCGAAAAATCACGTGATCTGTGGTGCACAGCACGGATTAGGGATATAACGTAAGCTTCTTCAAGTTTGAGATAGATTTTGGAAACTGGTCCAGAACTTTTACTCATTGGTGGAATTGCATTTAATCTCGTCTTTTCCATCTCGACCCCCAAGCCAAAGGCCAACTGTGAGCCGCGTAATTAACTATCCTGATATAACACGCACGGCACGCCAGCACAGCACATTCACAGCACACCCTGTTTTAGATTACCTTCAAGATGATTTACAAAGGTTTTCTTCAGTACACACAAAAAAATGTTGCAAAAACTACAGGAATACAATGTTTGAGCATTAACAAACTAAGCTTGTAGTATGGGGCAAATCCAAAATGATTATTTGTTCAAAACTGGACGTCAGTTAGACATCTTTCTCACTCTCCAGGTAGGTAATTTCTGCTTCACGCGGCGAAACGCTATGCGGAATCCTCCGTGAAATATGTATAGAGAAAGACACATGTGTGAACATAGTTATTTTGGGTAAAAGCAAATCTGGAGATAGAAACTTTCGTAAATTTTTCGAACAAATATTGTTGAAAATTGTCGTATGCTCCATATGGAACGCACTCATTTTCAGCAACGCTGCAGTGGCAGATGACAAAATGATGTAAAACCTTAACGTTAGCCAAAGTTTTATCTGCATAAAGTCATTGCTCTGCCTCCCTACACCCCCCCCCCCTACACACACACACACACACACACACACACACACACATACAAGCACACACCAGCTCCAGCCTTCAACCACCGCCAGCTTTAAAACGCTTGCAAAAGGGCATTATTTGACAAGTACAAGATGAAAACCCCGAATTCAGTCTATAACTTCCGCTAACATGGTGGTGGCAAACGGCGTTTTTGGCGCATGTAATCTCCCACATCAAAGCATTAACTGATTACGAAAGCGTTCACTTCCATTGCCAGTCGACCCTGCTCCCATCTGTTCCCCCAATCCCTCCCATACAGGTATAGGGGCCATTTTATGTCCCCCACTGGTTTGAGTTTCCAGCCGCGAAAACCTGCCCAACATTTTTCATTCGAGTGCTAAAGTGTTTTCCCCCATTTGGATCAGACGGAGCGACGCACAGTTAAGTGTGCTGCTCATTGCTTATTTATCAACTCACTGGGTGTAGTCAATATGCATGCGGTTTTTTTGTTGTTGTTATTGTTGTTGTTGTTGTTTTCCCGGAGCAACTGACTCCGCTCTAAATAGAAGCCTGTACCTCCGAACAGAGTGTTTCCAAATGGTAGCACCGAGTGTTTCCAGTGTCATGTTTGAGCATTGAGAAATATTTGTGCTGTCCTTTTTTCTTTTCTTTTTTTCTCGTTGCCCCGTCTTTGATATCACCCATACCTGGTGGGAAAGGACGTTAAACTCCCAACACCCACCCACCCTGTAAAAATAATAATAATGATGATAATAATAATAATAATAATAATGAGTACTGTATAGGCGCTTTACCCAATTTCATGAATCGGCTCAAAGCGCCGCGAACTGTAGTAGTAGTAGTAGGAGGAGGAGAAGCAAAAGGAGGAGGAGGAGGGGCGGTCGGTGGTCTAGTGGTTAAGAGACTTGTCACCAATGCCAGAGGTCAGGGGTTCGAGTCCCACTCGGGGCAAAGAATTTTTCCTTCTCGTATGTGGCACCGTTCATTCGGGCTGATCGTCGGGGGTTCTCTCCGGGTGCTCCGGCTTCCTCCCCCTCTGCTTTGGAAATGTTCAGCCCACCAAACCTGAAAAAAAATCAATTCTAAATTCCGAAATTTAGATAGCTGAGCTAACCCTTTGCACCACGTGATTGTAATGTGTTTATGTCCAGTCAGTGTGTGAGAGAATGCATTATGATTCACGTGAGCGTGTGTTTTGGGTTCAGTTCGCGGCGCTTTGAGCCAATTCATGAAATTGGGTAAAGCGCCTATACGATACTCATTATTATTATTATTATTATTAGTGGTAGTAGTAGTAGTAGTAGTCTTTTATCTGTCATGACACCACGCTTGGACTGTCACAGCGGCTGTAACGCTGGCACTGAGCCAACAAAAGCGTACTCGATGACGCGGCGACCACACTGAGCGCTCCAGTACTGTAACAACAGTCGTAGAATTTCAATCTGTGACCACTCTCGCAAAGTGTAAACGACGTTGTATCGCGTTAAGAGCTGTACTCATCATCAAGATTTCGAGCGTACAGGCGCACTCACGAGCGAAACTGTTCCAGAAGAAATATAGAAATATCAGAAAGTTTATAGAAATATCAGGTCGCTTTGACACCTAAGCTCCGATTACGATTAGCAGTTGCCAACCCGCTGCCACCGTTGAAACCACAGTCCCACTGCATTTTTCTTTGTACAGTACTTATTGGCCATTCTCTCTATCCCCTTTCTTCCTGTCTCTTTCTTTACAGATCTGTCCTATAATAACACTGTATTTGACGTCTCCGCCGCACATGTTTCTGTACTTATGAACACACTTATAAGTTTTTTGACTCAGTTGTTGAGCTCGGTCTCATGAAAACTTGTTGCGAGAGTGCGTATGTACATTTGTTCAAAATGAATAAAACTGTTTAAAACAAACTCAGTGTTCCAAAACATAAGTTGGCTTAGCAAAGATGGAATTAGCCCGTGTTTAACAAAAGCGCACACAATTTTCAGCTGGTTTCACAGGAAGCTCACAGCCAGCATCAGCCATAGAGCTTAAAAATGGTCAGGATTTCACACAGGCTAACCACATCACGAATGAAAAAGCCATCAAAATAATGTAAAACAATTATGATTTTTTTTAAACGCAAAAGCTAAGTACAAAGCACCCACATGTTCGACGACCAGCCGTCTCCTGTCGTTTTATGTTTGGATATTACAAGTAGTTATTATTGCCGACAGATTAAAAAAAAAAAAAAAAAGAAAAAAAAAAAGAGCTGTAACACAGTGAACCCCATGAATTTACGAGCCGGTATCAAATTTAAAAAAAAAAAAAAGCCACAAAGC
>JACVVK020000417.1:420000-422500 GCA_018292915.2 Batillaria attramentaria | reverse complement strand
GGCTTCAGATTAAGACCGACTGTCAGCTGTCATTTTGTTGAGATGTCGCTGATAACGATATGAGTTTGTGTCATTTGAATATTTTCTGCGACGCGCGTACCTGATATCCCCTCCCGCCATTTTGGAAGGGGGAGATCACACGATAATTCTCGACACTGTTCGCATGCGGGTGAAACCAGATTCCTCGCTCCCGCGTTGAAAAGAGTTGCATCCCCTGTTGCTTGAGTTATCTCCCTTGTCACAAGAAACCGCCGCACAGCTGTCGGACTGGAAAGTAACGCTAAATAATAATAATAATAACAACAACAATGAAAACACGCCGGTGTTGTGTAGAGAACGGTGCATTTTCTCTCATAAAACTTCGCTTAATTAACCAGCTGGTACAGAGTTCGCGCCAAGAAGTTGTCGACTTCCAACTGCGTTCAGCGGCCAATAAAAGTTGCAGAACCGTTTGGATTCTTACTTGGGCGTGATATTTTTTCATGAATTCCGGTCAAGAGAAGAATGGGGGCATTGTTTCTCTCTCTCCCCCTCTCTCTCTCTCTCTTCATCAACTATTTAATTTCGAACATGATAAACAGCACAACACAAGGAACAGTCTGCTCCCAGTGCCTCGTCCAAGGGTTGATATATATAAAAGTAGCCTGTCTTTCTCAGGGGCATCCATATGGAACTCTTTACCACTGAGTATCCAAAACATTTCCAAATTCATAAACTTCAAACAAATTCTACACGATACGCTTATCTGACCATTTACATAGAAATGTGTTACATGTTTTGAAATATTTGAGACGACTGTAAAGTTCTTATTTGGCACACAGCCAGTATCATCAGCACATGCCACGTATGTTTTGATTTGTTTATCGTGTGTATTTTTCTTTCCTGTATTTCCCTTAGATAGTTTATACCTTTTTCCTTTTTTATTGTTTGTTTTGATTTTTTTCCCTCAATACCCTTTAATGTAGAATAGCAGGACAGCATGTAAGATAGGCAGCAATGCCTAAATGCTCTATCCTGAAAAAAAAACAACGTATCATCATCATCTCTCTCTGTGACCCGGATTTTTGGGAATATTTTCGGAAGCAACAAGAACTTTGGACTTTCTCTCTCTGTTTTCTCTCCCCCCCCCCCCCCCATGTCTTTTACAGCTCAGGCTCAACAGGATCTTCTTCCCCGCTGATTCGCCCCCCCCCCCTCCCCTCGATGTATTCTACAATGTAACCGCCTAAATTTCAAAGGGTCGTTGACCTCTCTCTCTCTCTCTCTCTTGGGGAGCCGGGATAGCCGAATGGTTGAGCGTTGGACTCTCAATGCTCGGATCGTGAGTTCGAATCCCGGCTGGCGCCAGATATTTGTGCTGACCTTTTTCTCGTTGCCCCGTCTTTGATATCACCCTTACGTCAGTGGTGGAAACGGACGTTAAACCAAAGACCGTAGACGGTCTTTGGTTAAACTCCCAACCCCCCCCCCCCTCGCCCCACCCTCTCTCTCTCTCACACACACACACACACACACACACACACACACACACACACACACACACACACACACACACACACACACACACACACACACACACACACACACTGTGACACAGATTTTGAAAAAAAAAAAAACATGGAAAAGTCAAAGGCAGCGTTTGACTCTCTCTCTCTCTCTCCCTCTCTCTCTCTCTCTGTTTGCTATGCTACTGACCTAAATGTGTCGGTTTTTTTTTTTTTTAAAGGGCAGTAGGTGGTGCCTGGTTTTAGTGTTATGTTTCTTGCTCGGCTGAACAATATTCAAATGAGCCCGTCATTTTCTCACTTTTCTGGGTTAAGGATGTAAGGCTCTCGCACGGAACACTCTCTCTTTCTCTAATTATTCAAATAATTACCTCAAGCCTGAGTGTCAATTAATGCGAAAACTCGTAGGGTTCTGCGGATCGACAGTTGTGCAGAAAAGAAAGTGAAAACAAGATTTGTCCTTGTTTGCGTCACAGGAACCTGTGACGTCTTACACCAGCGTGCGAAAGTAGCCCTGTCACTACGTCACCCACGCGTCCGCCAAGCCTCGCTTTGACCACAGCACGCGCCCGGAGGCGTTGTTTCTTTTCCCGTATGAATTCTGCCCCAGTCTCCACAGCTTACGCGACGACAAAGGCACATGTAATGAATTGTATTACAGTGTATCAGTCCAACAGAACCATAATTATACCACAGAACACTTTACTTCTTCTTCTTCTTCTGCGTTCCATCTGGCCGTCAAATTCGCAGTCCCGACATGGCGATGAACTGCTCCGTCTTTCGTACGTCGTCGCAGTGCCCCCAGAGTTCGTCGTGAAGGCTGGTGTTGATGGGCCAGATTTCAAGGCGAAGCTACTCGAGGTGTGGGCAGGTTTGTAGGATGTGGTCTGGAGTCTCTTCTTCAGCACCACACTGGCATGATGCTGTGTCTACGAGGCCCATCTTCTTCATATGTTTAGAACACTTTACGCCCCTCGGGGCAACGGGGCAACCAC
>JACVVK020000417.1:385000-417500 GCA_018292915.2 Batillaria attramentaria | reverse complement strand
CTGGATGGGGTTACTGAGTAAAGTCGATGTCTTCCTTCCATAAACAAACATTTTTTCCTGGTTTCCGCAATGCAACGCGGGCGGTTTCTCTCCGGGTTCTCTGGTTTTTTCCCCCTCCAGAAACATTCAAACTGGTCCATGTACGTAGCTGGGCATGGGCCTTGGCGTTGCACTGCGGCGACATGCTTCCCAACGGAGCAACCCGAACTTAAAGTGTAATAAAATCAAAATCAAATAACATGACTATTTATTGACAACTCATTGTTAACAGACAATGACTTTTTATACTTTTCTGAAAAAAAAGAGACAATACATTATCGGAAAAATACCCAAACGCGGCTTAAAGGTTCAAGCTGCCAACAAAAAGCTTTCCGAAGTGTGAAAAAAATGTACAGAGTCGACCGTGCAAGCACAGTCAACTCTGTCACAGCTGCAGAGTTTTCAGCGTCCCTGAAACCCCAGTAAAAGCCAAGGGCAGCCTGATTTCGCAGCTCAGTTTGCGTTTTGACACTGAGCGAGAAAGATTGTGCAGCACTCAACATCCGCTAGACACTGTAGCGATGTGTCTCGCTCACTGACCAAAGCCAAATAATGTCACGGCAAACTCGTGCTCTGGTTTTATAAGGGAACCGTAAGCGCTGAAAACTCTGCAACTGTGACAGAGTTGCCTGGATTATGCACAGTCGAAAGAGTCGCAGTTAAACACACACACACACACACACACACACACACACACACACACACACACACAATGTTTGCGGCTTTTTGCTGAGATTGCAGATCTTTAAAGACGGCGTAAGTGAAAAATTTGCCGGATTTGCTCAGTGAATGCACAAGCACATCCTCGCCGAAAGGATGCGAAGCAAATGAAGACCGAACGCCGATCAGTTACCGGACAACATAACTGTCAGGCCGCACGCCGGAATAACCGGTGAGTGTGAGCTGCACGTGCGTGCCTGGAGTCCTTCCCCGCACTCGGGGCAGGTCTCAAAAGACGCCAGTGGGCTTCCTTTCGTGCCAGCTCCCCTCGCAGGCGGCGACGGCTGACCGTTATGTTTTCACACATTATTATCAAAATATGAGAGGTGCGCAACTAACATGCAAATACGGTCACACGTGACCGCCAGCTCCGCCGGCTCGACCAATCTCTTGAGAGCACGTGAGCGCGTGCACTGACGGCCCGGAGAAGCACGAGGTGAGACAAATGGCGGCCAGGCAGGGGAGGTAAGCAGGGCCGGGAGATGACAGTTACGCGCCTTGGCGTTAGAGGGCAGGGGGAGGTCACACGAGGACAGGGACGTGCGCGGGAAAGTTGTTCCGTGCGAGTGTTTTGTTGCACGTGCGGTGCGTGTCGCACAGGGGAGGTAATAAAGATGGCGGCGCCAAGGCTGATCAGAGCTCCTTTAGGCGGGAGAAATAAAAATGTCTGTCATAGAGAAAGCGAAGTGTGAAAGCCATTTCTGCAATGTTGCTTCCCTCCTGGGTGGTTTTGAATTCATCTAGTTCGTCTTGTTATTGCTGCAGGCAACTCGTGTCAGACATGTTTAGCAAAGTCTTGTGGGGAAACTGACAGAACAGATGAAAGAAAAGCATATTAGCACTCAGCCGCAAACTGACAAGGGGCGGTAGTCTTTCTTTCTGAAATACTCTTGCTTCCTTTTTTTTTTTTTTTGGTTTGAATTTTCTAAGTGAAGATATGACAGCTCTTACAGCAGGTTCTATCACAATGAAACCTCTCACTTCTGAACCTACCTAGGGAGGAAAAAAAACAACAAACAAACGGCAAATAAAAGCGACACAAAAGGGACACACGTAGAGTGTTGGGCTTCTAATGCTCGGGTCGTGAGTTTGTATCCCGGCTAGGGCCAAATATTTGTGCTGGCTTTTTCATCGTTGCCCCGTCTTTGATATCACCCATATGTGGTGGGAAAGAACGTTAAACCCCCAAACACCCACCCACCCCATTCGCGCCACTACCACTACCACTCCATCCCCACACCCCTCCCCCTCAAAAAAAAAAAAAAAAAAAAGGTGGGGGATGGGGGGGGGGGAACAAAACAAACAAAATCTCGCAAAAAAAACCCCACAAAACCCAGATTATTTTGCTCTCTTGCTGTGCATTCGAGATCTCCAACTTTCTACGCAGAACGCTAACGGAGTATAGCATCGAAAGATTCAGTCAAAGATGTTAATCCTTTCTCCCCGTGTGGTGGGCACGGAGGAATATCCAAATTCATCGGATGTGATATACAGTGTACAGCAATATACAAACTACAGCTAAAGAAGTTACAACAAGACAAAAAGGCACATCAGTCTCAAACCAACATACATACACACTTACATCCATACCACATCTCCGTCACGCCGGATGCCTGATCGTGTGCCTGTACACTATTCGCGTACCTCTGCTATCACCTGAGGCTGCCACGTCAGCACATGACACTCTGTCCGGTCGTTTAACAAATGACATCATTTAGCATACATTGGCTAAACATGGTCGTCGCCTGCCTCGGCTAACAAGCGGCCATTTTACCCATATGTCACGTGGCAAGTCGTCTCAATCACTTTTTGGTCAGAGCGAGAAAGCAGCATGGAAAGTGTGAATAGTTTAGACTGGCGTCTTTCTAGAACAAGGCGCAGTTCGTGACATTCTTACTGACGGCGAAATTATCCCTATCGGGTACTTTCGGCGACAGGGTATGAGCAGTGGTTATCTAGAGGCAGCATGGGGTCTCTCTGGGTCCACCCGGCTGGAGCCAAATATTTGTGCTGGCTTTCTCATCGTTGCCCCGTCTTTGATATCACCCGTGTGTGGTGGAAAAAGGACGTCAAACCTCCAAACACCCACCCCACCCTCTCTGGGCCCAGCCTCCGGGGGTCGAATCTCGGCTGGGGCAAAATATTTGTGCTGGTCTTTTTCCCCGTTGTTCCGTCCTTGATATCACTGTCCTGTGGTGAAAAAAAAAAGACGTTAAAACGTCAAACACCCACCCACCCACGCGGGTCCTCATGCTTATCTCCCCCAGCAAATTGGAATTCGAGGCACCCGGTGCTGCGTCTCCTACATATCCTGGCTTTATACCGCCCCGTAGACCAGTTTGCATCCTTTGTCCAACGTTACATTTTTGTTGTTGTTGTTGTTGTTTGTTTTTTATGTAGTGCAGGCACACTCAGCCGCTTTGTGGCTTGCGCGGCTTTAAGCCCTAAAAACTCACCCTCACCCTCGAGGCACCCGGTATGGGGTGGGTGTTTGGGGGTTTAACGTCTTTTTTCACCACATACGGGTGATATCAAAGACGGGGCAACGATGAAAAAGCCAGCACAAATATTTGGCCCCAGCCGGGATACGAACTCACGACCCGAGCATTAGAACACCCGGTATGGGGGAGCCGGGGTGGCCGAATGGTAGAGCGTTGGACTTCTAATGCTCGGGTCAGTCGTGAGTTCGTATCCCGGCTAGGGCCAGATATTTGTGCTGGCTTGTTCATCGTTGCCCCGTCTTTGATATCACCCGTATGTGGTGGAAGAGGACGTTAAACACACATCCATCCACCCATTCACCCCCCCCCCCCCCCGCACCCGGTATGTGAGAACGTACATGTAACAGCTTTTCCCCCGGCTCTATGCCTATTTTCTGTCCGGACGTGTGTGTGTTTTACTGATAATACACATTTGCGCAGTTTGTTTTCAAATTCTAAACGTTTTTATGAACCGACTAATTAATATGCTACACTTTTTGATATGTATCACTCCCAGTGGCTGCGGGTATAATCTTTCGGCGGTGATGTTTATTGCCATTATAATCATGAGGTTTTTCCGAAATTCATAATGCAAAATCTGACACTTGACATTCTAACCTCATTAAAAAGACATTTGCGCTTTCGTCAATAGTCCAGAGGTGGACACAACTAGGTCTCACGCTGACTGCATGCATACATTAACTACCAGACGACAAGTCAGGCTGGTAACAGCGGCGACCACGCGTGCGAGGCGCACGTGTTCGCATCAGCTTAGCGCATGCGCTGACGGCTTGTGAGCGGCGTGAGGGACGTCCGAGACAGGCCGGCGCATGCGCCGTGTGGCAACAACTCGCGTGCAAACCGAGAGGGCGCATGCGTCGTGCGTGGTACAAGCTGTTGCGGTCGCGGAGCGGAAAATGGCTGGGTGCGGATCAAGTGATCGTAAGCGGCGATACAGATCTCGACAACTGCTGGATGAAATCGGAGTTATCTGCCCGGTTACGGTCGGACTGGTTCGTCAGTGTCTGACATTTTGACACGCGCTGTTTTTTCCCCTGTCAGGCCTTTTAGTCTCCCCCAAATTCAGCCGTCAGTTTTTAACTGCATAATTTAAAAAAAAAAAAAAAAAAAACTGACTGACTGTTTCTGTTCGGATCAAGTTTCATAATTTTGATTTCCATTTCAGTAATGACGGACGCACATTGTCAATTGCTCTCTCTCTCTCTTTCTCTCTCTCTCTCTCTCTCTCTCTCTCTCTCCGCCCGAGGCTCGGTTGTTATTGTTGTTCAGTGTTGACTGATGAACATTGTAACAGTCGATATACCTATGAACCGTGACGTATTAACAGAACAGACGTTTTCTTTACAGGGTTTTAAAACGGCAGAGCCTATGTAATGAGTTGATTAGTATATTCCGTAACTGCTTTCTCTGTTTATAGTTCCATGTGCTGCTCTGCTGGCAACAGCTCCCGAACCTAATTGTTTATGGGTCTATGGGCTAAACAATAAAGAATTTGAGTGTTGGTCCTGTGGGTGGGGGGTGGGAGGTGGGGGGCCCGGCTTGCCAGGTGGACCCACACCTAGAACGCCGGACGGATATTTGTCACCACTCGCTTGGTACGTAGTTGCAGTAGTATTGTTGTTGTTGAAGTTGTTGTTGTTGTTAATGCTGTTGTCCATAGAAAAAAAAGTGGTCTGCTGGCGAAGAACGTGATACTGATTATGATAATCTTACTCCTATGATAATCGTACTATTTGAACTATTTATTATGTAATTTGATGTGGTATTTTATGTATAGTGCGTATGGAGCGTGACCCTGATGAGTGACTGAACAACACAAAGACACACACGCTCCTATGATGTTTTAAATGTATGCATAAGTTTCTGTATCTGTATCTTGTGAATATTTCGTCCGATCCGCAAAACGAAACAAAAGGAGAGTCAAGTCACATTCCTTGATGCTTTTATCATGGTGATTGTGAGACGAACCTTACAAGCTAAGTCAATTCCATTTTCACCATCTAGGGGCATAGGTAGCTGTAAACAAACAGCATAAGATACAAAATGCCACCTGGGCAGTACGTTCAGTAAACGTATACATACATACATACATACATACATACATACATACATACATACATACATACATTACGTTCAATAAACGTATACATACATACATACATACATACATACATACATACATACATACATACATACATACATACATACATTACGTTCAAGAAACGTATACATACATACATACAGACATACAGACATACATACATACATACATACATACAGTACGTTCAGTAAACGTACACATACATACATACATACATACATACATACATACATACATACATACATACATACATACATTACGTTCAAGAAACGTATACATACATACATACAGACATACAGACATACAGACATACAGTACGTTCAGTAAACGTACACATACATACATACATACATACATACATACATACATACATACATACATACATACATACATACACACAGTACATTCAGTAAACGTATACATACATACATACATACAGTACGTTCATTAAACGTATACATACATACATACATACATACATACATACATACATACATACATACATACATACAGTACGTTCATTAAACGTACACATACATACATACATACATACATACATACATACATACATACATACATACATACATACATACAGTACGTTCAGTAAACGTACACATACATACATACATACATACATACATACATACAGTACGTTCATTAAACGTATACATACATACATACCGTCATACATACATACATTCATACAGTACGTTCAGTAAACGTATACACACGTACACACACACACACACACACACACACACACACACACACACACACACACACACACACACACACACACACACACACACACACAAACACACACACACACATACATGTCGTCATGCATACATACCGTCATACATATTCACATCGTCATACATACGCCGCGAATTAGTCTTTGTGGCTTGCGCGGCTTTAAGCCCTAAAAACTCACTCACTCACTCACTCGTCATACATACATACATACATACATACATACATACATACATACATACATACATACATACATACGCATCCAAAGCGTCTGGTGCACACAATAGAAACTCGTGATTTTCAACGGTGATTTTGCAGCCAGTCAGCCAGTCCGCTTCGAGACTGTGGTTGGCAGTCGAACCATCTTCCACAGTAGGCCCGGACCGGAACGGAACGGAACAGAACCAAACGGAACGGACCATTGAACAGAATCTGTGAGCAGATCCCCTGGAGGATCCCCGACCCGCAGACTGAAGCCAAGCGAGCATGGAGCACGGGGTGGCTCTAGGGTTTAAATCAAGGCAGTTAGACGGTTATTTTACCCCGGGACATGGTCCGCGCCATATGGAGCTTTAGGCAGAAATCGTGTAACCATTTTTGGCTTTTTTTGGGGGGGGGGGGGGGGGGGGGGGAGAGGGGTTTTAATTAAGTGTTGCTGAAATGCTCGGCAGCGGAAACCTAAGTTCCTCGTGGGGTTTGGTTGATCGTGAATCTAGCTCCATGGTCACTTAGGGAATAGAGAGGGGAGGAAGGGGGAGGGAAAGCGGGAGGGGGAGGGGGCTCTGTGTGTGTGTGTGTGTGTGTGTGTGTGTGTGTGTGTGTGTGTGTGTGTGTGTGTGTGTGTGTGTGTGTGTGTGTGTGTGAGGGGGGGATGAACTTGGCTATCTGCACACCAAAAAAGTGAGTGGTTTTTGAAGACTAGCTGGAATTGCCATCAGAAGAGAAAACGTAATAGCAAACGCCAAGATTTGTGTGTGTGTGTGTGTGTGTGTGTGGGGGGGGGGGGGTTGAACTTGGTTATGTGCACACCAAAATAGTGGTTTTTGAAGCCTCGCTGGAATTCCCATCACAAGAGAAAACGCAATAGCAAACGTCAATGTGTTTTGGTCAGTACCATGACTGGCTACCAAGAGATCGTGTGTGTGTGTGTGTGTGTGTGTGTGTGTGTGTGTGTGTGTGTGTGTGTGTGTGTTATGTACACACCAAAACTGAACAGTGAGTGGTTTTTGTAGACAGGTTTAAATTCTCCTCACTGACGAGAGAAAAAGCGATAGCAGCTTGCTGGTCTGTCAGTGCCATAAATGATTCCAAACATACCTTGCAGCAGAGATGTAGGGACCCAGTTATGAAGCTGTTACACTTCTTTGTGTGTGTGTGTGTGTGTGTGTGTGTGTGTGTGTGTGTGTGTGTGTGTGTGTGTGTGTGTGTGTGTGTGTGTGTGTGTGTGTGTGTGTATTTGAGAGAGAGAGAGAGAGAGAGCATTTTGGATGCTGGTGCATTGTGGTTGTTGATACCTGCATTTCTGATTGTAGGCTTCGTCAAAGAACATAGTGCTGTGCTGTGCTGTGCTGTGCTGTGCTGTGCTGTGTGTGTGTGTGTGTGTGTGTGTGTGTGTGTGTGTGTGTGTGTGTGTGTGTGTGTGTGTGTGTGTGTGTGTGTGCGCGCGCTCTCTCTCTCTCTCTCTCTCTCTCCAGAATTACTGCGGTCCTTGCCAACTCAACTGTGAAACCGCTCGGGACTAGTGCAGTCCACAGCAGCGGCACCAAGATCAAGTTGCCTCCCTTCTCACCGTCTTGGTGGCGATCGAAGCACCTCCGTCGCTGGGTCCAGACGCCGCTTAATCTAATCACGTGATGTCCTGCTCGGGGATCGCGAGAAAACGCGAGATGGCGCGAGACAAGAACAACAGAAGCGTGGGACACACAGAGAAGCGAGGTGTGGAAACTACTGACGCATGCGCGCGTTGCATGGCGGGAAAAAATGGCGTTGACGGTGCTGAAACGGTCGGGCGCATCCATGCATAAAATATGAAATGGCGCAGACAGGCCGAATTTGATCACAGTGTGGTGGCGGATCTACGTAGGAATTATATGATGGAACATCTCTCTCTCTCTCTCCCTCTCTCTGTTGCTGTTGTTGTTACTTTTGGTTTGCTTTTCCGTGTGCTTAATACTCTTGTGCTTTTGCACTACGATTATGTCGTATGTAGTTTAGTGTTCAACGGCAAGTTTGAAAAATGGTTATTGTAACCAACATCTTATACCGTTGTTAATGAAAGCATCAAAGTCAAAGTCAAAGTCTCTCTCTCTCTCTCTCTCTCTCTCTCTCTCTCTCTCTCTCTCTCTCTCTCTCTCTTTCTCTCTCTCTCTCTCTCTCCCGAGTGTGCATCGATCAAAATGTCCAAGAGTAATCAAATAAATAACGTCATTGGAGGGATATTTCATCAGGCTTTTCTTGTTTTGGTAGGCCTATATTCACTGGCATGTGTTGTCAATTCAATTCCATTCAGTATTTGTCTGACAAAAACAAATGTTTCTTCTGATTCACCACCACATACGAGTGATATCAAAGACGGGGCAACGATGAAAAAGCCAGCACAAATTAATATTTGGCCCCAGCCGGGATACGAACTCACGACCCGAGCATTAGAAGTCCAACGCTCTACCATTCGGCCACCACGGCTCCCCTCTCCCGGTAGAACTGGTGCGATTCACGAGAATGGTCAAAGCGGGACCAGACAGTCTAATTATGATGTTCTCTTGCAACGAACAGTACTTGTGTTTGAATACCAGGGGAGCTGGGATGGCCGAATGGTAGAGCGTTGGACTTTCAATGCTCGGGTCGTGAGTTCGAATCCCCGCGGCTGGGGCCAAATATTGTGCTGGCCTTTTTCTCGTTGTCCCGTCTTTGATATCTCCCTTACGTGGTGGAAAAGGACGTTCAACTCTCAACCCCCCCCCCCCCCCTCCTTGAATACCAGCCGCTACTTCAATCATCATTCAGCCATTGGCAATACGTCTCGGACAAGACGCTTTCGTTCACTGAGCGCCATAGGGAACCCAAATTCGGAAACTACTCTCCGCTGTAAGAGGCGCGAATAATACTCACCCAACGCAAACTTCAACGTAAGGTACACGCACTTTGTTGCAGAAATTCGCAATACTAAGAACGTAGCTAGCAAACATGACCGTCAACGCAGACGTGTGTACTGTTGAACAATATGTCCCCCCCCCCCAAAAAAAAAAAAAAAAAAAAAAAAATTGAGAATTACAAGAATGGATATACACTGGCAACTGAACAGCACACATTCAGTTAAAAGTATCATGCGTCGTGCGTGTATGGGAACTTCAGTACTCTGGCCAGTTCAGTTCTCGATACAATCTTTGATCTCCTCGGGTATGTCGCAGACTAAGGACAATAAGATTTGTGCGACATCGCTGTTTAGACGACCTCGTGTCCTAGATCTTTTTCTGACATATTTGATTGAGTCTGTCCTACATGTCTGAGTATTCTCAGTAAGGTTTTGTCAGAGTTGTGCATATGCATGTACATTTTAACAGATCAGCAACGCATTTTCTGACAAATAATAATAATAATAATGAATATTGTATAGGCGCTTTACCCAATTTCGTGAATCGACTCAAAGCGCCGCGAACTGATCCCAACACGCACGCTCACGTGAATCCCACGCATTCTTTCACACACTGGACATAAACACATTACAATCACGTGGTGCGAAGGGTCAGCTCAGCTATTTAAATTTTGGAATTTAGAATTGCATTTATTTTTTTAAATTTGGTTGGCTGAACATTTCCAAAGCAGAGGGGGGAGGAAGCCGGAGAACCCGGAGAGAACCCCCCGACGATCAGCCCGAATGAACGGTGCCACATACGAGAAGGCAAAATTCTTTGCCCTGAATGGGGCTCGAACCCTCGACCTCTGGCATTGGTGACAAGTCTCTTAACCACTAGACCACCAACCTGCCCCACATGTGCAATCAAAGGCAATGGCGAAACATAACGTGCAATGCATAGACCAGTGATTCCGTCAAAACCCACACTGGCCACATTGGAGCACACCTTCCCGGAAGTGACCGAGCTTTCAAAAAGAGGAGACATCTGTGTAAACATATTCACGGCCGACCCAAACCACAGGACAAACGGTTGCACGTGCCTGCTGGTGACCCAAACATTGCTACATGTTGTCCAAGATCATCGGAGGCTTGTAGCCGACAAGCTGAGCAGGTTTTCGCCTAAACAGGTTTGTGTCACCGCCGACACCCGGCCACGTGTCAACTCTAACTCAGAGCGCGCGCGTCGCCGCGGTGGCGTGCCGCATCCATCACACCCCGCGCTGATTGCATTACCTCCCGTGGACGTGTGACTTTGCCCATCGCGGGCCCGTCATCTACACCGCGGTCTCTTACCGTTCAGCACCAGCAAAGGGGAGTGAATCCAGGGCAGGGGGAGATAACTGTTGTCATATTCGGGGATGCCGTTTGGGTCTGACTGGCCGTAGTTTATTTATTTATTTATTTATTTATTTATTTATTTCAGTGCAAGGCGAAGGTTCCCAAAGTGGGCGATGGGACTAAGTACTCTTACTCTTCGGCCGGTAAGCAGAGACTGCCCCTGCACTCCGGCAGCGAGGAACAATGTTGTTGGAGAGCGGTAGTGGCGTGAATGCATTGGCGTGGAGAACGGTTATGCATATACATAGAAACAGTATCATCTATCATATGAGAAACAACACAAATGTTTAACCCTTCCAGGACAAAAACAAACAAACAAACAAACAAACAAACAAACAAATCTCAAAGACACAATAATATTATAGTGTATTGACTGATGGATTGATCTACGTCGGCGCATCAGTGAAACGTACACGCGGCTGGAGCTAAATATCTGTGCTGACCTTTTTTCTCATTGCCCCGGCTGTCGTTGATAGCACCCAAACGTGGTGGAAAAGGACGTTACACTCTCAAACACCCATCCACTTTGGAAAGCCAGGATACCCGAGATGGTGGAACCAAAGACTCTGCTAGAGCGTTGTACTGTGAATGCTCGAGTTCGAATCCCATTTGAAAGAAGAAGAAGAAAAAAAACAACCGTGCTGGCTTCCTCGATGCCCCGTCTGTGATACTACGCTCACGTTGTGGTGAGCGACGTTAAACCCCTCGGTCCGTCTGAATAGTGCGAGGAAATGCGGGGAAAAGCGAGAAAGTGCGAGAAGTGCGAGAAAGAGTTAAAACATACATAATCACTGAAATAATGAAAGAGAAGACGTGTTTTTGGTATCTGTAACAAGTGTGCACCTGTTAACAAATCGTAACAAACCGTGAGAAAAAAAAAACAACAACAAAAAACAGTTGATTAGTGACGTCAGGTGAACCACGACCACTGAGGCGTGGCGCAGCAATTGACGGTCATAACTAACTAACTAACTACCCCCTCCCCTCTCCTCCCCCCCCCCCCCCCCCCCCCCCAGCCGCCACCCATTCACAGATCAGTTTGCGTTTTGACAATGGGCGAGAAAGATCGCAATGGCTAGTCAGTGGCAAAACACAGTAAGTCCATTGACGTCATTTGAGGAAAAAGACCATTACGTCAATTTCTTAATTTTGACATGACATCACCCATTTCCCCTTAAAATGACGACATGGACTTACTGTGTTTTGCCATTCAGTTACACGGCAGTAGTGTTCTCGTGCAGCACACAACCTTCGCTAGATACTTAGTGAGACTTAGTAGGATTTCGTACGGAGGACTTCGTTGAGCAGCGTAACCCATTTACATGTAAATTAGGCTCACACGGCAGAGGCCGCGAGCTGCTAACGCGCTGCGATTAGCTAATGGTACCCGTAACGTGCCTAATTTACATGCAGCGATGTGTCTCGCTCACTGACCAAAAGCACAACGAAGCCACTGCAAACTCACGCTCTGGTTTTATAAGGGTCTCCGAAGCGCTGAAAACTCTGAAACTGTTGCCTGCATTATACACGGTGGCAGTTTAAACAAACAAACAAACAAACAAACAAACAAACAAACAACAACAACAATATTTGCGGCTGTTTTTAATAGATAGCAGACCTTTAAACCCGTAAACAACTGGTTCAGTTGTCGTGAGTATGTCCAGCTGTCGTCAGAGTAGTCCCGGAATAATAATGGACTATGATATGTTTGCTTTGCATTTGTTAGCGCAGATCGTAATACTAACCAAACTGCGGTCGGGTTCTTGAAAGCCTTGACTTTGCAGCCAAGACAATGAAAGATGCGTGAATGACTTTAATCCGCTTCAGTCAAACTGTCTCACTTCTCTCCCATCGACCGAGAACTCTCCGCGTTAGGGGATCGTGTTTACGGGTCAGGGCCGAGAGTACCTCTGCAATCTGTTGAACTGTTTTTGTTTTTTTTTAATTGTTTTTTTTTTTTAATTCAGCGTCATTTGAAATGATATTGTTAAGTGTCTGTTTGGTCGACAGATGATGGTAGCATCTGTCAGTTTACGAAACAATTGTTTTGTTGTATTAACCACAAAGAATATTGTTTGGACATTGATGGGCGAATTTAAAGGGTCAATGATGTCACTTTTTATCCTCACAGATCCTTCTGAGTTTTTTTTTTTTTTTTTTTTTAGTGATATCTGTTATCAAACCACTCGCACATCTGGACAGTGACAGCCTCTGTAGTGCTGGCACTGAGCCAACAGAAACGTACTCGATTACTGACGTGGCGACTACACTCAGCGCTGCAGCAGTGTAGCAACAATCGTAGAATTTGGATGTTGGACCGCTCGCGTAGATTGTAAACAACATTGTGTCGCATTAAGAGCTGTACTAATCATCAGGCTAGAGTATTTCGAGCGTACAGGCCACCTCACCAGCGAAACTGTTCCAAAAGTTGGCTTAGCAAAGATGGACTTAGCCCGTTTCACGGTTTCGGGCGCATCACACAGAGGCCGGCTTTTGTCACTGACCAGAGCTATGAGGCCGGCTACGACAAAATGTCGATACTGCTGTTGCTTGTAAGACTACTGGGGTCTGATGCATGAAAACAGATTAGACCAGTCTGAGACTCCGCTCTAGTCCCAGGCTTATTGCGTCGGGACTATTTTTAGAGTGTACGTGGCGGTCGGTGGTCTAGTGGTTAAGAGACCAATGCTAGAGGTCAGGGGTTCGAGACCCACTCGGGGCAAAGAATTTTTCCTTCTCGTATGTGGCACGGTTCATTCGGGCCGATCGTCGGGGGTTCTCTCCGGGTACTCCGGTTTCCTCCCCCTCTGCTTTGGAAAATGTTCAGCCCACCAAATTTGAAAAATAAATACAAATCTAAATTCCGAAATTTAAATAGCTGAGCTGACCCTTCGCACCACGTGATTGTAATGTGTTTATGTCCAGTGTGTGAAAGAATGCGTGTGATTCACGTGAGCGTGCGTGTTGGGTTCATGAAATTGGGTAAAGCGCCTATACAATTATTATTATTATTATTATATTACTACCGAAACGGAGGCTCGCTATTGTTCTCGAAAGATACGAGACTTGGCTGTACATAGTTTCAGACTCATTACGCCGGGACTATTATCAGCTTGTGTTGCCTTTTAGGTAATACTTTTATATTGCCTACTCTCGGGCGTACGTCCTATCCCTGTCCATGCATGAGGCCCCAGATCCCTGGCTCTTTGACGCGCATGTATGCCTCGTAATACTGTGGGCCCGTTTACACAGGACCAAATAAGCGAACCTGGCGCACCTTCTACAAAACTGCTGTGTAAACGCAAGAAATTGTGTCTGGCGCGGTTCGGTTCGGTTCCGAGTCGGCCCCAAGCTCGTTTCCTGACTCAGTTATAGTGTAAACGCACTAACTGATTGCCAGTAAGTTATGCAGCATTATTCTGATCCAAACCATTGTATTCTTATTCATCTTCTGTCTGAAACTGCTGAACTGCATAGCTGAAACACGCAGGGAACAAAAAAAGAAAAAAAAAAAAAAAGCGAGAGCGGTGATGTGATTTTTACCGGAAGTAGGTGTCGATTGCTCAGGGACGGTGCATGCGCTAGCTGGTGAGGTGCGGCACCGCGCATGCCCAGTAGCGAACAGACGCCAAAACGAGGCAAAAACGCGACACTCGGTGACGGAAGACTGGCGCAAAATGGACGAAGCGCCAGCGATAAACGAATTAGTCGCCGCCATTTTTGTTGCAACTTGAAGGAAGAGGTGTTAGGCCCGGCACCCGCGCATATGGTCTCCCTAAGCGCTCGGGCAGAAGTGGGGAATATCATGTGGCCATAAAACACGGGCAGTAGCTTTAGAGGGAGTCCCCGCCTGGTCCCCAACCCAAGGTCAGATTTGTTGTCGTAGACACCGAGGGTGGCATTTGTCATTCGCTGCTTTTTATCCACCCCTTTCCACTCCCTTACCACCCACCCCCCCCCCCTCTCTCTCTCTCTCTCACGCACACACGCACGCACACAAAGAGCCATAGCGTCTGCTTTTGTTTTCGTTTGCTGATCCCGCTGTTAGGATGACCTAGAGCTACAGTCCCCGTAGTCATGATGTCCCTCTCCTGTAATCGAGGGTCATGGATCCATCCATAGGGGTGGGTGGGTGTTTGGGGGTTTAACGTCCTTTTCCACCACATACGGGTGATATCAAAGACGGGGCAACGATGAAAAAGCCAGCACAAATATTTGGACCCAGCCGAGATACGAATTCACGACCCGAGTATTAGTAGTCCAACGCTCTACCATTCGGCCACCCCGGCTCCCCGGATCCATCCATAGGAAAAAAAAAGATCAGCTGATTACTATCTCCGTGGTGGCTGGGCCAATATTTATATAATGATAGGGCACAGTTGACGCTGAGTAACGTTCCATGAAAATATACACTTTACCCCTACAAGCTACAGCGCGTATGCGTTTCAGTGGAAAATGTCCAACGTTAACACCGTGGTGAGGTTCGCCGTGCGCCATAGGGGATCCCAGTCTAACTTCAATCAAGCTCAGCTAGTAAACATCATCGTACAGCTTAGGTACGCCGCCATTTTTCTTACATTAGCCTGACGTTTTCCTGTGCTTAGCCACCACGCAAAACATGTACTGTAGCCACCAAAAAGTTTGTTCGCTTGGATCCCTAACCCAGGATGTGACTTCCCCGATCACTCATGGGTTACCCGAACTACAATCCTTGATGCGTTTCTGTTTGGTTTATTGTCGCGCCATGGCTTCTGTTGTTCGAGTATTGCCCTGACAAAGACATGGCGTTATATCAGTGTACCTATCGGCTTATCTGTGGATTGTTTGAGCGTTGTTGTGTACACTGACTGCGGAATCAGTGTTGACGATATTATCACTTCTCGTAAAGAAAGTGCACAATAACAAGATTTATGGAAGAATGGAGAAAATTGCTATTTGAACGAGACGCAAGTCGAGTTGAAATAACAATGTCTAGAGATTCTTCCGTAAATTTTGATATTGTGCATAATCTTTACGATAACGTTTGTTTTGCAAATGAATGGATTTTTTCCCCCAAAGTTAAGATATGCTGAACGATCTTGTTCGGCAGCCATGAACCTAGATGTAGACTATTGTTAGTGTTACCTCGCTTCCAACCAATCTGAACGCACGGTGACAGACATATCCCCGAAAGGTGAAGGCGGTTCGCACAAAGGGTGAGGTCGTCTGGCTTGACCGACCTTCGTCGATTCCTTCATTCAAAGACAAAAAAAAAAAAAAAACCAACAAAAACCTACAACCCAAACACGTAAAAAAATCGAGGAATCAGTAAGTTTGAAATGTTCTGAAATGATAGAACTTACAACACAAGCCGGAGAACGCTAAAACTGACAGAGGAGGACGAACTTGAGTCTCGTTTTGATCTCGGTAGAGATGTGGTCGAGCCCGCTGAGTGGGGGGGGGGGGGGAGTGGGGGGTCGGGATGGGTGGAAGTAGGGAGTGCGTCCCTCTAATCAAAATGTGACTTCCCCGATCACTCATGGGTTACCCGAACTAGGTGGAAGGATGAGAAAAAGGATGAGGGGCACAAGTGTGTGTGTGTGTGTGTGTGCGTGTGTGTGCGTGCGTGCGTGCGTGCGTGTGTGCGTGCGTGTGTGTGTGTGTGTGTGTGTGTGTGTGTGTGTGTGTGTGTGTGTGTGTGTGTGTGTGTGTGTGTTATTACTTATGTAGCATACTACAGAGAGAGAGAGAGAGAGAGAGAGAGAGAGAGAGAGAGAGAGAGAGAGAAGCTATTTTTTTTTCTTTTCTTTTTTTACGACTAATCCCAAACCAAACACGTGTCTATCTGGTCGTCCTTTATTTCTTCCCTCCATGGCCAGAGACCAGAGGCCTGAATGAACGGTTGGCGAAAATGCTTTTCATTATTTTCACTGTGCCACGAAGCACATGTCCCTGCCGCACACTCCAGAGTTGGTGTGTGTTTGAGTTCTGTTCACACTACATAACATGAGGCAGTTTCTGCCTGGGCGATACATGTACTACTTGTGTGTGTGTGGAAAACATGTGATCCCGTGTCTGGTACCATTACTTGTGTTGTCCAGTCTCATCGCACCTATGTGCCTATTGGAATACGCAGCCCACTTCAGGCATTGCATGTTGGAATACGTTTCTGTGTAACATCGCCTGTTGAAATACGTTTCTGTGTAACATCGCCTGTTGTGTGTGAAATCGCCTGTTGGGATACCTTTCTGTGTAACATCGCCTGTTGAAATACCTTTCTGTGTAACATCGCCTGTTGGAATACGTTTCTGTGTAACATGGCCTGTTGGGATACGTTTCTGCGTAACATCGCCTGTTGAAATACATTTCTGTGTAACATCACCTGTTGAAATACCGTGACGGTTCTGTGTAACATCGCCACTGATTTGAAAAACGTTTCTGCGTACCATCGCCTGTTGAAATACGTTTCTGTGTAACACCGCCTGTTGAAATACGTTTCTGTGTAACATCGCCTGTTGAAATACGTTTCTGTGTAGCATCGCCTGTTGAAATACGTTTCTGTGTAACATCGCCTGTTGAAATACGTTTCTGTGTAGCACCGCCTGTTGGAATACTTCGTTGTGTGTGTAACATTGTAACATTGCTTGTTGGAATACGTTTCCGTGTGCAACATCGCCTGCTGGAATACGTTTCTCTATGTAACATGATTACATCGCCTCACGAACTATGTCTTTTGATCATTTTGATTACCGTCTGCTGAACCCGGACACAAAAATGTTGGAGGTCGAGCAGAGCCTTAGAGATGCGAAGGAAATATTGGCAGGGGACGAGCCAAAGTCATTATCAGGTCACCCTGACCCGTGGCCTCGAGACCCCTCGCTGTCCAGTCTGTTGGACGCCGTCACTGGATTTGAAGCCGCGCCGTCGAGGAGCAATCTGAGCAAGGTAAGTTTCATATAATTTGATATTATTTTTTTGTTTTAAAGGTAAGTAATTACATTTATAATGTTAAAGAGGTATTCCACGATGGCTATGTGATGCTTAAGTGGAGGTGTGAGCTTTTCAATGGTAACCCGCGTCCCTTTGAATTATTGATGTACAGACTTTTTCCAAAGTTTCGGGCGGCCTATCGAAATAACATTGAGATGTACAGACTTTTCCAAACTTCCCGTCTTTCGAAGTAACATTGAGGCGCAAAAAGACTGTCAACGTCTAACTCAGCCGTGAACCAAGCCACTCACAGTACGACCTCGACCTTTAGCCACGTGACTGGGGTTAGTCAACGCCCCCCCCCCCCCCAAACCCCGTCTACGACCCACTCCCCCCCCCCATCCCTCTACCCCCCCCCCTCCCTCCACCACCAACACACACAGCCATTCATCCTCTGTCCGTCTTATCGTCAAGTCGTCACAGGAGTGACGTCATAATTCTGACAGACTTACCCATTCTCCTGGTCTTTTGAAATAACCTTTTGGTGCTCAATTACTGTTGAACACCCCTCCCGCTCCTCTTCCCCCCTCTTACCCCCCCTCCCCCCCCCCCCCCCCCCCCCCACACACACATCCACCTTCAGCCCGTCACAGTCTTGTCGTGATCACATAGTAATGACGTCAGCATGACGCTTTAGCTTCAGTCAAACGCTATTTTCTGTCTCTGCCGGCCTCTGGTCATAATTGCTTCGTGAGGTGACGGAGAGAGAATGACCATACTGAGTTCTCATCGTTAGTTTCGGATTTCCACTGTGGGGCGCAACGACAGAGGCGCAAACTGCACGTGCTAATCACCTTGTAGGGTTCGAATCCCTGCTGGTACCGCCAGTAGTCTCAGCTTGCTCGCAGACAGTTCGTCGCCACTATCATTCTTCTGAGTGACGAGCTTCCCGCTCCTGGGCACTTGACCAGAAAATTGGAGAGGATTTCAAGCTTTATGCAGTTCTTCTTATATTTAATGTGTGTGTGTGTGTGTGTGTGTGTGTGTGTGTGTGTGTGCGTGTGCGTGTGTGTTGTTTATTTAGATCTTAAAGGGGAGTGTATCTGCTGCAGTTTGAAATAGGTTTTTCCACATCTAGTTGCGACAAAATGCTTTTGGGCAATTCTTTATTTTAAAAAAAATGTTATATAGTATTTTGTGTTCTTCTGTGGTTGTGGTGGTGGTGGTGGTGGTGGTGTCTTTCTTATATTCATATAAAACTTTATTTATTCATTTATTCAGTCATTTGTAGGACGGTTTTGCATTCGTTGTTCGGATATTGAAACCATTTTTGACTGTGCAAATAGACCTTCCCTACCGCTGCTGCTATGCAACTCTCTCTCCTGATCTCTTGACCCTAAAGATCAGCAAGTGTGTATAAATAAATAACGGTATGCCTTGCCATAACGGCTCATTTTGACGTAACGGTCCTCGACCAAGGACAGTAATTCATGCCTAATCCAGATTGCGGCCCTTGATGGGCTGTTCGCGACATGTGTGTATCGGTGGAGTGGACACAAGTGGGCGGACAAGTGATGAGTAACTGACTGTTGCACGGGACAAAAATAATCCACTCCGGTAGCGCCAGACAAGACAGCCGGCCCCCAGCTCCCCCGGTGAAAAACAGGCGGGCGATCTGAGTGGTCTCGTGGGTTGGTCCGCGCACGTTTTACGTCGTGCGAAGGTGCGTGGGTTCGACCCCGACCCGAGGCAGGAGTAAAAAAAAATGTTATTTGTGGTTACTCTAAAACGTTGCTCGTTTCCTCTGGCTGTGTGCGCTGGATCTGTTTGTGTAACTTGTTCGTCGCAGGCAAGGGTTCGTCAAATGTGGCCGACCTGGTAGTCTGACTGAATTGAAAAGTGTTTAGCTGGGCTGTTCAGTTAATGTAGCTGCCCCCCCCCAAACAAAACAAAACAAAAACAACAACAAAACAACAACAAAACAACAACAAACAAACAAGAACAACAACAAAACCCACCACCAATAACAAAAATCCTCCACAACAACAACAACAACCACCTGCCCATTATGGCTGTCTCAATAGACGACCCCACTCCTGTCAATCAAAAAGGGCGGGCCCCCAGAATTCAGCCAATCGCGTGCCGTGGCATAACACATGACATGGTCAGGCAAACTTTCTTGCCAGACACTCCAAACAGGGAAACGCATGTAGTTTGACTGACATGACTGAAACGCGGAAAGCACTAAGTCCGTTGACGTAATTTGAGGAAAAAAAGACCATTACGTCAATCTCTTTCATCTTAAAAAAATCACCCCGTTTTCAATAAAATGACGTCATGGACGTACTGTGTCTTGCCAATACACGGCAGAGAAAAGGAGCGGGGCTTTGGCCTCGGGGGTTCGCCGAGTGGAGTCGTCTATTCTCTCTTGTGATCGGGACGTTAATTTAAACCCCAAGTAACCGACCGAACGCGATCCAGCTTCAAGCAGTGGTGTTGTCGGTAGGCTAGCGTGTAGTTTGCCATCATCCCACTAAAGTGGCCTCATCCTCACAGCAGTCAGTGACACCCAGACCCACTGCATGGCTATTGGAGGGGGGCGTGGTCAGCCATTAGAAGATCAGAGAGCACCACGACAGGGGGGACAATTCTCGCTACAAAGGGAGACAACTGTCGCCTGGAAGCGTCGCGGACGCCGGGAGCAAGTGGTTTTCTCTAATGAAGTTGGGGGGCGAGTACCTCCCCCCCCCCAACCTCCCCACTCTTAAACAGGTTCCGTTCTGGTTTGTGTGTGCGATATAACGTCGACACGCTTCGTTGGTTTTTAGATTGGGCTTGTTACCTGATGGGTTTATATGACGGATGACGCTTGAGTTAGAGTCGGTTGAGTGTCATGGGTAAAGAAAAAAAAAAAAAAAAAGAAGAAGGTAAAAACGGAATTTGCTCATGTGTGTGGGACTCATACCGCAAGTGCCATTTTATTCTACTGTTCAGTATCTCCGGGAGGGGGTGGGGCGGAAGGGGGTGGAGTGTACAAACAGACTTTGCTTATTTTAGGTACAACGTAAGAATTAGTTAGTCGTCGCCGGGAGGGGGTGGGGGGAGGGGGGTTGGACTTTGCTTATTTTAGGCATAACATAAGAATCATTTAGTCCCGTCAAGTGTCATGGTACAGTTGTAGTAAAAAGTTTGAATGAACCTTGCTTGTCAGTGTGAGGGACATCGCAGGAAGTTACTGGGATTCTGTTGAGTATAGTGGATTATAAAAAAGAGGAGGGGGGGGGGGTAGGGTGGGCAGACATGGGTAGGAGGTAGAATCTTCTGGGACTTGGTTTGATTAGTAGTTGTATTCATTTTGGCAGAATGCATAGCACAAATCACATGAAGTCGGTGAAAGGCAGTTGACTTATAAACTGACGGCTTGGAGTAATACATGTACATGTACTTGGATTTCATGTTCAAAGTTCTTCCATTTTTTTTTTCCTTTTCCTTTTTTTTTTTTTTTTAAACCGAGAGCACGATCTCTGTTATGGACGAACATTGCATTTTTTCTTTTGAACATTCTTAAGATCCGAAAACTGTTTGTGACGTGCGTAAAAAACGGAAACAAGTAGGCTCGACAAGGAGCGGCGTTCTAAATCTATTGAATCACAAATTCCCAACCTTCAAAATAAGAAGATGGGAGAAAAGAGAAAGCTCACCAATTGAGACCTCTCTCTCTCGAAATCTGTAATCACTTTGTGATCTGATTTGCAAGGTTGCTATAAACGAGTGTATACTGAGCATACTATAAGTTTATCTTGTTAATTCTCAAAATTCTTTCCTTGTATATGCGCAATACGCAAACGATATAGATCTGCTCTCTCCCTCTCTCTCTCTCGTAATTTGTGATCACTTTGCGACCTGCCATTGCAAGGTTGCTATAAATGAGTGTATACTGAGCATACTATAAATATAAGTTTATCTTGTGAATGCTCAAAAGTGTTTCCTTGTATACACAATACGCAATACAAAGTGGATCTGTTTAAGCCCAAAAGATGCGAGACTCAACCTGTCGCCACTACAAATTCTCCCTCCCACACACATTACCCACCACACCCACACCTCCCCCCCCCCCCTTTAATTAATAACCGTAAGCTTAATTTCTGCTCTGCCCGCACCGCTGCGTCAGTTTAAAGCCAGGCGGGCCGGACCTCAGAGACAACCTCCAGAAAATATTTTCCCTTCAAGGGTTCCAGTGGGCGGGGGCAGGAAGCGGTCTAGTGCCCGTTAAACGTCTCCACAGACCCTGAAATCGACTCCCGCGCTCTTTGCGTGATACTCGCCCTGTCTCGCGAGAAATGGGAGGGCGGCTGCGTTCAAAGGCGTCCAAATGAGAGGGACAATAGCGCGGGCGGTGCTAGCGCGGTCATAAACGTAAACAAGTGAGTGAACGGCGGGCAGTCATGGAAGGAAATGTAGGCAGCTGTACGTGTGAGACTGTCAGTTATGCGATGGACGCATTGACGATTGTGGTTTTGGTGAATGGCGTGGGAACTGTAGATATTTTTTTTTTTTTTTTTTTAGTACACTTCGACATCCCCCCTTCTCTCTCACTCTCTCTCTCTCTCAGCTCTAATTTACTTTAATTATCGCCATTGCAATACCGTTAACGTGCACTTGTTTGTTGACCCCTGAGCATTATTATAAGCCTAGCTTGTTCATGCTCAGAAATTGTTTATTTACTTTGGAAAAAAAAACCGTATTGCAATAAACTTGTTTAAACCGAACTGTAGATATGCATCAAAGACTATGTCGAGGGTTCCAGCAGAAGCATGACTCGATGACGCGGCGACCACACTGAGTCGTGTAATAATAGTCGTAGAATATGAATGTTCGACCGCTCGCGCAAGGCGTTAACAACATTCAGCGTATGGCACTAACCATCTCCTGTCTTTTCATCGTTAGGTCTATTATTCTGCTGTATGCTGTCACAGTGTTCGCCGTACTCACCTTGTGTATGTTCACAGGCGGAGGCTATATATACAGGCTTCTGGTCTTTTGCCACCGCCTGAATACTTTTGTTTTGTGTAAACTGGCCAGCGGATTTTTTTTTTTAAAATCAACAACAACAAGAACAGAGTATTTCGAGCGTACACTCGCACTCACGAGCGAAACTGTTTTAAAACAAAAGCTGGCATAATAAAGATAGAATTAGCCCGTTTGGCTCAGTTTTAGACATTCAATGTTCGGCTCTCTCTCTCTCTCTCTCTCTCTCTCTCTCTCTCGTCTCTCTCTCTCTCTCTCTCTCTCTCTCTCGTCTCTCTCTCTCTCTCTCTCGTAATTTGTGATCTGCCATTGCAAGGTTGCTTGAACAGAATATTTTCCTGAGCATATTATAAGTTCATCTTCAGTGTAAATGACTGTTTCCCTGTATTTCCACCAGTGTATATAAGTTCATCTTCAGTGTTAATGACTGTTTCCCTGTATTTGCACCAGTAAAACGAAATGAACCAACCCCCCGAACACACACCAGCCCTCACCCTTCGTTGCTGGAAATGGACGTTAAAAAAACAACAACAACAACCAAAAACAAAACAAAACAAAACACAAAAAAACCCAAAGTAAACAACCAAGCAGGCACAGTTGATAGGGCCAGTGGTATCGCGCCATGATCTCTGAAGGTCAACGACCTATGTAGGCCTCTCCCATATATAGAGCTATGAATAGATACACACGAAGATCTGTGGTCACTCCCAGACGTGACGTCACGTCGCTCTACCGTGCCTCCGTTCCAACCGGACGGTTCCTCTCAACCCCTTCCGGCCACGCTCGGACAAGCAGTGCATGACGGCCAAACTAGCTTTTCGCCCCCTTCTCTTCATTCACGACAGCAGGCGGACTTCATAAAACTCGCCACACGTTCTCAACAAGCACACCACACCTGTGCTGCGCGGCCAACGGAGCGAGTAATGTCCCTTCCTGTCGGTGCTGTCCCTTGATCAGGGACGCATATTGCCCGCTGCCACAAAAACACAATTTCTTCGCTATCAAACCAGTTCAGTTTATGCAGTCTTTACGGTCTGGTCGAGTTCTCACCTGTTCCGGAGCCCAAAAGGCGCGAGGAACTGTGGGAAGGGAACAGAGCCGCTCAAACCCCGGACACGAGGCTGAAAGTAAAACTACTTAAAAGGGGAGAAAACCTGGCCGCACGAACGGTAATCTTGACACATTTGCGCACACGCCAGTGAACCCACGTGCAGATTTAGATCTGAGAAAGTTTCCTGAGGAGAGGCGCGGCTTTCCGGCACAGAACGTGGGAACCTTCTCACGAACGGTAACGGGAACCACGCTGCATAACTCTTTTTTAGTTTCCCAGGTTAATTGCGGACACTGAAGTTGCCTGGGTTTGTGACAGTTTGCGGCAGTTAAGTAACAGGATTTTTAGTATTACATTGTGTAGGTGTGTGATCCTGTCGGCGAAACCCAAACTGTTTTGGATATTTTGATTGGAAAGAAAAAAAATGAAGAAACAAACCGAAAGAGACAAAGACAAGCTATGAATAGTGTGTTATATATTAATATTTCATTTAAATAAGACTGCACTTATGGCGTAGGTCTTGTTGTCTCTGTCTGTCTGTCTATCTGGCTGCCTGTGGTTTTCTCTCTGCCTGTCTGCCTCTGTGTGTGTGTGTGTGTGTGTGTGTGTGTTACGTGAAAACGTCAACCGTAGCCGTTGAAACTCTCTCTCTCTCTCTCCGGCGAAAATGGTGAGCTGATTTCCCCCCCCCCCAGAAATACATTGTTCCCAACGAAATGTAAAATAAGTGTAAATGAGTTCCACCTACTGCCCGCCCACACCCCCCCCCACCCCCCCCCCCCCACACCCCCCCCACACCCCCCCCCCCACACCCAAAATATCAGGGGTGTTGACAACAATGCCAGCAATGTGTTGTGATGAATATCATTGATGTCCGAATCTGATAGCGCTGAAAAAGCTTGACAGAATTTGATGTACTTTTGTGAAAGTGACGAGCCTCCTCCCCTCCCCTCCCCCCCTCCCCCCCCCCCCCGTCCTTCTTTTTTCATCCACTCAACCGAATTCTTGTAAAAATGCTATTAATGTGAACATTACAAACATCAGTCAACGATTTTTTTTTTCTTAATACTTCGTTCAATGCGTGCGGCTGTACTTGGCATGATATTTTTTTGTGTTCCACCGCCGGACAAAGGATATAGGACAAGCTGGAATTCTCTTCCCCAGTACATTCGCAATACATCTAACTTGCCTGATTCTAAAGCCAAACTGAAACCCCTTCCTGTTCGGAATGACCTATCACTAGCTTACCACAGATACCGCCCCTGTGAGCCTTCGTGCTGGTGGAGTGGCGGACTCTCTCTCTCTCTCACCAATGAACAATTTACTGTACGATCACCCTACTAGTAAGCAAGTCTGATGACTTACCAACTTCTAATATTTATAAGTAGTTTTCCCGGTTTCTGTCGTTATACCTGGACGATGGTATATATGTATACATCGTACCAATGTTCTATATGTACTGTGCCTTGTGCTTGAGAGGTGCTGTTTTGCATCTTATATAGATGTGAATCAATCGCGTGCATGCACTGTTCATCTCTTCAGTCATGGGCCTCGAGCCTCCACTGAATAAAGTATTTGTCATTGTCATTGCCAATGTCATTGTCATTCTCTCTCTCTCTCTCTCTCTCTCACTCTCTCTGCGCGCGCGCGTCAGTGTGTGTGTGTGTGTGTGTGTGTGTGTGTGTGTGTGTGTGTGTGTGTGTGTGTGTGTGTGTGTGTGTGTGTGTGTGTGTGTGTGTGTGTGTGTTCGCGCGCGCGCGCTCTGCGCCAGCTGGTGTTTGTGTATTTTTTTCTGAAGTTTTATGTTTTAAGTCTAGGTTGTAACTGTTCGTGAAGCACCGTGAGTCCGCCGCTTTGTGGGGACACTGCGCTATACAAGAATAGAATAATAATAATAATAATAATAATAATGAGGATTTGTCTGGCGCCCAGCCTTCTGCTGGAGCTCTGGGCGCCTCACAATTGCTAGTATAGTGTCAATACATACACATGAGATACAAATGAAAAATACATTACACATTACATACACATGTATGAAATAGACGTCACATACACGTTACATACACACAGCTATGATACATCTTAACATGACATCGTAAAATGACAGTGATATACATGTAACATTGTTATTGTTATCACTACTACTACAGTTGTTAAAATGACACAATTCTCATTATCAGAACTATTTCAAAACTTAAACGAAGTGAAGAAGAAACGAAACCGAAGTCGTCCAGGGGCGCTTCTAGAATCCACAATTTAGTTATAGACGTATCCCGGAAAAATCTCCCTCGGCTGTGAGGTAGCATGAGCACTGTCTCTAACCCGTGCTTTGCCCCAGAGAGCAGTGATCTCTCGGCTTAGTCCCAGTTCTGTATTACCGAAGACACTGACTTCGCTGTATGTCAATGCTACTACCGAACAAAACCGGGACTCTGACTTTGTATCCTCGATAGCGCACATTCTGGTGCCGAGATGACCGCATGGAAGAGCGTTGTACTTTCAATGTTCGGGTCGTGAGTTCGAATCTCGGCTGAGAGCCCAGTATTTGTGTTGACTTTTCCCTCAGTCGTTGCCCCGTCTTTGGTATCACCCATACTTGGTGGAAAAGGACGATAAACTCCCAACACACACACGCACACACACACACACACACACACACACACACACACACACACACACACACACACACACACACACACACACACACTCCGTATATCTCTCCTACTCTCCTAACAGAAACAAAGGAAGAACAACAACAAAAGCAAAAACAAACAAAAAAACAATTTACAGACCTTCCCTTTTCTAATGCGTTTTACCTGGTTATATGTAAACACTTAAAGGACTTCCCCCGCTCATCACCCAACCCTTTCACACAAAGGCGGTTAAAATATTAGCACAAAGGCCCCCACAGGAAAAGCTCCTGGCCGAGCATCATGTCACTGCTTGCCTCGCCGCGAGGCTGTTCATTGGACCAATACCACTCAAGTCGGCAGAAGTGACAGACAGGCCTGTGAGAAAGAGACATGGCGTCTTTAACCGTGTAAATGTTGGCGTTGTGATGGTCAGTTTCTCCGACGAAGTGACGATTTTGACGTCTGTTTCGCGGGTTGAAGTCTGGAAAGCAGTGCTGGCCAATCATTACGCGGCGACATGACTGTCTGACAACGTTCCCACCGATTTCACGGCTTTTATGAGTAACGAGAGAGAGAGAGAGAGAGGGGGTGGGTGGGAGTTTAACGTCCTTTTCCACCACAGACGGGGCACCGATGAAAAAGCCAGCACACATATTGAGAGAGAGAGAGAGAGAGGGAGAGAGAGCGGAGGGGGGGGGGGGGCGTGTTTGTGGTTAAGAACGTACATTCGGGTGATTTGAAATTCACTTCAAATCCAAGCAGGTCTCATGGAAAAAGTGCAGATTTTTTTTTTTTTTTTTTTTAAGGGTGCTTCTGCGGTCGATTTGACTTGTTGCGTCAGATCTGCAGCCCGGTCGCCATGACGAATCCCATTGTCTTCTCCAGGTCATGACGGCTACCCCAAAACTGCACATCCCAAACACCCACCCAAACACCCACTCGATACCATTATGAACATTTTGTCCGTAAATTAGTTCAGCACATTTCGTAGTGCACACGAGTATCCCAGGCTTTTTTTCCCGCAAATAAAAGCGACATAAAAGGGACAGAAACCACTTAACTTTCACAAAGGACGGCACAGGTCAACGTTTCGGCTTTCGCCTTCCTCAGGACACAAACAAATGGGACATAACTTCAACAAACAAACAAAAGATAACTCTGCGGACGTACTGACATACACTGACGGCGCGGGGGCGGGGGGCAGAAAAGGACCAGAAAACAATAGTAAAAATATCACAACACCCATCCTTTGGTGACAGAAGACCATATTTTTACTATTGATTTTTTACTATTGATTACATGAAATCGATAAATCCATGAATTAATTATGATTTTTTTTTAAAAGTGAGGCCACTGATGCACAAGCCCAAACTTACTTCAGGTCGGCAGGAATTGAGTTAATAAACAAGGGTGGGTGGGTGTTTGGGGGTTTAACGTCCTTTTCCACCACATACGGGGGCAACGACGAAAAAGCCAGAACAAATATTTGGCCCCAGCCGGGACTGATTCGAACTCACGACCCGAGCATTATAAGTCCAACGCTCTACCATTGGGCCAGCCCGGATCCCCGAGTTAAAAAACAAACAAACAATGACAGCAACAACTATAACAATAATAACAGACACCGACAACAGTAACGCCGATCGACAAGTATAGAAAATCACTCGCTCAACACATCCTTTTGGTTTCAGTGCAAGTATGTATATACCTATTTTCCAGTCATAACTTAAAATAGTATATAATTATTTTAAAAAAATAATAAATAAATAAGTCGAAAATTTAATCCCAGGAAACCATTCAAGCTACTGATATCTTTAAACGGGCTAATTCCATCTTTGCTGAACCAACTTATGGTTTGGAACAGTTTCGCTCGTGAGTGCGCCTGGTCGTGAGTTCGAATCCCGGCCGCTGGGGTCAAATATTTGTGCTGGCCTGTTCTCGTTGGGCCGTCTTTGATATCACCCATATGTGGTGGGGAAAGGACGTTAAACTCTCAAACACCCACCCACCCTCGTGAGTGCGCCTGTACGCTCGAAATACTCAAGCTACATGATTAGTACAGCTCTTAATGCGATACAATGTCGTTTCAACTTTGCGCGAGTGGTCGAACATTCAAATTCTAAGACTACTGGAGCGCTCGGTGTGGTCGCCGCGTCATCGAGTACGCTTCTGTTGGCTCAGTGCCAGCATTACAGACGCTGTGACTGTCCAGGCGTCTAAGTGGTGTGGTGATAGATACACTGTACTACACAAACAGCTCGGAGAGACGTGTGAGCATTTTAACTCCTTTAAAACACTGTTTGAAGATGTCTGCACAAATAAGTGTACGTTCTGCATGCATGTATTTCGTTTGGGAGCTTTTGTCTCAGTTAATTATCGTTCTCAGCAATAGTGCGTCATCAGTGAAGTGGTAAACGTCATATTGCATTCAACTGATTTGGCGTTGGGTGCGTTGCTATAACGCTTACTCAGATATTATGCTAGAGGCAGTTAAGCCAAGACTATATTCCATCAAATGCAGCCCTGTCCCGCAGTCCGAAACCACACAGACCTCCATGGCATCATCTTATCATCACCATCCTCTTCTCCATCATCATGCATGACAAAAATTGTCCCAGCTTCCGAGCCCTCCTTGGATTCCATCCATGGCCTGGGAGGAACACCACTAGGGCTGGCGAGGAGTTGGGGCAGAAAAAAAGGACTATATTCGACCTACAACGGACTTAGGCAAAGCATGGTCTCAGTTTTTTTGGAAGCAAGAAATCAAGAAGTTATGTTTTCATCCGTCTTCCTTTATCAAACACATCATTGCCGCCTATGTGGTGGAAAAGGACGTTAAACCCCCAAACACCCACCCACATCATTGCCGCCGCACGACCCCCCCCCCCCCCCCCCCCCGAGGTTCGGCGAAACAAATTTTCAGTCTAGTCGGGACAACTTTGTATAACTTTCTGAATAACTGTCTAGTATTTCTTTTCTTTTGTTTTGGTTTCTTTCTTTTTTTTTCTTTCGGTGGGTATTGAGTTGTGTATGTCTCAATTACTAGAGTTTCTTTTGTATTTCATTATATAGCATGTCTGTATTTGTTATGCAATGCCAATTCAGTGTCCTTTTCATGACCACCTCCTGTGACTTCTAAAAATCCACTAAGCTACAACACCCGCCCCAGCAAAATCTGCCGCACGCGGATCCCAGTGAATACATCGGCATCAACGTCAGAATCAGCCACCCCACACACTTTGACTACCGACAAGCAGTTCCCGCACCGCAGCTTCAGCCCAAAAACTTACACACGCTAACCCCGGTCTCGAATTGGGCGTGGCCTAACGGCTGGCCCCTGCTAAAAGTAGGCGGAGCTTAGCTGGAGCGACGGCGCCTCATTTGGCGCGAGCGACAGACACGACTCGTCATAGGAGGCAGGAAGGAGGGCAGGCTGAGAGTGACGCGCGCGCTACAAGCTGAGAGGAGAGTTGCCGCAAAGTTTGGCAGGACAGCCGACTACTTTTTGCACGTGGGCTGAGCAGCTTCGGATCAAAAGGCGATTATGACAGTGTCAAAGTCGCGGCCACTGTGACTGACACAGCTCATACATGCAACTGACGCGCTACCGACTTGCTGCCTGATTCAGTTCCAGTCAATGCACTGGTCTCTGGAACGAACCGGCGGTTCAGACTTAGCAACGGATTTATGAACACCAGCATTGAGACTTTGTGACAGCAGGAGAGAAATTTCATTGTGCTTCGTGGGACTCTGCTCCGTCCTGGAGCTGACAATACTCACAAACCTGGCCAGAACCATATCAACAGAGGATTTTGACAGTGTCACTATGATCAGCCGGGCCGGGTAGACGGGCTTGAAGCTTCAATCACATTTGGAAGGAACATCAGCTTTGCGTCGATTATCAGTTTGAAAATGAACGGAGTCAATGACAGCGACCAGGACTTGAAAACTGACACCAAGTGAAAGTAACAGGAAAAAAAAAAAGTCGCTAAACTTTTCTTGTGACACCACGATTCATTTGTGAGACGGAAAGGAAAAACAAGGTGTGCTGATAAAAGACCAGCAGTCTTGAAGAAAAAAAGAAGGAACAACAACCCAAAAAAAAACCAACAAAAAAACAAAACAAAACAAAACAAAAAAAGCGTAAGATTTGTGAGAAACTTGCGAACTGGAATCAAAACGAGCAAGAAACTGACAACTTCACGTCAGTCCGCACCTGAACGTAACGCCGTGAAAATCTCTCGACGAGACTTACGCAAGGATTTACGATCAGTTGGTGCAAAAAGATACCTCAGCGTTACGCAAGAAATTGGCAAGCTAGCGTCTCCATGCACCTCGGCGTAACGAGAGAAATTGGCATTTTGTAATCAGCTCCCGCGAAGACCCCACTGCACGCAGCCTTCTGTACGAAACTGGCAAGTTGGAATCAATAGTTCGCGCGACGGGAGGCATCAACCGTCTAGTGACTGAGATCGACAGGACAGCGCGAAACTGACAACAGGACGCCGAGATTTGACGAGGAAGACAGCCCAGCTAGAAATTGACCATGTTCGCCTTTCACGGCACGGTAAGCCAGTGTTTAATGTTATGTAGCCTACTATGGTGCGCAGTCCATTTTAACGACTAAGCCCAAAAACTGCATTTTACAATGGAAAACGATTTGCCACTGAGCTTGAAACCAGCCGTTGCTAATTACGATAAAACAAAAATGGCTGCTGCGCTGGAAGAAGATGTTTTAATTAATTTATTTTATTTATTTTTGGAGTCCTGTTCAGACTGTTTTTTGTCATTGTTGTTGATGCTGTGTTTTGTTGGTGTGGTTTTTGTTGTGGTTGTTGTTGTTTGTTGTTTATGTGTGTCTGATTGCTTTTGACAGTTGCATGCGACTTTACAAACGACCGCGCACTTATTTCAACAAACATATCACCCTGTTTTGCATTGCATTGTTCCATCTTAGATTAACAGGTATGGTATAATACCATGATTTATGTAGTATTGTCACTGTTCATATTTGCCCTCGCCCTGAGTAAGAAACGACGCACTTACATTAACAGTACTTCTGAAATTATTGTTCAATTACGGCTCGACTGAGTATGAAGTGTTTGATATGTAAAAAGCTTATGAATATGAAGCTCCCTGCTGACTGAAGAACACTATAGTCTCGTGGTTGCAATTTAAACGGAGCCGCCTGAGTGGCTGGGGGAGGGGTGAGGGGGTGGGGGTTGGTTGAGGGGATGGGTATGGTGCCACAATGATCTATGGTAGCCAAACCCTGCAAGCAAGTGGTTGTTTTGTGCGAACTGCTCTTTGTTCATTGTCTTCACGGTCTGTTGCCAGTCACGCTTGCATGTTTTTATAATTTTTTTCTTCTGTTTTACCTTTTTTCTTCTACACTTCTCAGTCTCCTTGCCACCCTCTTTGCTTCCCGCGTGACTTTCATACCCATACGTTGAGCGTCAATGACAATTTACAGGCTTTTAAAATAATTACTAGAAGAACTAAATGCTGCACAACTTTGCAGGAGATTATCTTTCGGCGAGTAACTTCTGAAACCAGTAATTTGATAAACTGAAGAAACAATGTCCACAGCTTGAAGAACTTTATACCGCAACTGAAATGACCCCCCCCCCCAAAAAAAAAAAAAAAAAAAAATAAATAAATAAAATAAAATTAAATAACTAACTAAATAAAATAAATAAAATCGGGTATTATTTTCCCATCCTTTGTATTTTATATATTTTTAGAGAGAATATTTCAGATGTACATTTGTTCCAACAAGCTTCGTTTTTGGAGGATTAATAAAGTTAGGATTATTATTGGGATTATTAAAGATGTTGGAGGTCCCCTAAGCGTTTTCAAACCCTTTTCCACCACACATTGTGATACCGAAAACAATGCAACGAGGTGAAAGCCAGCTCGGATTCTTGGCTCTCACCCGGGATTCGAACCCACGACCCGGACACTGCATTGAAAGCCCAACGTATCAATCAATCAATTAATCAATCAATCAATCTGTCAGTCAGTCGTCCTTCGAAGCGTGTCTGCTCATGTGGCGAGGCGGGGAGCCGGGATGGCTGAATGGTAGAGCGTTGAGATTCTCAATGTTCGGGTCGTGAGTTCGAATCCCGGCTGGGTCCAAATATTTGTGCTGGCCTTTTTCTCGTTGCGCCGTCTTTGGTATCACCCTTACGTGGTGTAAAAAGGACAAAAACCCCATTCACTCAACTCAATGTACACTGCGTAAGAACGAAAAACACACACACACACACACACACACACACACACACACACACA
>JACVVK020000417.1:320000-382500 GCA_018292915.2 Batillaria attramentaria | reverse complement strand
ACACACACACACATTTTGCACCAAATTTGGCGTCAAACATATTTCACACGGCAAGTAGACTGAGCGGGTGTGATTTTGAAACCCGGCCGAACGCCGCCAGACACATCATAATGTAATATAATGAAACATTGCACGTCATCAGCAAAGCGCAGTCATTAGTTAGCTTCATTCATTTTAACGACAGTAGGTTAAAATAAAAATATAAACTAAATAAAAAAAGAGAGAAAGTCTCCGATATACATACGTTTGCAGCTTAGATGTCGGCAGGGGGGGTGTGAGGAACGCTAGGTCGGCGTGAAACGTAAAAACCGTTTTCTATTCAAATATTTTTTACCGGCAGAAGTTTTCGATTGTCAAATTGCTTTCCATCTTTGTCTCAGTTACCACGCCCAGTAATGACTGTTAAAAATTAGGCAGCCTTGACAAAATCAGTTGGCTGAACTATTGTGGCCGTTTTTCACGCGCTTATGCCGCTTAAACCTCTCTCTCTCTCTCTCTCTCTCTCTCTCTCTCTCTCTCTCTCTCTCTCTCTCTCGTTTCCCGTCCTTTTCATTGCCCTTTCAATGTCTTTATGTACAAAAACTGTTAAACAGATGGAGGCTGTACACAGGCATTTTGCCTCCACCTGAATATCTTGTGTGTAAAAAGCAGCGGAATAAAATTATGTTCTAAATCAAATCGGTCCATACGAAAGACAAGACAGAAGAACCACACAAATTAGTAGACTGATCATCTCAAACTGTTTCTAAAACAACAACAACATTAAACGAGACAGTTTTCAAATTTCCCTACCGTAAGATCAGTCATAAGTTTACCATGAGATAAATCACTAATTAGTCTACCGTTAGGTTAGTCAGCTATGAGATTACTACTGGACCAATCACTCGTGAGATAAATCACTCATGGTTTTACCGAGACACATCAGTCATGACTTTACCGTGAGATAAATCAGTAATGGTGCTTTACCGTGAGATAAATCAGTCCTATGTTTACCGTGAAAGCAGTCCGTAGTCATAGGTTTACCGTGAGAGAAATCACTCATGAGTGTACCGTGAGATAAATCACTCATCTGTTTATCGTGAGATAGATCAGTCATACGTTTACCATGAGATAAATCGCTCATATATTTGCTCATATATTGAGATCAGTCAGTCAGTCAGTCAGTCATAAGTTTACCGTGAGAGAAATCGGTCAAACAATCATTTGGAGATCCATCAGTCATCGGTTTACTGTGAGAGAAATCAGCCATGCATTTACCTCGAGATCAATCAGTCACTGATTTACCGATCAGTCACTCGTATATTTACTCATACCGTGAGAAAAATCGGTATCCCACAATTATCTGGAGATCACTCAGTCATAAGTTTACCGTGAGAGAAATCGGTAAAACTATTATCTGGAGATCACTCAGCCATAAGTTTACCGTGAGAGAAATCAAGTCTGATTGTTTTACCGAGAGAGGAACGAATCTGCAGTTTCGCGTGCGCGAACTCACGTTATGTTTGGTATTAAAAATGCAGTCATATAGGAAAAAATCGGACAATTACGCACAATAACCTGCGATGCCAGTTAAAAACTCAAATAGAAACTGAACTGCACAAACCGTTGTCCCAAGGTTAGAAACACATACAAGTTACTCCGACCCGAACACGAATCTTTCACATTAACAGTAATGTCACTTTTGTTAGCGCGTAAGCCGCCCGCATGTTCACATTTGTTGTAAATGATGTAGAGCGAGAAACCAGCATGATATTACATGATATTTCGATATGCAGATGAGCTCTCTGCACGCACGGGCGTAAAACGTGTGCGTGTGAAATTTCCCATCACGTTCATCACATACAGAACGCAAATGGCGCTCAATTTTGCGGCCGGACGTGATACGTACGAAAGCTATTAAGTTATGGGTTTGAATATATTTTCACTCGGGCATCGGGATGAGATTTCAAGCCGAGGCAGTGAGTATGGCCTAAGGACTGCCAATGCCGGTTAGGGCCGTGAGCTCAAATTCCCGGCTGGTGTAAGTCAAAGAGCGTGGTGATATTTTTTTTTTTCAATCGTTGGCCCGCTTTTGGTACATGTATCATTTATTGTGGTGCGTGTCGATAGTCCCACGCCAATAGTCCCACGTGTCGATAGTCCTACGTGTCGATAGTCCCACGCCAATAGTCTCACGTGTCGATAGCCAGTCCTACGTGTCGATAGTCCTACGCCAATAGTCCCACGTGTCGATAGTCCTACGTGTCGATAGTCCCACGCCAATAGTCTCACGTGTCGATAGCCAGTCCTACGTGTCGATAGTCCCACGCAAATAGTCCCACGTGTCGCTAGTCGGTCCTACGTGTCCATAGTCCCATGCCAATAGTAGGATTATCGAGCTATTTAAAAAAAAATCGAACTATCGATACACAGTGCATAAAATCTGACGTCGGATGTGTAAGACTATCGATACGTAGGGTTATCGAGCGTATGGCTACTATTAAAAAAATCGGACTGTCGACACAAAATGAGTAAAATCGTCGGTCTGTGTAGGACAATCGACTGTAGGACTATCAACACGTAGGATTATAGAGAAGCCCCCCCCCCCCCCCCCCGCTCCCCCACTTGCTCGTTGTAAAAAGGATGTTGGACTCCCAACCAATCATCCAAACAACCAACCAGCTGTACTTTCCTTGGGAAAGCCGGAATGTACGAGATGATAGAGCGTTCGATTACCGTCGCCGGACTGTCAGTAATCGGCCGGGTCGCGAGTTCGATTCCCTGCTGGATGCCAACATTTTTTTTTTTTTTTTGCTGGCGTCTTCCTTGTTGCCCTGCGTTGACGTCAGCCATACGGTGGTGGTGAAACGGGATGTTACTAAAGCCCCCTGCCCATCCTCCCCCTCCCCCCCCCCCAAAGAGAGAGAGAGAGAGAGAGACTAACCGTATCATCATGGATTAGGAACCGGCGCTGAGTTGGTTCGCATGCATACAGTAACTGTTCTCCCACCCACATACCAACGCACCTGTGTCAGTTTGTATTGGGGGGGGGGGGGGGTCAGACTAGCAACGGAGGTTCACACACAAACCATCGAACAAATGACTGCAGACACGCGCAATAGGAATACTAGACAAACAAACAAAACAAAACCCCCAAACGCTTGTCTTCCGTCAGTATTTGCCTTTGTATGCCGGGAAACTCAGTGGCCGATCAGTAAAATGGATGGTTTAGATTGCTGACGTGCAAATAACACCTTGTTGTTTAGAATCTGGACGGGATCGTATTGGGATCCTCATTACGCTATTGAAGTTACGCGTGTTACAACAAGTTGTCCCGGCCTTTCAGCTCAACGACTGACATCAGTTTGCACGCCGGGCTTCATACCTCAGAAACCCGTGCACTGTTATAACCCATGCTCAGTCAGTCACGGTGTGCACCCAAAACCTCGTGATTCTCTGCGATGGACGCTAGACTGCTCTGCGGTCTTTTATTTTCGCCTCGCAGTGGAATCAGTGCCTCCCCGGCCGCCGCCGTCGGACAAATTGCTCAGTGACCCAGTCAGAAGTCAAATATCCGAGTATTTACTCATCTTGATATGCGATACATGGGGCCGGCCGATGACACTAGAACTGCTACCGGACATTAAATTTCGGACACCTACTTGATGGCGGGGATCGAGTGCCCCTCTTGATAAGCTTAGCTACAGCGGATCGTATCAGTTGTCTAGTCAAACCAGTCACGCTTGGGTGCAGACGAAACAATCTTCCTCGCTCCGGGGCCGCCACGAGCTCGCTGTGCAAGGCGCCCGCCTAACCTCCCTCACTCTCTCTCTCACGGCTCTCTCACCACTCGCACAGCGCTTGCAAGCAGAGAGGTCCAAAGTGGGGGCGTGCCTTTTGCAGCCACGCCACGTGTATAAGCGCCTGAGCCAATCAGAGCGCCCGGTCTTGCGCTAGGCCTAATCCTAGACAGAAGAGAGCGGAGCAAAGTGACGGATGATTGGTGTTTGCCGGGTGCCGCGCGAGGCGGGAAGCCGAGCAGACGACACTTGACTGAGACTGAGAAACCGGCTGCTGCTAATGGCAATCTAATGAACTCCCTACTGCGATCGACTGTGTGAGACCTCCCCCCCCCCCTCTCCTCAATGCCAACCCCCCACCCTCCTTCACCTTCCTGGCAACTGAGCGTCTTCAGTCAGTCAGTCAGTCGTCTGCAGCTTCAACTGAGTCAGTCGGCACTCAGTGAAGAACTGAGAGACTTGGCGACGACGAAGGAAAGGTAGCTGAACCGCCACCGCGAACGGGTGCGAAGCCGGAGCGAAATCTGTCAACTCGGCCCGGGGAAAAAAAAAATCATCGGAGACCCCTTAGCAGGAGCTGCGTGTAGTGAGTAGTGAGCGAGGCGGGACCACACAGCCCTCAAGCGCCTACTGACACCCCGTCACACTCACATACTCGCCGGCGCTACCCGGGATCGTCTGTCCTGGGCACCTGACTTTTAAGACGGCTCCGTTCTGGGTGGTCTGCTTCGGAACTGATACCCGAAACGCCACCCGGGCTTTGGCTGATTTATCAGCGTCATTTAGCGAGTGTGGCCAGCTTTAGTCGCAAACGTACACCCCGATTTCAATTATATTCTCGCCGACTCTAAAGCCGAGAACGTCAAATTAGAGGACTCCACGCTGTGAACAGTGCTGACTGAGAAGACTGACTCGATAGACTGAAGAAAGAAACATTAAAAAGCAATCATACAAAAAGCTGAAGGCTTTAAGAACATTGGCGCGCGAGGCTCGCCGTATTGTTTAAGGTGACAGATCTGGATTAGCGCGCGAAGAAGCAGACGACATTTTGTGGGCAAGTGGCGACGACGAACTAAACGCTCAGACGGTGACTTTTTTTTTTGGATAAAAATACAGTGCCTGTGAATTCGGGGACATTTTGCACACCTTGTCCAGTTGTTAGTCCGCTAAGAAATAAAAAGCAGTGCAGCGCCGAGTCGCAACGCGGAGGAATATCTCAGGCAGACGAAGTTTGTGGATTTGGTCACACAGCCTGGAGGCCTACCGCTTCGACTTTGGCCAGGTGAGAAAATTCTCTCCTCCTTTCATCAGGTTTACTTGTTGACGCCGGGGTCGGTGGGGTAGGGGGTTGAGGGCTGTTGTACTTGTAGGGTAGGGGTTGGGGTGAGGGTTGGGGGTGGGGGTATCTTTCAGTCCATGTTTCTGACAGACAGGCCGGACTGACACTGCATGAGACACGCATGGCTGAAATTAAGACACTGACACAGTCAACAGCTGACGTAGTTATTTATCATTTCCCGTGTGGTTTACCGTACTTGACAGATATTCCAACAGACGCATCCGTAAATTCTCACAGACTGAAACCTTAGTATGGGACGTTTATTGTTTCTGTTGATATATTAATTTACTTTATGCTCGTCAGCGAGAATGAGGTTTTACCGTTTCATTGGACAGTCACCCCTCCCCCCCCCCCTCCTTTTTTTTTAACGTGAAATTGAGTTTCGGCGCATGAAGGTTGCTATGCACCTAGCTTTTGAGCTGTTGGGATGGTTTAGCGGATAATAAATAGAAAAATAAATCATTGTTCAAGGTGTCTGTTCTTTACAGGAAAGAAAATCACTGTGTGAATCAGCATTCCTTCTGCTTGAAAACATTCCAAGCGCTGCTTGATTTTTAAGAGTATAGGAAGATAACTAGCGTAGTTAGAATCGACCTTTCGCCTGCCCGAAAGCGTCCCGGTCGTCTAAGAACATTGTTTCTCAGTCAGTTTTGGTCAGTGTTTGGTATGCTCAGCTTAGCCACCATTCGTTATGGTTTTGTTGTATCGTTGTTGACACCTCTTCCGTACAACTATTCCATGTTGAAACTGGGGAGGATGGTATTAGTGACTTTCCGTTTCTCTCTCTCTCTCTCTCTCTCTCTCTCTCTCTCTCTCTCACACACACACACACACACACACACACACACACACACACACACACACACACACACACACACACACACACACACACACACACGCACGCACGCACGGCGCACGCATGCACGCACACCAAAACAAAACAAAACAAAACAAAACAAAACACACACACACACACACACACACACACACACACACACACACACACACACACACACACACACACACAGAGCTAAAGAGAGAGAGAGAGAGAGAGAGAGATAGAGATTTACCGTTTACAAAATTCAAAAATGTCGTATAATTTATGAAAAGCCGTTATACGATTCCACGCTGAACAACATTATACATACAATCCTCATAGAATTTTGCGATAGCTTTTTTTTTTTTCCAGTTCAGTACCTTTGAAACGAAATATGAGGACACGTGAAAACAGATATATGGCATTTCCTGTCGCGGGTGTAGAACGGCCTGTAATTGAAGAATGGTTCAAGCGCATCAGTGCAGGTGCTTAACCCACTGGCTATCGTTTCTTCTCCATGTCAGTGTTGTGCTCATGTTTTTTTTGCATTTTTCCAGCTGCCGTGTTTAAACATTATTTATCTATATAATAAGCGGCTAGCGTCTGTGTGTGTGTGTGTGTGTGTGTGTGTGTGTGTGTGTGTGTGTGTGTGTGAGGGGTAGGCGTCCAAACGAGTCAGCCGATTGCCACCAAATTTGCCATGAGCCTAGAGGGACACTTGGGGGAGAACACAGGATAAAGAAACAAAATAAAGTCTATCAAGTTTGGTGAAATTAATTCTGAAATTAGTTTTGCCACAAATAGTGTTTGAAATATGAGACCGACAGCATTAAAGTGGATTGACACAAGTAACAAGAAGTAAACTGGTATACATGTATACCCGAGCGAAGCCGGGTACTCGGCTAGTTTATTTATAATTGCTTTCCACAACCAACAAAAGAAGAGGGGTGGGAAAAAAAAACAACAACAAAAAAACCGGGACACAACAAGCGTTGTGTCAAACACGAGAAAGTGGCATGCAAATTGTAATTACCGGAATACCGAACTTAAGTTAAAACAATTAAAGCAGTTAAAACAGCGACTGTCTGTTAAGTACAAGGACATATACCGGAGAGAGAGAGAGAGAGAGAGAGAGAGAGAGAGAGAGAGAGAGAGAGAGAGATGATGATGATGAAACTTTACTGATTAATTTCATCAACGGTGAAAGTTTTGACAGAAATTCGCCAGTTTGCAAACTTGCCGTTGCTAATACTACAGAGACTATCTACAACGGAAAAAAAAATGGAGCAAAATGTAAAAGAAGAAATTCAACACAGAAAATTATGCACTAAACTACAAGAAACAAAACCATAGAGAAAATCGTCCATCAGATCCAAACGCATTCACACACACATGCGACCTTTTGAGAGAAAGAGTTCAAGTTCAAGTTCAAATTACTTTATTTATCCCTCATGGGGCACTTAAATGTTCGGGCGGGCTCTAAAATAATATAACAAACGCTGTTAAGAAGAGAAAAAGAAACTGTATGTAGCCTACAGCCTTAAATGACAAATCACTAAGAAATAAAGGAGAGAAAGAAAAGGAAAAAAAAGGCAAAGATTTTATTCTCAGGTCTGTAGATATTTCGGTTGTTGTTGTTGTTGTTGTTGTTGTTCCGCCAGCACTACTATTATTCATTTTTAGCAAAACAAAACAAACAGATCACAATTTCCGTTTATATGTGTTCGAAGTATTATTGGGGGGGGGGGGGGGGACACAAAAAAACACAAGGCCACAATGAAGTCAATTTATTTTTCGGTTTGTAGTTTTTATTTATTTATTTATTTATTTATATTGCTGAAAGTAATGAACAGCGGCCTCTCTGTGAATATCATCGAATACTTTTGAAATTAAGATAAGAAGTCGAAGTTATAGATAGAGTAAATTATAATTCGGCAGTGTTTCCAGTTTCACAAAGCTAGTATAAGGTGACCATAGTTCAAATGCACGTCTCTGTCAGAGGCAGTTAAATTAATTTCTCAATCGCCTGGATTATTTCTGCCTTTATGGAGTTCGGTTGGCGTGTGTTTGCATGTTTTCCATATCATAGTGAAGGGCGTAAAAGGCGCCCTAATTGTTTCCAGTTGTTTCCAATACACGGCGTCTGCATTCGCTGTCGCAAAGTACCCATTCCCCCTCATCCCTCCTCCTTCTTGTAGTTTGGAACACACACACACACACACACACACACACACACACACACACACACACACACACACACACACACACACACCTCTGTGTATGCAATTCTGCTGCATATGCATGTAATTTTATTACCAGGGCATAATTATTATCTTGTGCCACTTCCACGAAACAGGTTGCATCTGAGTTCATATGTATTCTCGTCGTCTCACCGATACTTTTAGGCCGATAATTTCATTTTTCTCTCGTTTAATTGCAAAAAAAACAAAAAAACCCAATAAGACAATACCGCCATTTTAAGGGGAAAAGGGGTGATTTCCAAATGACAGACATTGACGTAATGGTCTTTTTCCTCAAATGAGGTCAATGGACTTACTGTTTGTTGTAATTACATGGGAGTTTTGTACAGCTTCTGTCAAGGCTGATGAGTACCTGGACACGTGTATGCGTGTCGGTACGCAGGCTTTTTGCGCATATATTCGCGTTTACACTTTGCATACACATTTTATTTATTTATTTATTTATTTATTTATTTCAGTATTTATTAGTAATTTTTTTGTATTGAGTAAATTTTCTGTATTGAGTAAATGTTATGCATTAAGCAAATTTAATTTATTCAGTTCTTTTATTTATTTAATAAATTTTGTTTATTTAATACATTAAGTTTATTTAGCGATTTGTATTTATTTAGCATTTCTTTATTCAGTAAATTTTATTTATATATTTAATTATTTACACGCGAATAGTGGTATTAAAAACAAACAGAGACCCCCCACGACCGTCACCCATGCGCGGCTGGTTACGAACTTTGCTGACAGCGCACTACTGAACAGAACTAAATATGGCGGACGGAGGCAGACAAGTGTCTTATTTGATCGGCAAACTGTGTAGCAGAAAACAATGAGAAAATTTTACAGTCCGGGTGGGTGGGTGTTTGGGGGTTTAACGTCCTTTTCCACCACATAGGATGATATCCAAGACGGGGCAACGCCGGATGAAAAAGCCAGCACAAATATTTGGCCCCAGCCGGGATCGAACTCACGACCCGGGCATTAGAAGTCCAACGCTCTACCATTCGGCCATCCCGGCTCCCCTTTACAGTCCGGAATGTTATAATAATAATAATAATAATAGTAATAATAATAATAATTAATGGCGTTTTACCCAATCGCTTTGCGAAAACTAACTTTCCTGTCAGCATAAACATACAGATCTACTTCTTCGTGGCAACACTGACCTCAGTTCCACTGTCAGTTAACGTACATATTTTTCACACAGTTCTAGCGAGAGTTTATCACACATCCGGCACGTTTTTCTTAGCCACATAAATAAATACATTAATACATACTATCATCGACTGTAGCAGCTGACCGCCGTTGATATGAAAATGCTCACTGACAAACTAAGACCTACCCCTCCCCCCCTTCCCTCTCTCTCTCTCACACATAATTCGTGAACCACCGTTGCAAAGGTTGCTTTAATTGAACTTTTATTGAGCAGGTCATAAATGCGTCTTGTTAATGCTCAAACTGTTTTTCTGTGCTTTCTCCAGTGCAACAAAATAAATCTGTTTAAACCAAAAGCGCCTCGAACTGAACCCGCTTATGTGAATAATATGCAAAAAACCTACCAGTGACCACATGCACGAAATGACATACATGTAATTTATATACTGGCCCTTGTATTGTGCGTCACACCATGTGCTTTGAGCGTGCATCCCCTCCCTATTCCCCCCCCCTCCCCCCTTCCTCCTTCCCCTTCTTGAGGCTAACTTCGACCACACACACACACACACACACACACACACACACACACACACACACACACACACACACACACACACACCCTGTGTATATAATTCTGGTGCGTATATAGATTACACTTGTAGAGCGCGGAGTTCTGCTTAGAAAAGCACTCAATGCGCTTTTTGCTGACTCATACACACAACATTCACATGCACACATATATACACATCAATACAGGCGGTGGAGTTTAAACTTAAAGATTACAGGCTAGTTTGAAAAGATGTGTTTTTGAGTTGTGCTTTAAACTGTAGGAGGGAAAGGATGTTTCTCAGACTGAGAAGATGGCAAGGAGTTCCAAACGCGTTATATGTTGCGCGTAATTTCTGAAACTGCCTATTTCATGAAATACGCACGATTTTGCTCATTTCGTGAAATACTCTGCAAAATTGCGCATTTCATGAAATGAGTTCGCGTTAATTCTTATACTTTTAATTCTATTAGTTTCTAACTTTTCCTTTTTAGCATAAATTTTCAACGGTCTAGCCTGGCAGTGGATGGGAAGTGGATAGGAAGTGTATAATGGGCCACTGGCTTTTCTTGTGCTTTTTAAGTTGGTTCTCTGTACAACTTTATAATATGGGGCAGATTTCGCTGCGCGCAGTAGCAAGTTTCGGTGATAAAAAACAAAACTATGACGTTTCTCCAGACAAGACATACTTTCACGCACACAGTGACGTAACGATATCTGCGTCATAGACACCTTACGTGCACACTACGCTGCTGCGTTCTCTTTGGCGGGGGCTGTGCGACGAGTGTGTGTGTGTGTGTGTGTGTGTGTGTGTGTGTGTGTGTGTGTGTGTGTGTGTGTGTGTGTGTGTGTGTGCGCGCGCGCGCGCGGACGGACGGACGGACGGATGTAATTGTAGCTAGATCCTAAACCACCCCGTTGAAGGGCTTGCTACTTTCTTCTTCTTCTTCTTCTTGTCGTTCGCCATTTACACCATCATGCCGGATAGTGAGATAAATGATGTTTTTATTTTTTATTTTTATCTCGCCTCTGTTTCCATAGAGCTTGGATTTTAGTAGCTTGGTGCTTTGAGATTAAATGGGAAGTCACATTCTCCAGGCCGACTTTTCACGAATTTTCTCTTGCTGCATTTTTAGAAGCGTTATCGCCCATGTAAACAAATCGGCCATGTTACGTATTTTGACGAAAAAAGTTGTTCAAATGCCTTCATTTTGATAGAATTTCGAAGTTCATCCAATTATACTGAATAGGTTCGTAGCACAGCTCTGTAGCTCTGACAGATTTTGTGTTAAAAAAAAAATTTCTGGTGTAGGGGTGGTTTGCATGTAAGGCCGACTATCTATGGAAAGACTGCTTCAAATTAGTCATCATTCCGGTTTTTTTTTTCAAGTGTGACAACTTCACATATTACAGGAACTTCTGCACTGTTATATCTTGAATATTAAGAATAACAGAGATTTTAGCCAAACACATTTTTTAAAAAGTTTTTGCGAGAAGCACCGATCCAAAGAGTTCCAATTTTGCGATTTCCTAAGTACAATCCAAAATATTCAAGTCCACGTTTCGCCAGCCTTCTAGATCTTCCAGATTTTATGTAAAAATTAATTCTGATTACGCATCCTCTGTCAGACGACGTTCCTGAGGTTGACATCAAATGATTAGTTCACAGACAAAATCTGTCAATATCGCCACTGCCTCCGAACTTTCACCCCTACATCTTCCAGATTTTATGTAAAAATTAATTCACTGAGTCGGGGAAGTCATAACACAGATAGGGAAACAACAAGACATCAGCAAGCATCCTCTGTCACCGTGTCAGAAGACTGCGTCAGTGATGCTGATGTCAAATGTTTCGTTCACGGATTTGACGTCATCTCTCTCTCTCTCTCTCGCCCCCCCCCCCCCCCCAAGATTCTAGATCCGCTATAGCGTGGCGGGTCCAATGTCTTTGATAGGTCTTACACACTTGAACAGAGAAAGAAAAACAACAACTGCCAACAATAACAACCAACAAAACAGAGAAAATAGCATGAAATTAGTGGAGAAACAACTTTATGGGATGGGGCCATTCCTCCTTGTTTTTAGTTTCCCCTGAATCTCGTCAGATGGCCCTAGTACTGCTCAGTTGGTATAGTTCGTCCGTTAGGGGGTGCAAATGTATACCAGCCAACTCCGTCGATATTCCGCAGAAAGTAACTTTGTAGAACGAAGTCAGAGGCAGCGTGACTTCACCTCGCCAGACCCCGGAGTACATTTGCACCCCCTCCTCCCGCGTTGCAGGGATACAGTCGGACCCGTTAGTGGACGACTGTTTCTGCCGAAATTAGTATCGACGAAATTTCTGTAATTCTGTCCTGTATGGAATCTCCTCTGAGCAAATGCAAAGACTACAGCGCGTGCAAAACAACGCCGCCCGCCTTATTCTTAGAAAACGCAGAAGAGACCATGCCACACCCCTTTTCAAACAGCTGCACTGGCTCCCAATCCCTTTTCGCGTCCAGTTCAAAATTGCAACACTGGCTTACCGCCATTTCGATGGCTCTCTCCCTCTGTACCTGTCTGCAATGCTTAAAAACCGACCAGCCCTCCCGTACTCTCCGTTCGTCATCAGAAAAGCTGTTAAAGGTTGCAAGAACAGCTCTGAAGTCAGCTGGCGAACGTTCATTTTCTTACGCCGCCCCCTCCGTCTGGAACGCTTTACCTGTCACCATTAGGGATCTTCTCACGCTCACTTCAAATTAAAGCCCATTTAAAGACCTACCTCTTTAGGCAAGCTTTCGAGCTGTAGTCCGACCACTGTTTCATCGGCACTGACTCAGGATGTGTGTGTGTGTGTGTGTGTGTGTGTGTGTGTGTGTGTGTGTGTGTGTGTGTGTGAGAGAGAGAGAGAGAGAGAGAGAGAGAGAGAGAGAGAGAGAGAGAGAGAGAGAGAGCGCTCAAAGAGTGTTTCGTAGAAAACAGACAGGCGCTATATAAACTGCATTCAACTGTATTTTGTCATTGAATCAGGTCGCTTTGATTGAACTACAGCTGTATGTTCCGATGCCCCCACTCGCTCGCTCAGTCTTTTCATCTTAATTGTAGTCCACCGCAAACACATTTTAGAGAACATTATTGGTTTTTCTTTTCTCTTCTTATACTACTTCTTCTATGTATTCTACTCGTTGTACCTGGTGTATGTTTGAAATATTGTCTCCGGCCGCCATAACTCGTCTTTTTCTCATGGACACTTGACATAAGCTTATAGCTGGTTGTGTCCCACGATAGTAGAGTATGTATGGTTCTTGTATATGGAAGCAAACAAAATAAAACAGTTTAAAACAAACTGTATTCATTATTATTATTATTTAATTGACTGGTATACATTTGCACCCCCTAACGGGCGAACTATACCAACTGAACTTCAGCTGACAAGTCAGTTTTGTTTCCGACTACAAAACCGGACAAAGGATTTAAACTGGCGGGCACACAGTCCTGTCTCCACTGTCGGCAAGGTAGAAAAGTCAAAAACAGAGGTTATGTAACGGTACACGCGAAAGGTGCCGACCGCACAGCATAATGGGCAACACCTCACTGAAAGGGGACAGACGGTTGCCTTCCTTGCCATCATGGTTCTCTCCCCCCTGTTTGTCCTAATCCCATCACGCATCCTGAGGGCTGGTGGGTGTCATGGAAAAGTAAGGCCCGCTCAGCTGTCTGCGGGAACCATAGGGTACATTTTGAAAGTTTGGGCGTATTTTGACTGTAGTTCTGAAATCTTTTTAATTATAGAAAATATTTATTCGAATATTTGTGTAACAGTTCTTATACAAGTAAATGATTATATTTTGTTTTTAATACTGTAAAGCGCTGTGATTGGTTGAACGTTTGTTCGTTCGTGGGTTTAACATTCTTTTCCATGACGTAAGTGTGTTTTTAAAGAAAAAGAAAAAAAAAAGCTATAAACCTCTCACCCGAATTCAAAACACGTGCTATGTATTTGCGAGAAAGCGGCTAGATAAACATTAATAGGAAACTGACTGAAAACTGCAAGTCCACAACTACACATTCTTTCAGACAAACAGCAACTCACAAGTGCATAATATATATGTTAAGAAGGATATCAGCGATTCCGCCGTGAGTCACAATAGACAAGGTACGTGTATTTGACAAGTAAAACAACAACAACAACAACAACAACAACAAAGGTTTTTGGTCTGCCATTTGTTCCGGCCCCCCCCCCCCCCCAACATCTTTTTAAAATCGCTACAACAGACCCCAAACTCTGGACGTTGAAACACATTTCACCAAACTCGCCCAAGGCTAAGTGTCTACCGGTACTCCGTAAGTGTGATGCGTCTCTCACACTTACAATGTCCAAACAAATGATACAACTGGACAGGCGACAAACCTTCCGGGTATTAGTACTATTACGCGAGTGACCGGGGCGGTCTTGTTTTGATACTCTCCTAATCCCATCACGTTCGCACGTGTCGGGGTGATATGGCTCCCGGCGCCCGTACTGTTGTCATATCGGGTTTGAATGGCTCCTGCCCGATGTCCAGTATGTCCAGTTAGCGGCTGCTTTTTGTTAAACAACTTCCTGTGGCGGTTCGTCTTTTGTCCTCCGCTTCTCGTTGAAGGCGTCGCTTTTATCTTCCATTTCGACTTGAGGGGGTGGTTTTTGTCTGCCGATTCTCCTTGACGAGATGCTTTGTTTGGTGATGTTGTTGACAACTCAAAAGATCCGACACCTTAGCGCGCAGGTTTCTGATTGGTTGAAGCGGCCGGAAGTTGTGCGAATACCGTAAGAGGACGACGAGAAGTTTAACGAAATATAACGGAGCGAAAGTGTCCATTTCCTCAGTCGGTCATAGACCGCGTTTGAGTTCGCACGCGTTTTGGTGAAATCTCTCGGATACAGTGTACCACTGCTGTCCAGGACCCAAGTCTGACAGTTACGGAGATCATTTTATTGCTCTCTCCGTACTGTCGACAACATGGACATGGATTTCCACTGTCCGATTCCAGTTTACGGTGCAGGGTCTAACTTCACAGGATCCGGATCGAACTACACAGGATCCGGAGCTAATTTCTCAGGAGCTGGAGCTAACTTCACAGGAACTGCAACTAACTTCACAGGAGCTGGTGCTAACTTCTCAGGAGCCGGAGCTACACTCTCGGGAGATGGAGCTAACTTCTCAGGCACTGCAACTAACTTCACAAGAGCTGGTGGTAACTTCTCAGGAGCCGGAGCTAACTTTTCAGGAGCCGGAGCTAACTTCTCAGGAGCCGGAGCTAACTTTTCAGGAGCTGGAGCTAACTTCTCAGGAGCCGGAGCTAACTTCTCAGGAGCTGGTGCTAACTTCTCAGGAGCTGGAGCTACCTTCTCAGGAGCCGGCTTTGGCTGCGGTGGACCCAGCTTCCCCACAGACTCTGGACCCAACTTTGGCACCAGTCTGCTGAATCTGTTTCACTCTAATAACTATGGTTCTGCCGTTTTTTCTGTCGATGGACCGCCAAAGTGCTCCGCTATCCCGGCGATCTCTCACAGTGGCGTTGGCACCTCTAATTATTCGTTGACACCTTTAACCTCTTCCGCCGGTGTCTCAAACTCAAACTCAAACTCAGGAGCGCAAAACAAGCAGGTTGGTTTCTTTGTCTTTTGCGTTAAAGTTGTATTTCATCGGCAAGGATTTCTGGTAAAGACCTTTCTGTTTCTGTGTATAGCAGTGAGGTGTGTGGTGTGAATCTTTCTCTCTCTCTCGTGAGTTCGAATCCCGGCTGGGGCCAACTATTTGTGCTGGCCTTTTTCTCGTTGCCCCGTCTTTGATATCACGGTTATGTGGTGGTAAAGGAAGTTGAGAGTCCTATCACACTACAAAACAACCGAAAAACACACAGCGTAAAGTACCGAGCCTACTAAGGCTCACACAGAAGTAATGTTAACTATTTCCTTGCAACGGTATGTGCCTCGTTCACGCGTGTAAACTGAACGCGTAGCAAACGAAAACGAAATCTCCTGTACGTCCTGCGCGAAAACCAAAAGCGTGAAATGCGTGAAATGCCGCACCAGCTAAATTTTGCAGAGAAGTAATGCATATATTAACTATTTCCTCTCACAAAAAAGGCCTCCATGATTGGTATGCACCTTGTATACGCATACGGAACGAACTCGAGATCTCAGTACGGTATGTGTGTTAACACGTTCGATGTTTTATAAACGACAAATCTGCAAGAGAGGTTTTTTTTTGTTTTTTTTTTTTGGGGGGGGGGGGGGGGGATTTGTTACGTCGCGATCGTCGGTCGCTAATCCACCATTACGTGTATTGTTTTGTGTGTCTAATTCAGTTATCGACATTCTAATTGTCTTGTCCGTTCACGCGAAACTCACGCACTTTCTTCAAGCTCTCTGATTTTTGCGCTAGTGAGGGTGTCGCTTCGTATTACCGTTGCATTGCAACAGATCGTCGCCTTTTGTCTGTTACATGCTCTGCTGTTGCTGTGAAGAAGTGATAAAGAATTTCTCTTTTCTTCAAATCTCTGATTCCATTATGTGTGTCAGAATGCATCACTGATGTTGCACGACCAATTCGCCCAGCAAAACTCGCCAATAAATCAATCAGCTCGACACTCAGTCAGACTGAACTCGCCACAGTTGCACTGAGCTGTTGAGTTCGTCCAAAGATCCTCCCGTTCCAGCAAGGCCGCCATGTTTCTGTATGTTTGTGTAACTGTGTCTTTGTTTGTTGTGCGATGATGACGATGATGATGATGATCTTCAAGCTTTGAGTTCCCGTGGTTTGTTTCGCGTTTTGACCGGGTCCACGTACCTCCCATGGGGTCTTCACTGGAACTTCTCCGTCCACATGACCTGACAAAAGTTTTAACCAAACACCCCCCCCCCCACCCCCACACAAACAAACAAAACACCCCCTCCCCCCCAAAAAAAAAGAAAAGAAAAAGAACTAACCCCCCAAAACAACCAGACAACAACAAAACAACAACCCCCCCCCCCCCAAAAAAAAAAAAACCCCAAAAAACAACCAAAAAAACAACCAAAAAACAAAAAAAAAAAAACACCAAAAAAAAAAACAAAACAAAAACAAAAAAAAACAAAAACAAAACAAACAAAACCCCAAAAACAAAAATCAACAAAGCAAAACAACAACAACAACAACAAAAACAACAGCAAAAACAACAAAAACCGTTGTCAAAGTATTCACCATTTCCCTCTCTTTGTGTTGCAGACGGGTGGAGGAGCCACCATGTTTGAGGATGATCTGATGTCCAGCCGGCGTGCGTTCCCGCTGTCTCACGGGTTGATGCCCACGCCAAACTTCGGCTTCGGCTTCCCCATGCACCCAGCGCATCACGACCCCATGTCTCTGGCTGCTGGTGAGTTTTTCTATCTATCTATCTATCTATCTGTCTTGTCTTGTCTTGTCTTGTCTTGTCTTGTCTTGTCTTGTCTTGTGACGATGATGCAGTCTGTCTGTCTGTCTGTCTGTCTGTCTGTCTGTCTGTCTGTCTGTCTGTCTGTCTGTCTGTCTGACTGCCTGTCTGTCTGGCGACGATGATGCATTTTGTAGCAAGGACAGATAGTAAGAGAGACCTGTGCGTCTGTTATCTCATCCTTGAAAACTAAAGTTTCAGTCTATCTATCTATCTATCTATCTATCTATCTATCTATCTATCTATCTATCTATCTATCTATCTATCTATCTATCTATAAACTCCCTAACCCTCACCTTTACAAGCGGGCCCTGACCTTCTGCTAAAAACGCTGAGGATGGAAAACAATTGAGCTGATGTTGACTGCATTTGGATAGACAACGCAAAGAACAGCAAAACAATACACGTCAGTCTTTCGCCGTAAACCACTCGAACTAATCATGCAAGCTCTGTATTCACACTTGCACCCCAAGACAACCTAACCTGATTCGACTGGTTTAGTGAGTAGGTGTTTGGTTTATAGACAACGCTGGGAAATGAAAAATACGAGGAACGCCCCTCGACACTCAGAAAAACCTCGAGCGGCCGAGGTTGCTATGCCTCTTACTCACGTCAGTGACGATATCAACCTGTAATTTCTGCACGTTTGATTGACTTCGGTATAGGCCAGCTGTTGTTTCTTGAGCGCATGAAAATCCACGTAACGCGAAAAATTCGCGAGGAGAAAGCTTTGAAAACAAGCCAGGTTAATGCAGTCGTTAAACGTATATGATGGTTAATGCTAATCTTAGAACATCCGGGCTATCAAAAGGGAGATAATTCATTTATCTTGCACTATGAAAGGTCATTGGTGCCCGTGCTTCTCTGTAAAAAAAAAAAAAAAAAAAATGCAGTTTTGGTCTTCCCGGAGTCTTTTTTTAATTATTATTTTTTAAGAAACGAGATAAATTTACTTCTTGAAATATAAATTCTGCAAAGTATGACCCGATTCGTTGTAAAGAAAGTCAAACTGCGGTTCGTTATCAATTTAATTGATTTAGCAGATATCAGTGATTCAGCTTTTTTTTTCTTCTGTCCTTCCCCTCAGTCTCCCCTTTTCCGTCGGCATACAGCCGCACATGAATGTCCCCCCCCCCCCCTGAAAATTATGGTAAAACCGCTTGTCGTACATGCTAATATCCCCGTATCTAACACCATGGTGCCAATTTCACACTAAACATTAACGAGCAGGTTTCAGCAGCAGCTTCAAGGAAAATCCAATCGACATGTCACACGCCGGTGGGCTAAACGAGGTTTAGCGTGTAAAGTAATATGTCTGATAGTGATGCGACATTTGGCGCCGCAGCGCTTTGAACCGTCTGTGCTCGACTTTTAACTGCCGATCAAGCCAAAACACCGAACACATGCTCGATGGCGGCCGGCCAGGGTTTATGTGCTGAGTAACGCGGCGGTGTAGACAACAGCGTTTATCGATCGGAATAAAGTTTTGTAGGTTCAATTCTTGCACGCGGGAATGGGCCCCGGGCCGCGGGTGTGCGGATGCAAATCGGGAACCCGGCATAGCGGGGCAGCCCGGCCACTGACGTTTTTCACGTGCACGTTATCTACCTGTGATCGGGATGGAGCAATTTTTGGTGTGTGCCATGCTTTGCGAAGTACAATTGGCACCTCTGGTGTTATTTCTGATTTAAATGTGACATTACTTCGCTGATTTTTGTGGATACGAGTAATTCAGGTGGAGGCAAAAGACCTACTCGGGATTAGGTCGAAGTGTACACCCGCCCAACCCTGTTCCGGGGCCGTCGATAACTCTAGGCCCCTCCGATGACGGCCAAGTCAGGCTAACCGAGACCGAGCCGAGCTAAGTGATCATGTGACCTAAGAAGAAAAAATAAAAATACTCGGTGACAAGGAAAGTGGACAGTTGCGAACAGCTTTGAGGTCCCCGTGTTATTTCACAGTGTGCACAGAAGCGGTGAAAACTGTCGCATTCACCAGCACCAGTACATTCTCGGCCTGTTTCGAGATTTTTACATGCGTGAGTAGTCCCCCGTGCAGACATAGACCCGCAGCAATCAATCATTTTTCGTGACAGCTTTGTGCTCCGCCGCGAAAAATGCGTCCTTGTTGTGGCAAGGGAGATTATTCATGCAGGTAATAATCTCGAAACAGGTCGAGAATATACTAGTGCTGGTGAACTGAGCATTAACATAAGCGGTGCCGCTTGTTTATGCTCACTATCTGTTTCAGTACTGGAACGACTTGTCAGTATTGCAATAAAACCTGTTCAAACCAAATACGATCTTATATCTCTGGTGTTTTCTCTCGCTTTCAGTGGGGCAGTCCCAGCAGTTCGGCTCATACCCCCACCTCTCTGCGCCTGATCCGAAGCGGATGCTGGGCGGTATGGGGGTCGGGATGGGAGGTGTCGGGGCAGGCGTGGGTGCCGAGTCGGTGGACAAGAACATCAAGGCGACGCTGGATAACAGGGACCTGTGGAACAAGTTCCACGCCCTGGGTACAGAGATGATCATCACGAAAACTGGGAGGTAGGTGTCTTTTGTGTGTTTGTTTGTTTGTGTGTGTGTGTTTGTGTGTTTGTTTGTTTTTGTTTTGACTTGTCGCTCTTGTCCTGCTTGTGAAAGCCACGGCCTTAACAGTGCGCAAACCTGCTGTTGTTCTGTTCTGTTCTGTTCCGGGGAGCCGAATGGTAGAGCGTTGGACTTCTAATGCTCGGGTCGTGAGGTCGTATCCCGGTTGGGGCCAAATATTTGTGCTGGCTTTTTCATCGTTGCCCCGTCTTTGATATCATCCGTATGTGGTGGAAAAGGACGTTAAACCCCCAAACACCCACACACCCTCTGTTCTGTTCTGTTCTTTAGTGAAGCTCTGACTGTCTTGTCCTACATACATGTACGCTTTGGCTCAGACAATATGCTCGGGTCTTGAGTTCGAATCCCGGCTGGGGTCAAATATTTGTGCTGGCCGTTTTCTCGTTGCTCCGTCTTCGATATCACCCACTTTGGTGGCCGGAAAACTCCCTAACACCCTCCCACCCTTGCCTCAGAAAATCTATGCAACGTTTCCCTGCACCGATTTGGTTTTTTTTTTGAACGGAGAAATACAGTCGGTCAATGTTCTAGGCCTACTCAAATTCACCCCCCCCCCAAATAAAATAAAATAAAATAAAATAAAATAAAATAAAATAAAATAAAATAAAATAAAATAAAATAAATAAATAAAAGAAAAATTCAAAATAGAGAGAGAGAGAGAAAAAAAAGGTTTAGTTGCCAAGAGACTCTCGCAGGAAGCAGAATGTGTTGTTTTCATACATTTGGTTTTTTTTTGTCATCAGTGATCTGTACAGGGTCTTAACTTAACATTGTTGAGCAAAACATAAAAGAAAATACAATTAGAACTCCGCAATATTGATGTGTGCTCCTTCCGGCGGTTCTATCCTCGTCTTCTGCAGCCGACCGTTGCTCTCAAAAATACAAACTTACAAACGGCACAACGGTGTTCCATACAGCCAATGCATATACGTGTATATATATATATATCCATTTCCCAATGCCTCCTGTGCGAGTCAGTGACACCTCTTCTTTTCCAACCCAAACTGGACAGAATATCTCGACACTCCTACTCCACGTGTGTTGCATCGCGCTATTTCTGAAGCAGTCTCAGCTGACCCTCTAACTCCGACATAAATAAGGCGGGGCGAGACAGGAGGGGGTGGTGATGGTGGGGGATTTGTCCCCTCCCCCCCCCTCCCCCGGCCCCTTAGCTCCGGCTTGTGGTGAGGTATAGCGCCTTGTTCGTGTCACTTGTGGCTGGGTGGTCCGCTGTTTTGTGTCTTGGCTGTGTAAAACGTGCACGTCGCCAGTCGCCGACGACTTGGCTATGTACACGGTGCACGCACTCAAGTCATGTTGCGTGTGGAGATGTTGGCTATTGACACGGAGTTACGTGCACAATATAATAATTGGCTGCATGCAGGGTGAAACTGGCCACTCAGTCTTTTCTTGCAGTCATGATGCTGTTAAGGAAACACACACACACACACACACACACACACACACACACACACACACACACACACACACACACCAAAAAAACAAAAACAGCAGCAACAACAACATAATACCCACGCATGAGCTCTCTCTCTCTCTCTCTCTCTCTCTCTCTCTGAATTTGAATAAATCGGTCTTAAAATGGCCTACATTTTAATTTTCGCACCTATTCGCAGTTTTCCAAAGCCTCGGAACTATTTTAAGTTAAAGAAATATAATCCGTTTCGTATCTTTTTGACACCTGTCGTCTGAAAATTTTATGATGCTTTCTTTTCGTTTCAAGTTGGTCTTAATCTGTTTCAAAATTGAAAGCAACCAACGTATGTGTTGAAACGCGTGAAAATGCAAATTAAGAAAAATGATCGCCTGCAAATGGAAGCGGTGATTAAGGATGCCCTCATATCGAAATTCATTTCGTCGATGTAACTTGCCATTATTTTTTAATATTATTATTATTATAATCATTTTTCAAGTTTTTTTTTTATAATAAAACGAATGATTTAGTATGTAACAGCGCATTCAATGATATTAGCGGCGCATAGTTTTAAACTATCTGTCCTAATCGTGTTTTCCCCCCCTCGAATTTCCATGAAAATTTAAATCTACACTTGAAATCTATTATTACTATTATCATCATCATTATCATCATTGTCATATTAAACACGTTGTGTATTGGTGCTATCTTTATTGTCATATTAACGGGGGGGGGGGAGGAGGGAACAAAAGAAAAATGCGTGCGTGATTTTTTTTTTAGGGGCGGAGGGGGAGGGGGGAGCGGGAGAGAGGCGGCGGAAGGGGGGGGGGAGCGGTGTCACAACTGTTTTTATCGCAGTAATTAAAAAAAAAAAAAGGTATAGCCAGGCGGATGTCCATCACGCAACTGATATCGGTATGGATTCCACATCACTGCCCCAGAAAAAAGACGTGGCCAGTTTAAGGCGCTCGGATAACTGCCCGGCCGGCTGCTCGGACACAGTTGGTGTTGACAGGAAGTGCCCGGCCGGCTGCTCGGACACAGTTGGTGCCGACAGGAAGCCCCGGGTGCTCCTGGTATAGCGATCGATTTGCGAAAATCACAGCCTCGTAAAATGCGCGGATGAACGCAGGGAGAATCTGTTTAAATATTGTTTTATGAGACTGGTATCTGCCTTTACTGTGCGGAGTGTGAACGTAATGGTCGTGTTTTATTCGCGTGCGCTCAGATTTATTGAGGGCTGGTCACGGCATTTTAAATAAAACTTCTACCTGTACGAGGGACTTTTACTATTGCTGTTGAAATGTGGCCGGGTTTGACTTCTTTTCTTACATCAATCACGGATTTTGATTACCGTTTTTCCCCTTTATAGTGCGTCTTTGTTTCGTGTGTTTTCCCCTGTGTGTGTGTGTGTGTGTGTGTGTGTGTGTGTGTGTGTGTGTGTGTGTGTGTGTGTGTTTGAAGAGTTCAAGACAAGGTATCTGTGGATGGACTGAGGAGGGGGCGTATGTGTGTGTGTGTGTGTGTGTGGGGGGGGGGGGGGGGGGGTCGACGTATATTTGTCCCGATTTACGAAATCTACATTCAGATGCGCGTCTCTTTTGAATCCGCCATCGTTGGTTTAAACATTTTTATTCATAGAAGCCGGATCACCGTCAAGCAGTAAACAGTAATACTGACATTGAAAGAGAGCACAACAAGTAAAAACTTCTATACGTGCCCTTCTGAACCAGTTTACAGAGAGCATGGCGGAGAAACTGGCGTGGAAAAAACTGGACTGAAATGTAAAGACGTGGAGAAAAAAAAATAAAAGAAGAAGAAGAAGAGAGCAGGAAGAAGACAAGGAAAGAAGAAAGAGCATATCAAACCATCGTTCGGTATTTTGTAAACTTGCAGGGATTTCTACATTTCCCTTCAGTATCCTCTTTTGGCTCATCCACGATGCAACTGTCTTGATCAGCCAACCGCATGGACGCTCGTCCTCAATAATGAGGAATCATTACTTTATGGCGCCCCACAAACCAATTACCCTCCCCCTGGAGTCGATAGCCTCCCTTTGACCCACGGTTCTCAACCAGCCCTTCAAGTTGTTTTCTCGCTCCCAGCCGCCAGACCGAGGCTGTATGTAAAACTAAACTGGCCACGAACCTCTCTCCCCACAGGTGACAAAATCCCCACTCTTTGCTCACCTCGCTTGGTTGATGAAGCCTCTATTAGCGGCAATTTTGACGACTGCGTTTTTGTTGGGGATTTCTTCTTGCCCGTCAGAAGTCGTCCGCTGGCGTCTCTTTATCACTGCCTCGGGCGGCTCAGGGATGCACCGATGTGGGAAGCTGAAGAGTTCCTCCAAGGGGAGGTCGTTCTCCTGGCTCCCCCCTGAGAATCAAGAGAAAACAGCCTCTTCGACTCTGCGGGGCGGGGTGGGGCGGGCCGGTGGTGCACACACAGAAAAGAGAGTTCAGCGAAAATAGAATCGAGTTTAACAATGTGACGCGCTTTTCTCTTGGGTGATCAAAGGGGAGGGAACTCTCCAAGGTCTCCTGCAACGGAAAGAAACGTCAAGAGAACCTCTGCCGGCGACCACCGGGCACAAACAAAGAATAGTTTAGCAAAAATAGGTTTGACGTAAGGTGCTTTTCTCTATGATGATTAAAGGGGAGATAATTCTCCAGGGGCGATGAGAAGGAAAGAAATACCAAGAGAAGACAACCTTTGAGACACTGACTGGCGGATTGGGCACACACAGAGGAGAGTTAAGCGAAAATAGAATGAAATTTTAAAAAGCCTACCACGCTTTTCTTTTAGGGTGGCCGTACGTCGGGACCAGTACGCAGTTTCAAAGCCAAAAAAGCTTACGTCAGTGTTTCGTTTGTAAAACTGAGGTAGGAAAGCGTGGGCCACCCCGAGTATCGTCAGTGAACACAGAGAGCGAGGAGAGGTTCCTTGCGTGACACGGTAGAGGGTTTTACGGGCGTAATGGAGACAAGGGACCACCCGCATCATTACACGCGTTTTGGTTTACCGCGCGTAAACGTCGTAAACATGGGACACGGGGGGAAGGGGGGGGGGGGGGCTCGTCTACTTCTAAAAACTGTTAAAACTTCCCCGACTTTCCATCGGGATTCCTCTGTGTAGAAGGCTTTGTCCTTGTGAACCCTATAAAATCTTTCATGGTAAAGTTTTGTGTTTTGTTTGGAGTTTTTTTGTTGTTTTTTTTTCCTTCTGGTCTTTTTCGGTACTAGAGATAAGTCGTGCATCAAAGTGCTTCTGTACACCGGTTGCGTTAGACCTGTGATTCAAATTGGAACTTCTGCCGAGGGACAGGCGTCTCTTTCAAATGGATTATTATTATTATTATTATTATTATTATTATTATTATTATTATTATTATTACAGTAAATTTGCTAATGGGTAAAAGTGAACAGACACAATAAGGGAAGAACGGTCGTAAAAAAAAAAAAACACTTTTCAAATTGCCAGCCTGTCCATGATTGCATGTAGGGGCTTTTTGAAGACCCCTATTTTTCTTTTAAAGAAAACCTTACACAGGGGAAGAATGGTCTTTTAAAAAAAACAAACAAACAAAAAAACCAACAACAACAACAACAAACTTTTCAAACTGCCAGCCTGTCCATGATTGCATGTAGGGGCTTTTTGAAGACCCCTATTTTTCTTTTAAAGAAAACCTTACACAGGGGAAGAATGGTCTTTAAAAAAAAACAAAAAAACTTTTCAAACTTCCAGCCTGTCCATGATTGCATGTAGGGGCTTTTTGAAGACCCCTATTTTTCTTTTAAAGAAAACCTTACACAGGGGAAGAATGGTCTTTAAAAAAAAACAAAAAAACTTTTCAAACTGCCAGCCTGTCCATGATTGCATGTAGGGGCTTTTTGAAGACCCCTATTTTTCTTTTAAAGAAAACCTTACACAGAGACAATTATTTCGATGTAACTATTCAGTACTCTAGTTTACTAGTTAAATTGAGTAGTGATTGATTCCACCCTTTTTATAGCGTCCATTAATGTTTCCAATACGGATAGCCTACGGAGAGGCCATTTAACAATTTTACCCACTGACAGTAAAACGCGTAGTCATGGGAAAGTGAGCAGAGGCCCAAACTGATGAGGCGTGGAGGTGCTAGCGCGTGGCAATATTTGTCGAACAGCCCTCAGAGCCTTGATTACCGCCAGTAAAACAAGGCGGCGCGCTCTCTTTGACGAACTAGACCCCTTGGTGCCCGTCTGTCTGGCGCCTGGTACGCTGGCTGCTTAGGTCGGTTAACCACAAACATTGTGAACAAAAGACAAGAGAAGAGGCGCCCCGCGTTGGGCCAACACTCGCGCAGGTTTCCAAACAACCGCTTCCTAATGGTCGAAAGTCCGACAAGCTTTTGGTTCTTTCTTCACCAAGTGTGAACGTCGATTATCGCTCATTTCTTGACGTCTGCGAGATTGTGATGTTACAGACCGGCACGCGTTGTGGCGTCATTGTGACGTCATCGTGGACGATGACGCCTCGCGCCCCAAACCGTCTACGCAGACAAAAGAGATTGTCGTCTTTTGCACCACGCGATCAGACAGAAGAAAAATATTTTGAGTCTGGGCGCCATACCACAAGCTTTTACGAAGTCGGATGGTTTGGCGTTTCTGGGTTTAACGTCCTTTTCCACCACATAAGGGTGATATTATTTAAAGTGAAGGCAGCGAGGAAAAGGCCAGCAGAATGTTCGGGCTCCCTGCTCGGCTGTCCTGCGTGGCTTTCCCCTTAACGAACAAACAAATGTTCTTGGTCAGGAACACGCACGCGCGCGCGCGCGTGCACACACACACACACACACACACACACACACACACACACACACACACACACACACACACACACACACACACACACACACACACACAAAACCAAAACAACAACAAAGAAACCGAACAAACAAACAACCACCCCCCAAAAAACAACAACAAAACCCAAAACAACAACAAACAAACAAACAAACAAACAAACAAACCAAAAACAACAACAAAAACAAAACCCCAAACCCACAATTCCTGCAAACCGGTTTCAGTTTCGTGTACGCCTTTTCCATGTTTAAATAGATTTATTTCGTGTACGCGTTTTGTTGACTGTCAGTGTAAATTTTAAAAACCGATGGCTTAATTGTACAATTATGTTAAATATGTTATCAGTAAGGCACGTGAGAGCCACGCCATTACCTGTATGCTGTGAACATTGAATAACTTAAAAAACAGAAATATCGTGTCAAACTTAAGACAATTTATCCCCGACACAGCTTGAGCAGACAGCAAAAAAGATAGAAATTAGTACCGCAAAGATATTTAACACAGGATAATAAATGATAAAACAAAGGCCCACAGAAAGGCCGCAACCTCAGGGGGAAAATAAACGTCAAAGGAAAGAAGGAGAGAAGGATGAAGAAATCTAGTAGCCTCAAAACTATTTTGCATAATGTCGTGTTCACGAGACAGTCCCCGTTAGGATGCTGCACGTGCTGGACTTTGTGGCTGCACGTGCGCGAATCCCGGGACACGTGCAGTAATCTGCGTGCACGTGCAACCAGATGCCTGTGGGGCGCAGCAAGCGGCAGGTGCCTAGCTCATTGCTAATTAGCCGTAAGACTTTGTCTTGACATTAAAATTGCGCGAAGCTGTAAGGCGCACGCTAAGTAATGAGTTTGACACCATTTTTAATGCGGTTCAGAAAACCATCACACAAATTTCCAAGGAAGTAAAAACGGTGATAAAAATGAAAATAATACATAGAAAAACAGGGAGGGCAGATTTATAAGACACCTCGCACGAGTAGTGTATTTAAAAAACAAACAAAGTCTTTTTCGGTTCTGGCCCTGTATGCGAAAACCAGGCAAGACTTACGGTTCCTTAACGGCTCTTACTGCAGCAAACATGAGTATAATCAAAGAGCAACACTTCTAGTAAGCCAAATTTAAATCCACGCAGGCACGAATTAATTATGATGTGTGTGTGTGTGTGTGTGTGTGTGTGTGTGTGTGTGTGTGTGTGTGTGTGTGTGTGAGGCCACTGATGCACAACTGCAAACTGACTTTCTTGGTAGGGAATTGAGTTTAATAGGACACACCCCGTGGTATGAAAAAGGAGGAGATTCAGTTTTAAAAGATAAACATTTCAGACAGTAAGACCCTCAGAAAGGAAAAAAAAAAAATTCATTTTCGTTGGCAGTGTCAGCACGTACGCCACTTGTGTGTGATCAGACGAAGACTATGTTCTGTATGTGTTATCATATCATTCTGTTGTTGTTGTTGTTGTTGGTTTAAACAGTTTTATTCATTTTGAACAAATATAAATATGCACTCTCACAATTTTCACGGGGCCGAGCACAACAAGTCAAAAACTTATTGTTGTTGTTGTTGTTTGCTTTCTTCTTTTACTCTTTTTCTTAAAACGACGCGTAATTGACTGCATGTGGAAGTATTAACAACTAGAAGCAACAACAACAATAATAATAATCACCACTTATCTTACAAGACATTTCACAGCCAACACGCCGACGCTTCGGAGTTGTGTCTTCATCGGGACAATTAAAAACAAATATTGTGAGATAAAATGTTTCATATTTTTCTTTTCTGTTGCATCTGGGGAGCCGGTGTCACAGGATATTTCGGAACAGGACGAATGGGAACCATTCCGATTTATCCTGGCCCTGGTGGCAGGAATTTTCGGAACCATTCCGATTTAACCTGACTCTAGTGACTCAGGTGCGGGATAAATGGGAATGGTTCCGAAATATCCCAGGATTTTTGGGAACCGGTTCCGATTTATCCTGGTTCCGAAATATTCTACGACACCGGGATAGCCGAATGGTAGAGCGTTGTACTCTCAATGTTCGGGTCGTGACTGAGTTCGAATCCCGTCTGGAGCCAAATATTTGTGCTGGCCTTTTTCTCGTTGCCCCGTCTTTGATATCACTCGTACGTGGTGGAAAAGGACGTTAAACTCACAAACGCCCACCCACCCACCCCCTTTTTTGTTGCCTCTAGTTTTTGTGTTTTTTTTTTAAATTTTGTTTTGGTTTTTTTTGTTTTGCTTTTTTTTTTTTTTTCTGAAACACAATGATGCGATAGACTGGCAATACACAATTACTTTCCGTGACGATTTCGCGGCGTAGGCCGACTCGCCAAGGGACATCACCACGTGGCAGTGCGTGACCACTGATTACCTTCTCCTGCGCACACCGATCATCAGATAAGAGTGACGCCACAAACGACGCAGTTTGGACGTTGCTATTAATTAAAATTATCATCTGGGTCATCGCGGTGCCCTGAGCTTCATGAAATATTAGCAAAGGTTTCGCAGGTTGGTGGGGGCATTGTCAGCAGTACAATTTTTTTAAAAGTATTGTTTTGTATGTTTGGTTTGTTTTTGGCCAAAGTTTTTTTCCCCCCTTCTTATTGGTAACTCTCGCCTTCTGAGATGTTTTCAAACCTGCAAAATCTAGACCAGTCGTGTCCTTTTAAAGAATAATCGGCAATTTTTGTATTGCCCTTACACTGAATCGCAAAATTCCCCAAATCCGAAAGAAGTATTAATTATAAGAACAGTTATGAATAAGGTCTATCTCATCTTATTCACTTGAAATTTTCAACTGTAGATACAGTATTTTTAAACTCCTGCGACGTTTTCTGTCACTGTGAAAATCTGTAGTTACCAAAAGTGCGGCCAGTGTTGCGACTGGTTTCTCCAACCGTAAATTCATTATCTCGGTGGAACATTTCAAAAGTTCCTTTCCCGCCGAAAGTCTACCGGTACTTCGGAGACCGCTCCTTAATTGGCCACTGACTGAGCTGATTGGTACCACTGGCGCCGGACAGTCGTACAGTGATCTCGAAATTAGCTAGATTTCAATATGCCTTACGACAGCAGGTTTAGTCTGCCGGATGACGTGGATTCCTGCACACCAGGTAGAAATCACGCGCTACACGGCGTAGCCTAGCACAAAACGCTGAAGGGAAAACAGGTTGTGGGCGCCAACAGAAAGATGCAGACCCAAGTCTGCGGGTGGTTCGACCAGGGAGTTACTACGTGCACACCAGGTAGAAATCGCCCACTACACGGCGCAGCCCAGTTCTATAACGCTTGAGGGCAAAACAAGCCATGGATGGAAACTGACGGATTCGGACTCAAGTCTGCAGGTGGTTCGACCAGCCGCAGTTAGCTCGTAAAGCGGGATTGCTTCCATTTTGAGAACGATAGGACATTTTTCCCCCGGTCGGTCCCGCTGCGCAATTTCTCAATTTGTCCGCGCTATTGAGAGCTAGGTGTGAGGGGTGGAGGGAATCAGCAAAAATATCACCGCAAGGGGGTGACGACCCACTTCCTGTCTTTAAGGGGAGATAATTCTACAATTAGGGGAGGGAACCACGCTGACCCGCTACACCTGAAGCCGACGAACGGTAAATTTACCTGCCGGAGCCCCTAACTGTGCAGCAAAACCAGAGTGAACGGTGTCGGTTGCCGCTGTGGGTCTTGGCACTTCGTCATTGTGTCTCCTGGCCACCCCGTGATGATAGGGCGGGTACGGGGGACTATCAGGACATCAGGGTGGGCGGCTTAGGATATCACGGGTGGGCGGGGGCGGCAGCTGGCGGACTAGCAGGGGGTCGAGAACGGAGACAGCGAGTGAAGACGAGTTTTGGGTGAGAGCCACGTGCCGGCAGCCAGGGAAATTAAATCTTGTCTACTGGTTTAAACAGTTGTTTTCATTTTGACAAATATAAATATGCACTCACACAATTTTCACGAGGCCGAGCACAACAAGTCAAAAACTTCTCAGTGTGCTCATGAGTACAGAAACACGTGCAGCGGAGACGTCAAATACAAATGTTATGATAGGACAGATCTGTAAAGAAAGAGATAGCAAGAAAGGGGATACTGAGGATCTTGTCTGCAGAGTTTGTCGTCTACGGGAAGCCTACTAAGGGTCGCCGTTCAGCGTAGCAAACGTATTAGTTGATACTGATTAGTTCAAATCGTCCAAAAACTTATCAGGGGGAGCTGGGGTGGCCGAATGGTCGAGCGTTGGACTTCTAATGCTCGGGTCGTGAGTTCGTATCCCGGCTGGGGCCAAATATTTGTGCTGGCTTTTTCATCGTTGCCCCGTCTTTGATATCACCCGTATGTGGTGGAAAAGGACGTTAAACCCCCAAACACCCACCCACCCACCCCACCCAAAAACCTATCAACGTTTTATTCCTATCGTGTGCGGTATTTTAAGCGATCACAGCTGACACCGCCGTTGTCCGACCAGAACTGCAGCGTAATGACAAAACACAGTAAATCCATGACGTTATTTTGTGGAAAAATACCATGACGTCAGTGTCTTTCAACTTGAAATCACGCCTTGTCACAAATGACGTCATGGACTTACTGTGTTGTGCCATGGCACGGCAGAGATCTTACCATGCTTCATCGCAGGAATCGTTCCTCTCTGCCATTTTTTTTCTTTTCACAAAGTTTCTTTTCCCTTTTCAGACACATCGTTTTGATATTTTATACACAATTCCCAAAAAAAAAAGTGGTCCCCCCTTCCATATTTTATCATTACTGGATTGTTTCCCCTCTTTCTTCCAGACCGCCATACTCCGACGACGTTAGACATAATCTCCTGTTAAAAAAAAAGAAAAAAAAAAGTGCCTCCACTGCGTCAGTCTTTCCACACTTGGTTCTCTCCCTCTTACAGATCGCCATGTTTCCTATTATTATTATTATTTGTAATCCTTACAATTGTCACCCCTTACATTTTTTTCACGCTGGATTATCTCCCCTCTTTTAGGCGCATGTTCCCGACCATCAAGGTGTCGCTGTCCGGGCTGGAGCCTCACGCCAAGTACATCCTGCTGATCGACATCATCCCCGTGGACGACTGCCGCTACAAGTACCACAACTCGGAGTGGGTGGTCACGGGCAAGGCGGAGCCGCACATGCCAGGCAGGCTGTACATCCACCCGGACTCTCCGGCCTCGGGCAATCACTGGATGAAGCAGCCCGTTCCCTTCCACAAGCTGAAGCTCACCAACAACAACCTGGACCAAAACGGACACGTGAGTACTTTTGCAGTGCATGTTTGTTGGGTTGGTTTGTTGGTTATTTGGGTGTGTTCTGTTTGTTTGTTTGTGTGTGCCTTTGTACGTTTGTTTTGTACGTTCATTTCTTTGTTCGTTCTTTCGTCGGGGAACCGGGATAACCAAATGGTAGAGCGTTGGACTTCTAATGCTCGGGTCGCGTGAGTTCGTATCCCGGCTGGGGCCAAATATTTGTGCTGGCTTTTTCATCGTTGCCCCGTCTTTGATATCACCCGTATGTGGTGGAAAAGGACGTTAAACCCCCAAACACCCACCCCACCCGTGCTTTTGTACATTTGTTTGTACGTTCACTTCTTTGTTCGTTCTTTCGTCGGGGAGCCGGGATAGCCGAATGGTAGAGCGTTGGACTTTCAAGTGCTCGGGTCGTGAGTTCGAATCCCGGCTGGGGCCAATATTTGTACTGGCCTTTCATGTTGCCCCGTCTTTGATATCACTCTTACGTGGTGGAGACGGACGTTAAACTCCCAAACACCCACTCACCCTTCCACCCACTCCCGTTCTTTCGTTCGTTTCAGTCACAGTCTAGCCCGAAAAATCACGTGCTCTCTCTTGTGCACAGCGCGGGTTAGGGACAGTCTCCTCAGGTTTGAGGGGACTTTTCGGGTTGAAGCTTGAGCTGCGTTTGTTTGTTTGTTTGTTTGTTTGTTTGTTTGTTTGTTTGTTTAACGCATTTTTTTGTCGTTAGCTGGGCTGAATTCAGATTTTTAGGTAGGGTCTCGGGATGCTGGGGGATTAAACAACACTTATGTTTCCAACTTTCTACACATCTTTGTTGGCTTGATTGAATTGGTGGTTTAGAAAGAAGCATAATCAGTTAATCACAAGCCCGCTGTCTTTCAGTTTGCCGTTAGCTTTGTGTCCAACTTTCTCTGATACTACCATTCACTTTAAAAGCGAAACAAAATTAACACTAAGTCGTCAGAATCCTCACGTTTCTGTTATGAAGGCAGCGGTGAAGTAGTGGGTTGTCTCGAACAGCTGAAAATATTGTTCAGCTGAGCGTAGTGTACTCGCGCGCTAACGCGTCTCTGACACACAAGAACCCAGTCCGTTTTCCCAGTGTCATTCTCCTAGACTGAAGTGATTATCTTCCTCGGACGTCACTGACAGGGAAAGTTACTGCCCGACCGATTAGGATGTCACTTTCGGCAAAAAAAGAAAAAGGAAAAAAAGCTACTGCCACGAGAGAGTCGGGCAGCTGGCTGTCGTTTCTATGGAGACAGATGAGGAGGGGTGAGGGTGGGGGTGGGTGCGAGTAAGTGGTGTTGAATCAGCGAAGTCTACAGAGACCCTGAGTCACGCCAGTCGCCCTGGGGTCGGGCCGGTGCGTGAAAAATCAAGTTGGAAGCTGTGCTTTCTCCCACACCGCTGCGACGCTCGCCACCAGCTTGGCGTGAGTCGTCCGCCGGGGCATGGCGTGGCGTTCTGCCGGAGGCTCGTCCCCAGTCAATCGAGGACGCCTCCTGACTCGGGCTTGTCACAGTCGTGCCTCACGTGATAGAGCTGGAGATCATCTCGGCACGGCCGATGCTGTGTCATGTTAGTTCTTTGACCTTTACTTGCCGAGGCACATGGGAGATAGGTTATACAGCTGCTGGTCATCGTTTGTGACCTTTCATAATTGCTGAACTGAGTTCAGGTTCTACTGAAGATTTTAACATTGACATCCAGTGTAGACGGATTTTTTTTTTCTCTCAAGAATTGGGGGGGGGGGGGGGGGGGGTAGGGATGGAGTGGTGGTGGAGTCAGTATCTATTTATTCATATATTCATTTATCCTCGAGCATTTCACAAACTTGCAGCTAGCTAGTACTGCTAAACGCTTTTGAACTTGAAGTCACTCGAATATTTGTATACTTACACCCGATTGTAGCTTACCCTTTGAACAGTCGATGAACTACTACCAAAGAACAACAACAACAACAACAACAAAAAACAACAAAAAACCCCAATGCTATACTGAGCTCACGACTTGACATCAAAAAAAAAAAAAAAAGGAAAAAAGACCTTTTGACGACAAAACTGGGACGGACAGACAGAAACGGGCAGGATTGCACGGACATGCGATCACGGTAATGCCTGACGACTGGCAGAAAAGGGTCGGGAGACTTGGCCGAGGGTCTCTGAACGTTCCTGGCACGCCACGTGCTAATAGGGAAAGCGTGAGGGAGAGGGCCACAGCTTGCTACCTGATTTCTCACTGCCACACACTTGACACTAACGCTTCTTCAACGCCTGGTCGGCCACCTCGGCTTCTGAAACCTCAGCTTTTGCGTAAATGATGACGGATTTGGGGGCACTGGATGGGGATGACGGGGGGGGGGGGGGGGGGGGGGGGGGGGGGTTCTGGTCGGTTAAAAAAAACAAAACAAAGAAAAAAAGATTTTTTTCTTTTACTGCTTTGTCGTGCATTGGGCGTTTTCAATTTTTTGTTTTTGTGACCGTGTATGTCCCTTGAACATACATCGAGATAAGTATCGCCGTCCTAGTTTTTTCTTCTTCTTTGTTTTGTTTTGTTCCCCTTCGCTGAAAATTTGGGACGAAATTTGCTTTGTCAGTCTTTTGTGTCAAAAATTTTAAGTAAGATATATTACAATTTTGCTTTTTGTAATGAGGAGAAAAATTCCACGTAGGAGAGTGCAAAGGGGGAAAACTCTTTGTGGAGGGGGGGGGGGGACGCGACTAAACACGCCGACTCGTTTGACATTTTGAACTATGGTATCATAACTCAATAGAGTCGGTGTCACTGTCGTCACTTTATTTAATTTAATTACGATCATCATGTTAATTAAATCACCGTCTTCCAGTTCCATCAGATGGTACTCCCAGAATCGCAAAATGAGCATACGGCCAAAAGCGATCAAGATTTTATCTCATGGAAAATTCTCTCTCTCTCTCCCTCTCTCTCTCTCTCTCTCTCTCTGTCTCTCTTTGTCACACACACACACACACACACACACACACACACACACACACACACACACACACACACACACACACACACACACACACACAATTACACAATATCAAAATAAGCGTATGATCAAAGCGATCCAGATTTTAACTAATGGAACATCTCTCTCTCTCTCTCTCTCTCTCTCTCTCTGTGGCGCTGTGTCGGGGGGGGGGGGGAGGGTTCATGCCGAGTATCCCCGGGGGGTGGGGCCAAGGCGGACCGAGGGCGGGGTCGATGATTACCTCCCTATTCTCCCCTAATTCTAACTCTCGTGCCTCACTCTGACAACAGCGCCATCTCGCGTTCAGCAGTCGGAAATGGACCCCGCTAGTTTACTGACCGGCGTGCCGTTTGGGTGACTGCTCTCATGCAGATTTTTAAAGGAGCTAACGCTACCATTTTCATGCTCATAGATCTGGCGTTGTGAGCTGTTTTCTTGTTATCTATCATCACACCACTTAAACACCTTGAAATGTGTAGTGAGGGCGATTTTGATTATGATATATGTACATATTGACATAGCCGCCCGCGGTGATATAATTGTGACTGTATCGTGGCTTTAAAAGCCCCTTGGGCTCAGAGCCGGTAATAAAAATCTTCTTGGAAATCTTCTTGCACAGCGACAGCGTCTGCAATGCTGGCACTGAGCCAACAGAAGCGTACTCGATGACGCGGCGACCACACTGAGCGGCTCCAGTAGTGTAACAACAGTCGTAGAATTTTTGAACGTTCAGCCGCTCGCGCAAAAGTGTAAACAACGCATTAAGAGCTGTACTAATCATCAAAATAGTGTATTTCGAGCGTACAGGCACAATCACGAGCGAACCTGTTCCAAAACGTAAGCTGACCTAGCAAAAGATGGAGTCAGCCCATGTAATTAAACAATTGCATATAACACCCTTGATATTCCAGCCGGAAAGCTTTAATCAGCGTCGGTCAGGTGGACCAGGAAATGATATTGTCCGAACCCAGCACGCGTTTTCTTGATTTATTGAAACTGCACAGGAACTGTCACTTCACTGTTACGTCACCAACTTCCCCACGTCCCCCCCCCCCCGACCCTCCCTGGAGACAGTTTTGGCTGCTTCGTTTGCTGCTGTACGAAAAGTATTTCAAGCTGTGTCGGTCAAAGTACCATGTACATGTATTAGAATCTCAGTACTTGATCAGAGCTTTTACCTGATGCATAGTTTCCAAGAACTTCTAGCTATGCCTTTGTATCAACATTTTCTCCCGCGGACCCCGCGACTGAAACAGACAACAGAACATTCGATGCCTAAGTGGAAGACGACGAAATTTCCGTGGTGAAAAAAAAACTAAAACAAACAAACAAACAAACAAACAAACAAAAAATTCTCAAATGGCTCGATTCGTTCACAAATGGCCCGATGTTCCCATTTATGGGAACTGTTTTCGGTTCCTGAAGTACGCCTCCGTATTACTTGTTTAAAGTCTAGTCTTCAGACTTTGGCCAGTTTCAATTATTTTACCCATGGGCAAATCTGATCTTGACGCAAGCGTCGCCCAGTTTCGAGCCGATCCTTTCCCCCAGCACAGCACCAAACTCGGCAGCAGGTTCCTGACTCTCTCCCCCAAAATGACACAGACTCGGGGCCTTGTCCCTACAGACCGGGATCACTTTCCACACACTTAATGAAGGCCGGCAATTTGCTGTGTGCAGCACGCGGCACTCAGGCCGCCCGATCGCTCATTTTCCGCCGTTGTCGCTTTATTAGCATCAGTGGACAATGTTTGAGCCGCGTGCAGGAAGGGGAGGGGTGGGAGTGGGGGTGGGGGGAGGGGAGGCGGAGATGAGGAGGGGGGCTGTTTATGGAGAAGTTGAAGAGTTAAGGTGCTTTTGAAATTGATGACAGAGCTGTTAAGAAGAGTATTTTCAATTACAATACGTTTGTTTGAGTAAAGCAGTTTTTCGTGGCCGGTTGGTTAAGTTATAATAGAAAATCCAGAAAACTAAAGAAGTCAACAAAACAATGACATGTAAAAGTCGAATCTGTGATATTTCCTCCCAAATGTTATAGAACTAGGACATTAGAATGTGTGGGTTTTTTTGTTTTGTTTTTTGCTTTATCTTTTTTATGGGTACATATGAATAGTGACAAGGGCACGGGTACATACATGTATACAAACGTACATATAAGACAGACACATTAAACCAAAAGGACCTTAGAATGTTTCACGGATAGCCATCCTAGAAGGGCAAATCCATGGTCGACATCATGACGTCAAGGTCTTGGACTGAGCTGGAGAGAATTTCTCGTGAGCTGGCCGAGATCGCACATCTACCCCCCAAAACACCATCCACCGAAGACCAAGGACAGTAAGACACAGGACATGTTACTGCCTCCACACTCTCAAAAGACTTCGGCAACGTCTCTGAACGTCTCCACGTCAGTTTCCCCGTAATCCCTCAGCAACCTCAGGGCAGGACGAATACATCCTGACGGCTGCGTTCAAATGGGTGACGTCCCCCCCCAGGGGAGCGGAGGCCCAGCCGGCGCGGACCGACAAGCGATACAGTAGTGGTCTGCTTGCACTTAACAACGCGGGCGGACAATTGTGGCAATAAAACATTACACAGGGAATCCTGGCAACAATAAAACATTACAAGCCGTTTCCAGTTCCTCTCACCGCCGTCCGCGGAGTTTCCACTGGAGACTTCCGTGAGAAGCTTCATTCGATTTGGAAGGATCGGGATAGGATGAAAGGATTAGAACGTTGAGAGAGAGAGAGAGAGAGAGAGAGAGAGAGAGAGAGAGAGAGAGAGAGAGAGAGAGTATACGGGGCCATACAGTTCACTCAGCCCGAAACAAATCTACCTCAAACCTGAGGAGGCCTGCGTGTTGTGCACCAGAGAGGACGTGATTTTTCGGGCTGAGTCTTGAACTGCATATGTTTAGCTCACGTTTCTGATTTGCTGTTCACTTCTTGATTTAAAAAAGAAAAATATAATCAGGACTGCTAAAACCGCCAGTGGAGACACGGACACATCTTTTACTGTTGTGTATATATGCAACGCTTGTCTTTTTCTGCTGTATAATTTTACAACTGCGGTTGTTAGATCTTGTCCATAACAATCGGTAATGAGAACGGTTAAACCAAACATCGTACACCTAATAACTTTCCATGGCGTTTTTTTTTTTTTTTTTTTTTTTTTTTGCTTATGCCAAATAAGGACTTGAATTTTTCTTTGACAGCATTCGTCGCAGAGACATGACTGAATTTACTTGTCTGTGAGTGCTTCCAGTGTGGCCAAATTAATTAACACATTTCGTATCATGCCCGAGTATCCCGCTTTTTTTGGGACTCTTTTTCGGTTTTGGTCCTGTAGGCGACAAACCGGCATTATTAACGGTTCTTTTTGCAGCAAACACGAGTATAATCAAAGTGCAACACTCCCAACGCAAATTTAAATCCATGCAGACATAAATTAATTATGATTTTTAATTTTAGTGAGACCACTGGTGCACTACCCCAAACCTTACTCGGTAGTAATTGAGTTAAACCAGTTTCAAAACCCGCTCTAACCTTTTGACTCATTAAACGCCTTGTGTCGCGGGTTAATTCCCCTGACTGATTCAGCCGGTGCCAAAAGAAAACAGCGGCAAGGCCTGTGTCAGATGAATTTTCTGTGTTCAAGACTGTGAAAGCAAAACAGCAGAACGAACGCGCTTATCAAATGACATTTCCAAATGCTCAGTAATTGTGACAAAATCATCGAGAGATTTGTCAAAAGAGAACAGCACCAAGGGCTTTTGTCAAGTGAACCTTCTGACGTTCAAAACTGTGAAAACAAAACACTGAGGAGCAAGGAGCACTTTTACAAATGAAATGTTCCAAGTGTTTAAAACCATTCACCCAAACCCTTCGCAAAAATAAAATGAAATAAAATAATGATACCCCCCCCCACCCCCCGCAGCCACCCCCTCCCCAGCGATCTCTTTCGCTTGAACTACGGCTGATGGTTTAAAGGCACCGATTTTAATGATTTTTAAAATCACAGGTCACTCTGAGCTGTTTTGGTTGTGTTCAGCTTCACACCGCTAGGACACGTGCAGATATTTATACATACACAGACATATGCGTTCAGCCGATTGAAACAAAAACGCGGTAGCCGGCGACAGTGGCGTTTCGACCCTCGACCTTGCAGCAGAGTTTTCCTCGTTTGCGCGTCCATCAAACTTCAGTGTGTTGCTTTTGGAGCTCTGCTAATCTCTAAACAGAGCTCCGAAACCAACAACAGGGGAGCCGGGGTGGCGGAAGGGTAGAGCGTTGGACTTCTAATGCTCGGGTCGTGAGTCGGTTGTATCCCGGCTGGGGCCAAATATTTGTGCTGGCTTTTTCATCGTTACCCTTCTCTGATATCACCCGTATGTGGTGGAAAAGGACGTTAAACCCCCAAACAGCCAAACACCCTCCGAAACCAACACACTGAAGTTTGTCTCCAAGTGAATTATTCTAAGCGCACACGCGCAGTCACAAACGCGGGGGGAGCCCGGATAGCTGAATCAGTGTCAGAGCTTTGGATTCTCAACGCTCGGGTCGTGAGTTCGAATCCCGGCTAGGGCCAAATGTTTGTGCTGGCCATTTTTTTCCCTCGTTGCCCCGTCTTTGATATCACCCTTACATGACGGAAAAAGAACGTTAAACTCCCGAACACCCACCACCCACCCCCACCCCGCAGTCACAAGCACAAAACAAAAGTCTTTCCATCCACTGATTACAAAACCTTGAACTGGTAGCAACGGCGCCTTTAAAACTCTCTGGAACGAAATCTGCACGTGAATCAGCGACATTGACAGTGGATAAAAGGCGTGAAAACGAGCGCCCGCTGACAAAAGTAAGGTATCTGTCCTCTGGGACTCCAGCCCCCGAATTTGTGACGAGGCGGGCTGGAATGTAAAAAGCCGTGTCCGCTTACCGCGTCAGTCCCACCTCATCTTGTTTACCCCCATGCTTCATTGCGCCCACGAGCGATCGTTTCAGCGCCACCATGTGGGCTTCCGAGTGACGATTTTTAACCTTTTGTTGCATTGGGCACTTGTCCTCTTTTTTTGTTGGCCGTAGGACAAAGCTACCACGTGCAAGCGACAAAGGAAATTGTTCCGTTACAACACTGATCCGAACAATATGACATATTTAGTTCATTACTGTTGATTCAGAGTCTCATTTTTATTTAACCGTTTGTTGTTTTGCACAGTCGTCCTTTTTTTTTTTTGGCCGTAGGACAAAGCTACCACGTGCGAGTGACAAAGGAAATTGTTCCACTACAGCATTGATCTGAACAATATGATATATATAGTTCATTAAAGTGGATTCAGTTTCTCATTCTTTTTTTACCTTTTGTTGTTTTTTGGGGGCCTCGTCCTGTTTTTTTGTTTTTTGCCCTAGTCCCCAGGCAATACTTCTAAGCGATAATGAAACAAGTACCAAAAGAAAACAGTAGCAAGGCCTGTGTCAGATGAATTTTCTGTGTTCAAGACTGTGAAAGCAAAACAGCAGAACCCGCTTATTAAATGACCATTCCAAATGTGCAGTTATTGTGACAAAAACATCGCGAAATTGTCGAAAGAGTCTGTGAAAAGAAAACAGCATCAAGGGCTTTTGTCAAGTGAACCTTCTGACGTTCAAAACTGTGAAAACAAAACACCGACGAGCAAGCACTTTACCAAATGAAATGTTCAAGTGTTTGAAACCATTCACCCAAACCCTTTGCAAAGATAAAATGAACTAAAAATATGATACCCCCCCCCCCAGCCACCCCCTCCCCAACCTTTTCTTGTTTTGGGCCCTCGTCCTCTTTTTTTTGTTTTTTGTTTTTGGCCTTAGGTCGTAGGCAATACTTCTAAGCGACAATGAAAGCTGTTTCCTAATTTAAGCTGCTTCTAATTATTTGAACAAATCTAGTTCATGATAGTCTTCGACGACTGCAAGGTTTTCACAAGGGGACTTTAGAGTTTATTTTGGTTCACTAAATTTGTCTTCCCCATTTTATTTATCTATAATTTTTTTTTATTTCAAATGATATTTTCTTTGCTGGAGTTTGCTGATTCTTGTTAGGTGAAATGTCTTAAAAGATGGCGCCAAAAGGGTGGGCGGGTGTGTAGGGGTTTAACGTCCTTTTCCAGCCCTTACGGATGATATCAAAGACGGCGAAACGAGGAAAAACCCAACACACATTTGTGGCTCCAAGTCAGGATTCGAACCCACGACGCGAGCATTGTAAGTTCAACGCTCTACCGTTCGAAAAGACAAATTTTGCTGACCGTATTCAGTTTGTCCGTTGCCGTATCTTTTATGTCACCCCTGTGAGCTGGAGAATGCGCCCCAAAAGCGGCCGTTTTTCATTTCAGCGGCGTTAACTTCATCGCGCACACACACACACACACACACACACACACACACACACACACACACACACACACACACACACACAAGCAACTTGGCGTCGCAAGAGAAAAGTTTCTCCCCATTCAAGTTTACAGTTCAAATGGATGGTGTGCATCCGTCCCCTAAAGAACAGCTTCCCGAAGAGGGACGAGCAATAAGAAAAATTCTTCATCTGCTCTCATTCTTTAACACGGAACTGCACTCACAAGTTCCGTCCCGCCGAAGAAGAACAAATAAGTGTACCAACGAAACGCAAAAGTGTCTTCGCCGGGAATGGGCAACTAGGGAGTTGGGGCGGGTTTCGGAACCAGGCGGTTACATTACACGCCCATTCATGTGGTCCCGGGTGTGCGCCCGCGGGTAGGGGCTAACAGATGGTCCTTCCCCTTCCCCTGGGGCTTTCTCGTGCAGTCGCCTCAGGTTTCCAGGGCTTCTGTTGATCGCTGGGTCTAAAGTTCTGCTACATTTTTTTTTTTGGGGTCTTGTCGTGAGCAAAATGTGCATGCGGGACCTTTCAGTTGTTGTTTTGTAAATTTGTCTCTTTTTTTTTTTTTTTGTAGTTCTTGGTATGGTTGTCTTGTTGTATTCCACATCTTCAGCGTGGCTCTTGATAATGTCTAAGAATATCCAATTAGCGTTTATATTCATATAAGACACATTTCCTCTCTCGGGTCTAATTGTGGGAAGCCGGGGTGGCCGAATGGTGGAGCGTTGGACCTCTAATGCTCGGGTCGTGAGTTCGTATCCCGGCTGGAGCCAGATATTTGTGCTGGCTTTTTCATCGTTGCCCCGTCTTTGATATCATCCGTATGTGGTGGAAAAGGACGTTAAACCCCCAAACACCCACCCTCGGTTCTAAGTGTTCCCCGTCCACTCTACCACCCTTCCGTGAGCATGCAGTAGTTCGGAAAGCGCTTTTATGCCTTGAACGTGTTCGAAACGCCGTGGAGACCGAGGCATAGATGAGCTTTTCATCAAATGTGAATATCGAGCCGGAGGAGAAGGGGGTGGGGGTGCGGGGTTGGGTGGGGCTTCGGTTTTGTTTTCTTTCTGATTTGTTTGTGTTTTGTCTTGTCGTTTTGTTCTTGTGTCACTGTAAGATTTTTTTTAGAGGACGTCTGCATCGTAAACGTGTTGTAAACTATTGCAAAAGTTGGTTTTGCATTCTTTTTTGCAGGGGGGGGGGGGGGGGGGGGGGGCGCTTCGGTTTTGTTTTCTTATTTGTTTGTGTTTTGTCTTGTCGTTTCGTTCTTGTGTCACTGTAAGATTTTTTAGAGGACGTCTGCATCGTAAACGTGTTGTAAACTATTTCAAAAGTTCGTTTTTAGCATCAAGTTCTTTTTTTGGTATGGAAAAAAAAATTAATATGCATTTATTTCATTTTGTGTTTCAGATCATCCTGAACTCGATGCACAAGTACCAGCCCCGCGTGCACGTGGTACAGGCAAATGACATCTTCACCATGCGCTGGAACACGTTCAACACGTACACATTTGAGGAGACATCTTTCATCGCCGTCACCGCTTACCAGAACGAACAAGTAAGTTTTTTAATTTTTTTTTATAAAGGCTGCATACATGCTAAGTTCATCTTAGCCAACAAAATAGAACAGAAAAGTCAAGAGAAAAAACCCTCCCCCTCCCCCCCAAAAGAAAACCAAACAAACAAAACAACAACAACCCAAAAACAAAAAAACAAATAAAACAAAACAACAAACAAACAAACAAACAAACAACAAAAAACAACAACCAAAGAAACACAAAAAACCCACCAACAACAAACACACACACACACACACACACACACACACACACACACACACACACACACACATACGCCATACACACACAAAATGAAAGTAACCGATTTATATTTTGAACATATATGACACGGTTAACGACAAAATTCCACAACATTATCACCAAACAACAACAACAACAAAATAAGAAGAAGCTCAGGCAGAGACGAACACAAGGTTACACACTTGCAACAGCAGTATCATTGTGAAACAACCCTTCTCCTGGGAGATGTCCTGTCATATCAACAAGACTGTGTTGCGCCTGTCTTTCATCAACTATTTATACTCTGCGCTCCTCTTGTGGGATGAAGTCAATGGTCCGAACAAATTGTACAATGACAAGGGTCAACTATGAGACATGGACGCGTGTGAATTAGTGATGGCTGACTAGCTGGCCACACAAGGTGGAACTAATAAGCCAACTTTGGGCAATTGACCTTGTCTGCAGGATGCCCTTTACAGTAAAAGAGAGAGAGAGAGAGAGAGAATGATACCTATCAGAGAGAGAGAGAGAGAGAGAATTTTTTTCCAATGGAATGATACTTATCAGAGAGATTGGAGAGAGAATGTACTTATCAGAGAGAGAGAGAGAGAGAGAGAGAGAGAGAGAGAGAGAGAGAATGATACCTGTCAGAGGGAGAGAGAGAGTTTTTTTTTTTTTTCCCAACGGAAGTGACTGAACCAAACAATGATTAATTTTGAACCAGCCGTTGCCACAGTAAAAAAAAAAAAAAAAAGGCTAAAAGCTACACAAAGCAAAAGATGAAAAGAAATTTAAAAAAAAAAAAATTAAAGATGGCAAGACCAGAGAGAGAGAGAGAGAGAGAGAGAGAGAGAGATTGGCTGTGAGTTAACTTCAGACTAAGGTTCATGTTGGCCATTGAACAGTCATGCGAAAACCCTCCTTTTCTTGCGAAAACGTCTCCTTCCTTGTCTCGGCACACAAATGACCTCCTGGTTCCTCAAACCGAAAACTCCATGTCATCAAGCGCAGAATCCTGAGTAACATGCTTCAAACAATCGTAGAATTTGAATGTTCGACCGGACGCGCAAAGTGTAAACAACATTGTGTCGCATTACGAGCTGTATTATCATCGAGATAGAGTATTTCGAGCCTTCAGACACGCTCATGAGTGAAACTGATAACTTCGGTTGGCCAAGCAAACATGGAAGGGGCCCGTTTAATCTAAATAACAACTTTTATCATTTCCGAATCACGAAGAACACTTTGGATACGTATCTACCGTCATTTTGGCACGATATGTAAAAGGGCCGAAGAGTCACGGCGCTGGTGAGCGCTTAGGCCCTTTTTGCCATTTGACCGGGTAGATGTACCCGGACAGACAGTCTCAGTGGGTGGTCATAGATGGACCTCCCGTGCACTCAGATAACCCCGCGCGAGCTGCTATCGCCGATTAATGTTTCAGCCACTTTCTCTTTCTGGCCAGCAACTGTCAAAATACTACTATCTCCCCACCCCCACCCCCACTCTCTTTTCCAGCGCCCATTTACACCCCCCCTCCCCCCCGCCCCCAACCATGAAAAGCCTCATCCCAGTCTATTGACAAGAGCAGTCAAACCGTCTTTTAAAAGAAAAAAAGAAATCGAAAGTTGTGCCCCCTGATGTCCAATCGATGTCACACCCCTGATATGACGCCATGAATGATTGATGGCGCACGAAAGGTTGGCGGCGTCAGTTTCCAGCACGTGCAGCCCTCGCGCTCACCTCGTGACCGCGGCTGGCCCTGTGAATATTTCAACCTTTCTGATTAACCAACGGCCGATGATGCCCTTAATCAAAGACACAGCGTTTACCCCAGGGCAGGACCCACAGACCTCTCCCGGAGGCCTGGGTTAAAATAATTGATGGGTGAGGGTTAATTACACCCCCGATACGGAGGCCAAGAGATGACAAGGGTTGCCAGCAATCGAGAATCGTTAGTGAGGAGACCTCACAGGAGCAACTATCGATGACTTGGGTCTAGACAGGGTATCGAAACTACCTTTGGGGGGAAAAAATGGTGCCAACCGACTGGCGTTTGATGCTGTTGTGTTGTGTTGTCTTCCACGCAACCCAAACACCAAGAAGAAGAAGGGGGGAAAAACCCGAAGAAAAAAAAAACAACAACGGTCGACACAAGAAGTTCAGGATTTTTTTTTTCACTGAAGGCGAGAAAAGCAGGTAGACTCGCGTTCAAAAGAACAGCAGAAAAATTTAGCGTTCGCAGGTCAGATAAGCAATTTAGGCAAAAACATTCAATGAGGGTGATCTTCTTCTTTTTCTTCTTCTTCTTCTTCTGCGTTCGCTGTTCTGGACTCCGCCTCAGATGACTAGGTTTGTAGTCTTTATAAAAGCAGTGGTCTTCAGGAGGTCCGTTTTTGGTGCCCCAGAGTTTCTCTGCCAGTGTGGCTCCATTCGGCCAGTGTTGTGTCCTTGCTTCTTTGAAAAGGGGGCAGGACTGCAGAATGTGTTCCGGGGTTTGAGGGGCTGTTCTGCACAGACAGTCTGGTGAGTGTGACAGCCCAAGGCGGCACAGGTGGGCACGCAGTCTGCAGTGTCCAGTTCGTAGACGGGAGGGTGATTTTCAATTTTTTTGATAGATACCACGAAAACAGCTCAGAACGATTTGTGAGCATAAAAAAATGGTAGAATGAATGGTTTTGAGAGGCACGTTTACCATCTGAAACACTTTTACCGTCTGTCGGTGGATAGTCACAAAGACTTTTACCAACTGACGGGACATAGCCGACAACAACTGATTTTACCATTTGATGGTACATAGGTAGAAACACTTTAACTATTTTACGCTAGATAACCAGAAACAATTTTACCATTCAAGTTGACGGTAGAGAACCAGGAACACTTACCACTTGACGGTAGATAGCCACGAACACTTACCACTTGATGGTAGATAGCCACAACACTTACCATTTGACGGTAGATAGCCACGAACACTTACCATTTGACGGTAGATAGCCATGAACACTTACCATTTGACGGTAGATAGCCATGAACACTTACCCGGGCCACTTGACGGTAGAGAACCACGAACACTTTGACCATTTGGTGGCATATAGCCAATGTCAGTTTTCTTCGGAACATGTCTTCGACATCAAAAGACGGCCTGCTCTGCAAAATAGATGTCTGCCGATGAATAGTTGATGCGCCTCCGAAGTGGTCGTGCCAATTCCGACACCACGGCCAAGTGGTCAGACACGTAGGCCGTGTTGTGGTCAGCTGGCCGGTGGTCGGTCACACAGTAACAGTGCCACCTGTCGTGTGAGCCGGCCGCGCTTATTTTCACTGACCCCCGAACTTAGCCGCTAACGGTGACAACGAGTTAGCAAGCAGTTCAATGCAGCCTTGTTTCTATTGTACTCTGTGTAGCTGATGGTCACATTGTTAAGGTGGTACGTAGCTGTTTTGTGAGCGCCGGCACACTTAGTTCGGCCGTACCCCTTAAACCATAAGCTACCAAAGGTGACATAGACTTGTTCAGCACTTCCGGCTGACTCGGACGTGTTTTGAAATTACAGAACAGTTTGTTCGAGTAAGTTTCCCGACACGGGGGTGGGTGGGGGGGGGGGGGGGGGTAGGGTTTAACGTCCTTTCACACCATATACGGGTGATCTCAAAGACGGGGCAACGATGAAAAAGCCAACACAAATATTTGGCCCCAGCCAGTATACCAACTCACGACCCAAGCATTACAGGTCCAACGCTGTACCGGCCATTCAGCCACCCCGGCTCCCCTTTTCCCGACACATGTACCGTGTGTTATTGACTGAATTCGCACCAAGTATCTAATCCCCGACGCAAGCAGGTCCAGATGCATGGTAAATGCATTATCTGTTTACATACACCCTAATAAAAAGCTACGCCATCATACAAACAAACACAAAAAATGAATAAATAAAACAGGCATGTGCTTGGAACGGAACCCGAAGAACGGGCAATCCCCGTGCGCGGTACGTCATGCGTTAATGCAACCCTGTGTAAAAAATTTTTGCAAAGGGTGTGACACGAATAGCTAGATAAAAGCACATCCTATCTCTTTCTCATTTTTGGAGAGGCGGTTAAAAGCACCTCTGTCTGTCTGCTGTCCTCTGCACACCTCCTCCCCCCCCCACCACCCCCTTCTACCTTCTGGAGCTGTTGAGGTCCTGCAAGAGCGTCTACAGGGCGAGAGTCCTAACCTCTTGGTGCCAAAGGTTCTGGTAATTATCCTGCAAGGTGGCACTGAGCACTTCCTGGCAATGAGACCTTTCTGTTAGGGGGGGAAACATGAAAAAAAAAAAGACTGACGCATTTTAGCAAGTGAAAATAAGACCTGAAAATCGCGAGCAAACAAAGGTGTTAGAGTTGCTGTTGACTGGGAGCGTAAAGTTTCTTTCCCACCAAATAACGGTGATAGACTGATGTCACACGGGAGTGTTTTTAGTCCGAACAAACAGCAAACATGGTGGTTTTTTCTCCCCGTATTTCTCGTGTGACATGCAGCTACAACATTCCTTTGCTCTATTTCTCTCCGGGGCGTGTTTTGAGCTTTTCTCTGTGTTTGTAAAAATACAACCGTCTGCCGTGTGTCACGAGCCATATCATAAACAAACAAACAAACAAACAAATTTAAAGCCGCTTGAATGAGATTTTTCGGGGACATGCAAGCACGCACGCACGCACGCACGCACGCACGCACGCACGCACGCACGCACGCACGCACGCACACACACACACACACACACACACACACACACACACGGCACTCATTCGACGGCACTCATTCGGATCGAGACTACGTTCTGATGCACCGTAGGCGTCAGTAATGATGACGTAGGTCTTTCCTAGGTCTTCCGTTTTCAAGTCTTACGTCATAGAGTTAGACCTGCATCATCGTCTCTGTAAGAAGTGTGGCAGTGTACCACAAAAACAGAACGTCCAATGATGCTGCTTACATTACCACGGAACAACATAACAACCACAGCTACAACAACAACTACAACTACCACCACCATCACCAACGACAGCCAAAACTAAATGTACGACAAATGCTTTTTTTGTGCAAAGCAAACAACAGCAAACTACAGCCAACACCACCACCACCAACAACAACAACACCCAAAACTAAATGTACAACAAACGCTTTTTTCTTAATAGCAAATAACAACAAAACTACCACCACCACCAACAACAACAACAACAGCCAAAACTAAAAGTACAACAAACGCTTTTTTTGTGTGTGTGCATAACACGCAGCGTGAGGTCGCTGAGAATTAAGGCGAGTGTGAAGGTGGAGAACGGTAGAGAACGGGTAACCGACACCAACAACGCATTTTGTCGATCTGCTCACCACTGTTTTTCCAATCACGCTTCACGCTGATCAAATATTGAAGCAATGCAGGGCCCACCCGGAGCTTACCGCCGCTTCGCTTGTCTCCCTTGATTGACTCTCCTCCATGGAGTGTGCAAAAAATCAGAAAATGTAATCTCTGTTGGCCACACCAGTCACGGAACGTGTTAATGTTCGGGGAGGGAGCGACTGCTCTTCGCGGGGCCTCCTTGCATTTTAAAAGACAGAGAAACTGGGGGGGGGGGGGGGGGGAGAGAAAAGAAAGAGAAAAGTGTACAGCCTTTTACGATGACTGTCGTCTGCAGTATTTTAAAATGTAGTGTTAGGGAACATTTAGACTGGTAGACGTCTGGATTCGACTCAGTACCATATGCATGAAAAACGCACTCACAGTCAAAGAATATAAACAAGGTTTTGACAATGTTTCGTATACTGCTATGAAAAAGGGTGTATAAAAAAATGATTTTGTCTTTAAAAAGAGCTCTTTTTCTGTTACAGATAACTCAGCTGAAGATCGACAACAACCCGTTCGCTAAAGGCTTTCGTGACAACGGCATGGGACGCAAGTAAGTACTCAAGCTTAATTTTTCGTTGATGTAGGCTGGCAGTAGGTCACTTCCGCCGAGCTGCGTCCTTGGCCTTGCTTTCGCAAACGCTGTATGGGCGAACGATGGCAACGGTACATTGCAGCTTCAGTCGTTGAATTTTGTTGTTGTTGTGTTTGTTTGTTTGTTTTTTGCGACATGTTTAAAACATTCAATGTCTTGTCCATGTTGATTGTGATACTTTCGAGTTTCGAATATAGTTTGCACAAAGATATCAATTTATATTTCAGTGGTAAGTTTCTGAAAAATACATTTTATCAATGAGACATTCATTGTTATATTTACATTGCTTATTTTTGTAATAATCAGGCCTTCTAATCTACAGTATTTTTACTGAATGCAATATTTTTTTGGGGTCTCAAAATGGTCTTTTCTCTAAACATCTAAACCTGGGCAGAAAAAATTAGGGGGGGGGGGGGGGGGGGAGAAGACTTTTTTTTGCACCGGCTCAAAAATTCTCTGTCTGTCTGTCTGTCTGTCTGTCTGTCTGTCTGTCTGTGTGTCTCTCTGTCTGTCTGTCTGTCTGTCTGTCTGTCTGTCTGTCTGTCTGTCTCTCTCTCTCTCTCTCAGACTTAAAATCACTTAAAATCATGCCCAAAATGGACAGATTGTAGTATGATAATAAAAAAAACTTCCAGGGGAGCATATCCCCCCCCCCCCGGAATATAATGCGTCTGCATTGCAGCATGACGTCACCACTTCGTCACACAGTTTTTTTTTTTTGTGTTTTTTTTTTTTGCTTCACTCCTCTAGAAGGTCTGAATAATGTTGCCTTCTTTTTTCACCAGGGACCACAGAATGGCGATCAAACGACCTGGTGAAGACTCGGGAAATAACGTCGACAAAGGTAGGCAATGTTTTTCCTAAATTGTGTATAAGTGTGTGTGTGTGTGTGTGTGTGTGTGTGTGTGTGTGTGTGTGTGTGTGTGTGTGTGTGTGTGTGTGTGTGTTCGTTCACTCAGGGCCACCAGCATAGAGGGGAGCCGGGATAGCCGAATGGTAGAGCGTTGGACTTTCAATGCTCGGGTCGTGAGTTCGGATCCCGGCTGGGGATAAATGTGTTTGTGCAGGCCCTTTTTTTTTTTTCTCGTTGCCTTCGTCTTTGATATCACCCATACGTGTTGGAAAAGGACGTTACTACTACTACTACTACTACTACTACTACTACTACTACTACTACTACTGATATTAATAATAAAAAATAGTATTTGTTGGGCGAATTTCTTTAGAATCAAACTCAATGCGCCAATCACTCGCCGACACTCACGCACATTTTACAAACGGTTGACAGGCTGTTTGTTTAAGGAAAAAAGACTTCGACTTTACCCAGAAACCCCATCCATAGGTATTTCATTCGCATTGAAATTCAACTTGACATGCAAGGAAATGGTGTCTAGTGAGGTAGGAAAGTCTTGACCGTAACTGTCCGTGTTCGCATTCAGTCATGGTATTTCCGAAATTTATTTTATCAATTCTTCCCGCCCTGTCTTGACCTAAGGTGGCTGATGAGCCAGTGAAATTCCGGCGAAACGCGTCCGCCGCTACGGTCAAGACTAATGACTTTTTTCCTTAAACTTTTCCTGGTGAAAGTGACTGGTTACTGACTCCCAAACACACCTACCAACATAGAGCAGCCAGTCAAAGACGCCACAAGAATGCACTGACACAACAAAAACACAAACCTGATCATGCGTCCATCCCCTCCGAACCGGGATCGCCGAATGGTAGAGCGCTGGACTTAAAATGCTCGGGTCGTGAGTTTGGAATCCCAACTGGGGCCAAAGAATTCTTTCGTGCTGGCCTTTTTCTCGTTGCTCCGTCTTTGATATCACCCATACGTGGTGGAAAAGGACGTTAACACCACCCCACCCCCCCTCTCGCAGAACCTCTCCTCAAAAATTCTACATCCAGTCCCCAACGTTTTAGCTCTCAGCACCTAAAACCCATCTTGATGGATCCGATCCGATTGAACCAGGGGGTGCAGAGGGTGGTGGTGTATGGATGGGGTGTAAAATGCGTACACTAAGGCCCGTGCCCGCAGCTTTTAACAGGATGGGCGCAGATTGAATTACTCGGCTTTTCCCGTGCGGGCACAGCGTCCCCTGGTCGCAGCCAAAAAGCACCCCTCTCCATCCCCGCCCCCCCCCCCCTCCTCTCATCTCGATTTTAGAGCGAGAATCAGATTACTAATCGCGTCCACTTGCAAGCCATTAGCGCTGTTAATAGCGGGATTTATTTTAACCTTCGTTCGATTTTTTATTTTTATTTTTTCAAAATAAGGAAGATTTTGGTTTGTGGGTTTCGTTGAAAAGGGGGCGTTTTAGGGCTGATGTAATTTGTTCACTGAATGTGTCGAAATGCTTTGCGGTGTTGATAGAGTTGTTCTGTATCCAAGTTTAACCAGAGGGTACTTCTATTTTGAGGGTGTCGTTTAAAAGGAGGCTTTTGGGCTGAGGTAATTTGTTCCCTGCGTCGAAATACTTTGTAGCGTTGATGGAGGTGTAAAGGTGGTCTGTATTTGGAATGAAATGTTAATTTTCTTCTTAAAAAAACAAAACAAAAAAACAAACAAAAAACATTCATAGAAAGGGTGTTTGTTTGAGTCCACCAAATTTGTACCTTTTCCCAGTAGTGCCAGCGGGGAAAACCTGTCAACACGCACGCACCTTTACCCATCCTATCTACCCACCTACACTTTATTTTTTCCCAATTTACCCGGTCTAAAAAATCACCCTTGTGGTCAACAGAAGACGTAAACCTCCACATTAAGATAAAAACCCCGCTTAATTTGCGTTATTACCTACAATCACATTTTCTATTCATTCGTTTACTGCATTTTAAACTAACAATCACCCGTCCATCAAATACAAATTTCTTCATGAGACAATAGAGTTTATTGAATTGGAATTGAATTGATCTGAATCCCCACACCCCGACCGTCTGCCCAATCCCCGCCAGCTGCAAACTCCGCTGCAGCGGACGAAGCGGCAATAACAACAGCTGTACATAACTGTGTATCGTGTAGGTGTTTTGCGCAGTTTCTTGAATTGGCGCAAAGCCAAAGCAAAACGAACTGAACCCAACATGCACGCTTACGTGAATCGCACGCATTCTCTCACTGACACACTTGACATGAACACATTACAATCAGTCACGTGTTGTGAAAGTGTCAGCTCAGTCATTTAAGTTTCGGAATTTAGAACTGCATTTATTTTCAAATTTTGTGGGATGAACAGTTCCAAAGCAAAGCCGGAGTGCCCGGAGAGAACCCACGACGATCGGCCCGAATGAACGGCGCCTCGTACCAGAGAGAAAAATTCTTTAGTTGCCTCAGATGGGACTCGAACTTGACCTCTCGCATTGGTGACGAAGTCTCAGCCACTAGACCGCCGACCGCCGTAGAAGAAAATGCAAAAAAACTTGACTTCAGATAGAGATTCAGAAAAAGAAAAGAGAGAACTATCACAGCCAGGATGGCCCCATGGCGGTGTCAGCTACACGGTTGTAAGGTAGACAACTCCCTGCCAGATGCCGCTTACGTCTGACGCCATTTTGACAGGCCCAGCAGCCAGTGCAAGGATTTCTCCCCGCGTTGCCCGACAAAACGAACGCTTTTGCCGAGGGTCCAAATTTGCCGCCGCCACCTACTGTCCCTCGCGCCGTGTCTCCAGAGGAGAGCAGAGAGAGCGAGCGGCGACGGTGATATGATTAACCGCTTCCCCCCTGAAATATTGATGAGCCCGGCGTAATTAGATGGAGTGGCCGCGGCGGTGGAAAGATGGCGGGAAAATGTTGACACCTCCGGGGCGGGCCAGTAAATTGCCTTAACTGCACTGTGGCACCTGTGAGGCCCTTAAACTCTTGTCTCCCAACTCCCTTATCTCCTTGGCTTCCTCTCCGTAATTCAGCCCCCCCCCTCTCTCTCTCTCTCTCTCCTCCAGTCTCCCCCCAAACTCTCCTCCACTGTCCCACCCTCTATGTCAATCGGGTCGTGAGTTCGTATCCCGGCTGGGGCCAAATATTTGTGCTGGCTTTTTCAACAGTCGTTGCCCCGTCTTTGATATCACCCGTACTTGGTGGAAAAGGACGTTAAACTCCTAAACACCCCCCCCCCCCACACACACACACCCCTCTATGCCAACCCCAGCTCCCTCCCCTGCCCAGTCCCCCATTCCCGACTTCCCGCACGCAAAAGTCATACCACACCCTTTTGGTTATGTAGATCCGAAGCTTTCGCAAATTTCTACACGCATGTAACTTGTGTACTGCTCTTGAGCATATAAACCAGATCCGTTCAATACCTGCTGTCCGCCTCCCCCCCCCCCCCCCCCCCCCCCCCCCCCCATCCTGATTACCTGCACACAAACACACAACACCCCTCAATTTTATGGACCTATAGTTTTCGCAAATTCCTCTAACCTACGTATCTCTCCTCGTGGATCGATTTAAAAAAACCGGAACTTACCCAGAAGCCCCACATTCTTCACGTCGTCTGTTACATAACTCTTTGAAGTTCTAGTTTCACCGCATTTCACAGATCGCCAACTCAGTCTGTGTAGGAATCTCGTTCCCTTTGTCACTTTGTTTGTTGCCTTTTGTTGCTGTTGTAGTGATTTTTGCAGTCAGTTCTAACGTCCCCGAGTGGAATATCAGATCTTCACTCGGTTCGTCTTCGAAATTTCCTCTCTTCACTTACTTTCTGCCAGTATTGTTGCTAAGTAGGCCCATTTCTTTCAAACCGACAGGCCTAAATTTGACTTCACCGGAGGAAAAAAATAAATAAAAAAATCAAGGGACACTACCCGCTGAAATCTCCGCTTCCATTGTTTTATCTCCCCCTTTCTTGTCCTGTCCTACTTGGTGCTTGCCCATCCCTTCACCCAGCTGTTGCGAAAGGTCCCCGAGAAAATGACACAACGATAAATACTTAAAACGCCTCTGTCTGACTCTGCCGGCGCTTTTGAGCTTTTTGATAGGGTCACACAATGAAAGCTTTGCATTTTTCATCAGCCTTGGGACCGACCAGGTGGGGGTTATGCACGACTCCGGGCACACGACGCTCGCGGAGCGGCCATCAAAACGCGAGGAAGCAATCTGAAGACTGACCGGGAGATCAGATAAACGTTGTAGCATCGGGCACAATCGCCTGTGAAATCTGCGTGCTGATTGAGTCGCTGACTTTTTTTTTTTTTTTTTTTTTTTTAATTCCTGGGCGGTGACGGGGGTGTTTAGGTTGAAAGCCGTTGTTCTGGAACTCTTAGTTCCAGAACAACGGCTTTCAACCTAAACACCCCCGGCAAGGGAAAGAGTTCAGATTCTCCGGTGAGGAACTTTTGAGAGACTTGTGATTTCCTGAATGCAAGAATTTTACAGCAAGAATTTTTATCGTGGTTTCTTCATAGAAGGCGTTGACACGGAGGATGTAACAGTTGTAGACGAAAAAGAAACCCTAAAAGATAGAGAGACACAGAAACGCATGTGCAACTAAAGGACGCGTTCATTGAAACAATCTTTGTAATGATCAAAGTAATAATAATAATGATAAGAAAAAAAAATAGTAATAATAAATCACATTTCTACAGCGCGATTTTTGAAAATACATCAACTCAAGACGCATTCACACATCACTCACACGCACATAAAACACATACTAAAATAGCAGGGGAGACTAAAAAGCAACAGACAAACCAACAAAATCAACAAACTGGGAACAGTCGCCTCCTCAGCGGTAGCAACGCTTCTTCACGTGATCGAATCACTGACGTCACACCGGCAACCAGATCTAATCTATGTCCCATCAGGTGCCGAGAGCAACAGATCCGCAGCACCGATAACGCGGCGCGCTGATTGGCTGCCATCGGGCACGTGTAACGGCACGCACTAACACACGCGATCACGGGGCATTACAGCTGTCGAAGAGCACCAAACAACGACCACTGCAGAGACCCCCCCTACCCCCCCCCCCCCTCCCCCGACTCACGAGGACAGAAATGAGCTGTTACGCCAGCAGGGACTAATACGCTGAAACCACCCACCCGGCTGGACGTCATTGTTTGGTGACGTTCTGGTCACGGCCTGACACGTGCCCGCCACGCGCTCTTGCTGCGCTCAAAGGATGCCGGGAGCAGTCCGCTGACCTGTAATGGGAAGGGAGAGCAGATGGGGAGGAAAATCAAGGAGCATGCTCGCCCCCTTAATAAAATCCAATCCAGTGTCCGCTTACGGCACGGCGCCGAAGTGTTTCTTGAAATATTTCATGTTCAGCGCAGCCCTACATAAAATACAACAGTACGTCTACTTAAATGCAGCGCAGAAGTGCTCCATGGAACAGGTCATGGTTGTCGCGCTTGTTGTTGAAGAATGCCACGGCACGATTTATTTCTGGAGACTTGTTTTCAGAACCGTGGCGCAGATCTTTGCAGATCTTCCGTACTTTATCCGCAATAACTTTCAGAACTTCTTTTTTCTAACAATTTTTTGTTTTGGTTTAACTTCCTTTCCAGTAGACGAGCTGAAGAGGCTGAAGGTAGACGATTCCGTCATGACGGACCCGACCTCCATGAAGCTGAAGACTTCCCCACAGGCCGGCCTGACCTCCCTTGGCGTGAAGGAGGAGACGCACGATGGCGCGCTGGACCACTCCGACTCCGCTTCAGACTCCGTGGGATCTGACCTGAATGCGCGTTCAGCACTGCAGCACAAGACGTCGCCGGACCTGAGCGGCATGGACAAGAGAGCAGCGGCCCACCCCGCCCCGGAGACCAGCCCCGGGGCCGCCGGGGCCGCCGGGGTCCCGTCCCCCAACCAGTGCCAGTTCGCCGGCGTAGCCACGTCCTTCTCGCAGTCCTGCGCCCTGGGGGGTGGCGGTGGCGGCGGGGGTGCCGGGGACGGCCAGGTGTATTACCCTCACCACGGGGTCAGCCGGATGGCGTCCTCGTTCCTACCCGTGTCCACTTCCGGTATGAGCAGCTCTCTGCTGCCCACCTCCATGTCCTCGCTCCACTCGTCGCAGAGTGCCGCTGCTGCGCAGTGCCGCTTGCCGGGTGGGACGGCCGGGGGTCTCCCTGACTGTTCCTCCCTGCGCCAGTCTGCCGGGCTGTCGTCGACGTCCTACGGGGGGTTGAGTCGTGGGGGGAGCCAGGCTACCCACCCCTCCCTCTCCTCCTGCACATACATGCAGTCCCCCCAGGCCTACGCCGCGCACCTCAACACCAACATGCACATGATGAACATGAACTTCTCCGGTCCCATGGCCTGATGACGTCATCGCTCCCGCTTCAGTGACGTTTTTGACGTCGGTCCGTTGTTATTAACATTATTGCCCAGAGGCGGCCAAGCATCGCTGATCGAGTTAGTGACGACATATTTGCCATACGACGTTGTGTTCTAGGACTGGGGCAGTCAAGATTGCTATGTGACGTCAGTAAAACCATACTGGCCATAACAGACCAAGAATGATTGCCAAAAGAAGCCGCGCTATTTTCGTCGCGCATGTGGTGACGATGGACACAAGTGTAGAGTGTAGTATTTGGAGAGAACAAACAGTTTTCCCCGCATTGCGTATCCCGGTTACGTCATGCCCAGAAGAGAGAATCTGGAAATGTCGTCTGCCACCATGAATGACTTTGAGCCACCAGACTGTAAAGTGAGTTGCATTATTGAGTCGGTGAACTCGACCCTAATGTGAAGCCATGAACTTACGAATACGAAATGCGATGAACTCACAATATTACGACAAAGGAGAAACGTTGGGGCCTAAACACAAAGCGGTTTGGCGTCAGAAACTACGAGTTTTCACGACACTGAGATGACGTCATTAACCACTGTTCTGTGTTTAGCCATTCTTATTTTCTACGTGTACAAGTACTGAGGCAGCTTTGAGGTAACTATTGGGACTCGGCAACAGACTCTTTGACGTTCTACAGGTTACTACAGGCCGTATTTGTATCCCAGCATGACGTGTTGCGACGTACTGTGACGTCGTCCTGTGACGTCATTTCTGTGAAACAGCCCTGGCCAGTGAGTGAAAACGTCTTATTTATTTTTTTTTTTCACACAGGTCTTGAGCAGTGACTCTTGCAAATAAATTGATTTTGCTCTACCATTCCTTTGTAAGATATTTCGAGGAACTTTCAACCACAAAATGTGTCCGGAACTTTTAATGAGCCGTGCACACAGTGCTTTGTTGAAAACTGTGGCGATGTCAGATGTGTGACGAATAATTTGGTCCATACGGAGTGGAGATCGCGAGTTTGACGTCACGGCTGGATGACGTAATAAACGACATACCTGAGAAAATGTGTGTGTTACTATACTATTATCATTACAACGGTGACAGAACACGTGACTCCTGTCTTTCTGTGTGCCAAACTAAAAAAAAAGATGCACTGTTTGGCTACGGACGAAAGATGAACCACATTTCATCATTATACTTTGGAATACTCGTCGGTTGAGATTTGATGGTACTGTACATGTATGCTGAGATTTCCTGTCGTGTATTGAGATATTTTATGTGCTTGGATTTATTGTATGCATTTCGGAGTCACTTTATTTTGAGCCCTTGCAGTCGTAGATTTGGAGATTTTGATACGATGTTATGCTTCGAGACTACAGCAGTTTATATCAGAATCGTGCAAATCGGACGAAGAAACTGTCATTTAACGATGCAGTCTGATCATGATACGCCGTCTGTCACTGACCCAAGTTTACTGACCCAATCGGAAAGCCGTATTTCATTAATTTGCCTTTGTACAGACGTAAACTGTTTTTCATACACGAAAGGAAGTATTTATTCGGTTAGTGAAGTTTGAGAAATGTCGGGTAAATTTCTTCTTTTTTTGTGTGTGTGCGTCATACGCCTTCTGAAGTTTACTGACCCAATCGCAAATCTGGCTTTCATTAATTTGCCTTTGTACAGACGTAAACTCTCTTCACACAAGAAAGGAAGTATTCAGTCGGTTAGGATCAACACTAAAAATGTGTGAAATTTGAGAAATGTCGGGTAAATTTTGTTTACGTCATCTAAAGTTTACTGACCCAATCGCAAATCCGGCTTTCATTAATTTGCCTTTGTACAGACGTAAACTGTTTTCATACAAGAAACGATAGACTCAGTCGATTAGGCCCAGCACTGTGTGTTTGAAAGTCAGTGGACAAAATCAGGGGAGATGACTCATGGTCAAACGTCATCCAGAGTTTCCTGTCCCAGTCCTAAATCCGTATTAAGGTCATTTTCCATTGTACGGATAGGCTGTTTTCAAGTATTCAGTTTGCCGGGATTAGCTCTGCACGACTGAGAAAATAGAGAAATAGAGAAAAAATAGGGTAAATCAAGATTCCGTGAGATGATGGAGATTTTTTTTTCTACGTCATACGTCATTCAAAGTTTACTGACCCAATCGCAAATCCGTATTTCATTAATTTGCCTTTGTACAGATGTAAACTGCTTTCATACAAGAAAGGAAGTATTTAGTCGTTTAGGACCAACACTACGTCATACACCTTCTGAAGTTTACTGACCCAATCGCAAATCCTGGCTTTCATTAATTTGCCTTTGTACAGACGTAAACTGTTTTCATGCAAGAAAGGAAGTATTTAGTCGTTTAGGATCAACACTACGTGTAAAATTTGAGAAATGTCGGGTGTTTTTTTTTTTTTTTTTTTTTGGGGGGGGGGGGTGTTTTTACGTCATACACCTTCTGAAGTTTACTGACCCAATCGCAAATCCGGCTTTCATTAATTTGCCTTTGTACAGACGTAAACTATTTTCATACAAGAAATGAAGCATTCAGGCGATTAGGGCCAACACTGTGTGTTTTAAAGTAGAAAAAATTAGCTCAACTAAAGATTTCATGATAAGATAACTTTTTTTTTGACGCCATACGTCATTCAAAGTTTACTGACCCATTCGCAACTCCATACTAAATTCATTTGCTTTTGTACAGATGCAAACTGGTTTTAGAATCCCGGCTGGGGCCAAATATTTGTGCTGGCCTTTTTCTCGTTGCCCCGTCATTGATATCACCCGTGCGTGGTGGAAAAGGACGTCAAACTCCTAAACACCCACCCACCCCACCCGCAAACTGGTTTTATACAAGAATCAGTCAATTAGGACCAACTCTTTAAGAAAAATAGGTAAATTATGATGTCGTGGTGAGTTTTGTTTGGTTGCTTTTTTGTTTTTTGTTTTGTGTGTTTTTTCCTTTGTTATAGCGACTTTTCACTTCAGTGTATATCCAAAGAACAGATGGAGTTTTAAATACACAGGGATATAAATGAAGATTTAATTACCGAAAAAAAACAAACAAACAAACTGTGGCTTTGACTACTTTCGAGTCCTGTTTAACAGAGGACTTCTACTGACTTCGTCACAACGGACCAACCGAAAGTTGAACTATGATACGTGTTTCACTTGTGTTGATGTAAAACATTTCATGAGTACTGCTTGTCGGTAGTCGAACTATTGGTAAAAAAAAATAAAAAACAAAAAAAAACTTTGATTTATAAGAACTGCAGCTTAGTTTCCGTAAATTTCGGAGAGAAAAAAAAATCCATCAGACTGACGTGGACGTTTTCACCAACCCCTCTCCCCTGTCCCCTCTCCCCCTCTCCCGTCTCCCCTCTCCAGTTTCCCCTCTCCCACCTCCCTTCTCCCCTCTCCCATCTCCCCTCTCTCATCTCCCCTCTTCCATCTCCCCTTTCCCATCCCCCTCTCCCCACCCCACCATAACCAGGGGAGCCGGGAATAGTCAAATGGCAGAGCGTTGGACTTTCAATGCTCGGGTCGTGAGTTCGAATCCCGGCTGCGGCCAAATATTTTGTGCTGGCCTTACCTCGTTGCCCCGTCTTTGGTATCACCCGTACGTAGTGGAAAAGGACGTTAAACTCCCAAACACCCCCGACCCCCCACAATAACCAAGTTTCTCCCACATCTGCCAGAAATACCCTTACTGCAGCACCACGCGTCGGAAGGAAAACCGGAAAACAAAACCACCACCACTACCCCCAACGCACCCCCCCCCCCCCTCTCCCCCCCCCTGACCCCCCACCCCACCCCACCCCCGCAAAAAGGACAAAAAGCACGTAAAGTAAGAGTGTGTATTGTGTTATACTGCTAGCATTCCCTTTGTTTGTTCAGCACGACGAAAGTGTCAGAGGAGCAAAGTTGTCTTGGTTCTGTTAATTCTATTAGCACAGTTTATTTTGTCCGCTGTCTTTTAACTCTCGCGACATTCCAGTCCGACAACTTATAATTTACACTTTTTGCTAATTAATTCCGCCTTAGGCTCATTCTCATTCCGTTTATACTTTTTTTTGGTGTGTGTGTGTGTGTGTGTGTGTGTGTGTGTGTGTGTGTGTGTGTGTGTGTGTGTGTGTGTTACTGAATAATCATTCGTAAAATTAATTGTCTACGTGTTTTGTTTGATTATTTCAAGATTGAATTAGACCTTTTTTTTTTCTTTTTTGTGAAATAAAAGTTATGTAATTATACACTTTAGCTATCGAGACTGCAAAATAAGTCATAAATACATGTTTAGATCATAGTTTTGAGCCGGAAGCATAAACGATTTTTTTTTTTTTTGGCCACGGCCTTTGATTTTTCGTGTGAATCGTGTGAACGAAAAACAAAAAAAGTAGCATCAGTAAAAAAACTTAGAAGGAGATAAAATTTTAAAAAAAAAAAAAAATCCCGTTCACTGCTCAAGCTTTTTTTTTTTTTTTGTGTGTGTGTTTTTGTTCTAAACATACAGATTTTGTTTCAAAGGTATGATACCGTCGGCTTTGCCAGTACTTGATTTCCAAGATGATAATGATTGTTTCCAGTTGTTACCTTCATGACTGACTGAACGATAATATTATTATTTTGTGTTTGTGTTTGTTTCATTTCTTTTCGTTTGCAGCTCCGTTCATAGTTTCATTCCAGTATTTGCGTTTAGTTTGCAACAGTTGTAATGTCGTACTGTTCTGCAAACAAAAGTCAAATACCCACACATTTTTCTCCCGAATAAAACATGTGCCCTGTTCGAACACTTATACTTAGTTACTTAGGCCCCTGGCTCCAAGTGGAGCATAGGCCATCGACAACCCTTCGCCATCGCTCTCTGTTCTGGGCTATTCTTGCCACTCCAGTCCAGTTGGTCCCCTGCTTATATAGCTCTGCCTCAGTGTCCCGCCTCCAGCTGTTGCGAGGCCGGCCTCTCTTCCTTTTCCCCTGCGGGTTCCATGTCAGGGCTTGGCGTGTGCTGGCTTCCTGAGGGTGTGTCCAATCCAGCCCCACTTCCTCCGCAGGATCTGCTTGGCTCGAACACTTATGAATGTTCATTAAAAAAGAGAGAGAGAGAAAGAGAGAGAGAGAGAGAGAAAGACCCCCCCCCCCCCCAAAAAAAAAAAAAACAAACCAAACAAACAAACAAAAAAAAAAAAACAACCCCAACAACAACAACAACAACAACAAAGCGTTTTCCCCGAACCCACCGCCCTGCTCCAGTTTCCCAGGAAACCACCACTGTTTTATAGTAGGTCCTGCTACTGTGTCACAGTGGTGACAGGTTTTTTTGTTTTTGTATTTTTTTTTGTTGCGTCTTCATGTATTCTGCTACCACCAATGATTACTTACACACTGTGTTCAGTTACACTGTGGAGCTGCCCAAACAAATTTGAAATGTGTTTTACGGGGCACAAGAAAATCAGCCAAAAACAGAAGCTGCTTTTTTCTCATCGGTTAAAGTTTTGTTGCCATGGTGAAACTGTCACAAGAAAAGGTGCATACTAGTGAGTGAAAGTTTGTTAACTCTTTCCGGATGAACAGCCGCATATGCGAATCGTGATTTTTTTTCTTTTGGTACAACGTGACTAACAACAAAGATATTTAAGTTTGAAATTTGAAAGCGAGCAATAGCTGCATAAATATGTTAGTAAACTTCCCTGAGTTTTTTCAAGTTTGTATCTTGTTTTGTTATTTTTTTGTGAATCTTTTTTTCTGAACCTCACAAATCGGTTCGTCTACAGGCGATGGCTGAGGGAAACTCGGCCCGTCTTGAATGAGTTAACAGTGTGTTTACATCCGTCAGTCAGTTTCATCCGTCGTTAAATAAAGACCCCCACCCCACTATCCTCCGCACATATTTTGTATTACCACGTACGCATAACTTTGCTCCACAACTGAAAAATGTCTGCTGACCGACTTCTTTGGATGCTTGGTCAATGGTGCAAGGGAAAAGTTCATTAATTAATGTTCATAAAATGAATACACTTTTATTGTATTGTATTGTATTGCTGTACATAATTTTTTTTTCAAGAAGCGGGAAATCCATGTGAAATGTGAAAAAGGTTGTCTTGTCTTTAATGTTATTATTGTCTTTGTATGGTTCACAGCTGGAAGGCTTGTGGCCCCCTCAGTGAATGAAAAAAATGAATTGAACCTTGGCGGTTTGGGTGTTGTAATGAGGATGAGTGACTGAGCGAATGGTCTGTCTTGTCCGTCTGTCTGTTCTCCTGTCTGTCTGTCTGTCTGTCTGCCTGTCTGTCTCTTTCATAGCGGCACGGTCCATTGATATGGCAAGATATTAGTAAAACATCACACACACACACACACACACACACACACACACACACACACACACACTGACGCCCCCCCCCCCCCCATCCCCCCCACACACCCTACCACACACACACACACACATACACACACACACACACACACACACACACACACTGACGCACCCCCCCCCCCATCCCCCCCACACACCCTACCACACACACACACACACACACACACACACACAAACACTGACCCCCCCCCCCCCGCCCCCATCCCCCCCCCCGCCCCCATCCCCCACCCCCCCCCACACGCTAACACACACACACACACACACACACACA
>JACVVK020000417.1:245000-315000 GCA_018292915.2 Batillaria attramentaria | reverse complement strand
CTTTCTGCCCCTCAACCAAAAGAAGGTTTGTTGAAGTGGAAGTATTGAGGTGCTGCAAAACCGGTTACCGATGCCAAAGGCGCCGTTCTGGTTCAGTGCGTGCATGTAAAGAAGAGAAAAAAAAGCTATGATTCTATAGAGTTGCTGCAGGTTTGCCCCCCCCCCCCCACCCCCTCAAAAAAAAAAGGAGAAAAAAAAACCCCGACAATTTGTTTGTTTGCATGTTTCTGACCATGTAACACATAGGAGTCGGGTGGCTCAAACGGTTCAGCGTTGGTTTCGACGGATGGTTTTGGGTTTGAGTCCCGACAGGGTCAAAATTTGTACAGGCTCTTTCTAGTGCGCCTGTCTTTGAAACTGATCACCCTCATGGTCGACACCAGAAGACGTGGAACCTCAAAACAGTCTGCAGTTCAGTCCGACAAATCACGTGCTCTCTGATGCACTCACAGCACTGGTTACGGACAGCATATAGGCTACCTCAGGCTTGAGGTAAATTTTTCGGGCTTATCCGTAGACTGAAAACACCCTGAACCATCGTGCTGTGTACCGCTGACCAGAAGTGCACAGCAGTTGCTGAAAGCGACCACTGAGGCGCGGTCGGAAAAAAGGACGGAAACTCGAGATTCCAGTAGTGGAAGGGAGAGAAGCCAGTCAGGTTTGAGGTAAACTTTTGGGGCTAAAATGTCGACTGACAACACCACCCACCCACCCCGTGACTTGTTTCACTGACCGGAAGTGCACAGTAGCTGCTGAATGAAAAAATGAAAAAAAAAACAAAAAAAACAAGGAGGAACGGCCCCGTCCTACAAAGTTGTTTCTCCAAACTTCATATTATTTTGTCTGTTTTGTTGTTATTGTTGCCGGTTCTCCCCTCTCCAAGTTCTACCAACGACACTAGATCAAAGACCGTAGATACGGTCTTTGACTAGATCCTCTACGACCTCGACCGGTTAGCCACGTGACTGAGGGTGGGGCCGGGTGGGGGAAGAAGGGGGAGAGAGAGAGAGAGAGGCAGAGATAGAGGGTGGGTGGATGGGTGTTTAGGAGTTTAACGTCCTTTTCCACCACAAAAGGGTGATATCAAGGACGGGGCAACGAGAAAAAGGCCAGCACAAATATTTGGCCCCAGCGGCCGGGATTCGAACTCTCGGCCCAAGCATTGAAAGTCCAACGCTCTACCATTCGGCCACCCTGGCTCCCCACAGAGAGAGAGAGGTCAGTTCCGTGAACTAAACATTTGCCGTCAGCCTCAGGCAGGTCGTCATACAGAGAGAGAGAGATGACGTCAATTCCGTGAACTAAACTTTTGACGTCAGCCTCTAGCACTGAGATCGTCTGAGGATGCTTGTTCATGTCTTGTAATTTCCCTGTTGGCTTTGTGACTTCTCCGACTGAATTATTTTTCACATGAAATCTGGAAGATCTAGAGGGCTGATGAAATGTCGGAAGCAGTGACAATACTTGCAGATTTTGTCTGTGAACCAAACATTTGACGTCAGCCTCAAGCTGCTCGTCTGTCATGTGATACTTCTTCATATCTTGTGATTTCCTTGTTGTTTCTGTGACTTCCGTGACTGAATTAATTTTGATATAAAATCTGGAAGATCTAGAGAGCTGATGAAACGTGGACTTAAGTGCCTCGGGTTGTACTTACGAAATTGCAAAATTTGAACTTTTTTGACCAGCGCTTCTCGCAGAAACGTGAAAAAAATGTGTTTATCTAAAAGCTCTGTTATTCTTAATACTAAAGCTATAATAGTGCAGTAGTTCATGTCATATGTGCAGTTGGCATAAGTGACAAAAATACCGGAATGATGAGTAATTTGAAAGAGTCTTTTCATAGATATTTGGCCTTATATGCAAACAACCCCTACCTCGGAAATATTTTTTTTACACAAAACCAGTCAGAGCTACAGAGCTGTAGCACAAATCAAGGCAGTGTGATTGGGTGAACTTCCAAAGTCTAGGAAATGAAGGAATTTGAACAACTTTTTCGAAAAAATTCGTAACATGACCGATTTTTTAGAATTGGCGATAACTCTTCTGAAAATGCGGCAGGCTAAAAATTGTGAAAGGTAGCTCTGGAGAAGGTGAATTCCCATTTTATCTCAAAGTAAAAAGGCCTCCAACGAGGTGGTTTAGGAGATAGTCATCATTACATCCGTCCACACACACACACACACACACACACACACACACACACACACACACACACACACACACGTCACTCCCGCCAAAAAGAACGCAGCAGCATAGTGTGCACGTAAGGTGTCTATGACGCAGATTTCGTTACGTCACTGTGTGCGTGAAAGTAAGTATTGTGTGGAGAAACGTCACAGTCTTGTTTTGTATCACTGAAACTTGCTGCTGTGCGTAGCAAAATCTGCCCCGTCTCATAAAGTTGTTTCTCTATAGAGAAACAACTTAAAAATCCGGTCGGAAAAAAGGACGGCAACTCCGGATTCCAGCAGTGGAAGGGAGATAAGCCAGAGTCGTCCCCTAAGCGTCTCTGTGCCGAGGGTGGTCCTGGGGATTGCGGCAATAAAACGGCCGTAAACATGGCGGAGGCGGGTGGTAAAGCGGGGTGTAAAATGCACGTTGAGCGGCTAGCTGTCAGCTGCCACCCGGACCTGGCTGTCGGCCTCAAAACAGGGTGACGAAAAATTAGCTCTAGAGTTACCTGCCTCTTATTGTGTTGCCGCCAACAGTGGGACGGTGGTCTGCCTTCGCCGAGCAAGTGCGTCACCCCTCTCCCCAACACTTGTGTGTAGCGGGGAAGTCGGTGGGCTGGGTCGATCTCTTTTGCTGGAGAAGGTGTATTACTCACAGGTGAAATGTGCGAGGTGATTTTTAGCGTACGCAAGATTGACTACGAGGGAAGTTCACAGGTTAGAAATGGGCAGACCGTAGGATAGGATAGGTGTAGGAGACACAATGAAGTTATTTAAATTTGAAATATGGTTTGTGATGCAATAAGATAAGATAAGATCACACCCACATCGCATCGCATCGCATCGCATCGCATCGCAGTTTTCGTATTACGCAGAGGAACTTTTGAGAAGTTTTTCATCAGAGGATCGCAGTCTGCGGGAGGGCTGAAAAGTAGAGAGTGCAGCTGACAGATACTGAGGTAAGGATCCGGTAAAATGAGTAGGGAGTGTGGCAAGTATATCCAGGAACTGAAGGATGTGTGTGTGTGTGTGTGTGTGTGTGTGTGTGTGTGTGTGGAAGGAGGGGGGGATGATTCCAAAACTGAACAAGAGGTATCTAGGACATCGTGCTTGCCCTGCTTGTTTACTTACAAGTCACACGCTGGAGAGGAGACACCAGACCACCATCTACCGCCTGCGCACAGGCCACTGTGGCCTCCGAGCCCACCTCAAGAGGATAGGAGTGGCAGACACAGCCGTGTGTCAGTGCGGCCTGGCCGACCAGACCCCATCCCACGTTCTCCAGGACTGCCCCCTACACGAGGAGATGCGGCAACATTTCTGGCCGGGAAAGGGGGGGGGGGGGACCTCAATACCAAGCTCTGGGGGAACGCGGCCGACCTCCACCGAACGTCCAAGTTTGTGGCATCCCTCGGGATGCGATTGTAGCTGCGTAGCTGTCGAACGCTGAAGAAGAAGAAGAAGTCACAAACCATCCTCATCCTAAACGTCCGGCAAGTGTAGCCGGTAACATTGTGTTTGGCTTCAGTTCACCGATAGCCTCGAAGGATTTTCAAAAGTCTGCATCTTGTGGTGAGCTTTTCTCGTTTGGTTTTGTTCTGTATCGCTGCCCAGGATAAAAAAAAACAAAAACAAAAACGAACAAACAAACAAAAACAAAACATGCACGCATTCAAGCGTTCACACAATCATTCACACGCTCACCTACTCATGCTCAAAGAAAGAGAGAAGAAAGGAGGCACAAGAGAGAATACCCAAGCAACCCAAACGATCACAAGTTTACACTCACCGTCACCTACATCATACACGAAGAGAAGCCGGGCCGCATTTCTGACATTCTGATTCATTTACTGGAGTGATTACAACAGACAATGCGAAACCGAATACGTGATAAACATGAACACCAACACTCAGCAAGGAAGCTTCTCTCAGTTTAGTGTTCAAGTCACATGACTGCATGTCATGTTCTCCAGTGTATGCGATAAGTTAATTACGAAACCGGTCAGAATCAGTTATTGTTCAAGCAGAACACACGAACGACTTTCCTATGACACGTCGCTTGTGTTGCGCCATCGCGAGTCAACTTTCGATCACTGGCCACCTGCGTCACTTGGAACAAACAGCACACGTGACTACCCTGTTGTTGACGTATGGACCGCACGGTAGACTGCCACACTGCGTCACAGTTAAATACAGCGAGAGATCTGGCTGATCCTCGTCGGTGCTGCCAACCCGCTCTTCCATGGCCGAGTCCACGCAGATGTAGTCAGTGCCAGCGTGCCATCCATAGTAGTCGGCCATCAGTAAACCGCTATACTCGAGAGTCCATCCCGGCATGCACACGTTGGTCCCGGGCACCATGATGGTTGTGGGACGCTGGGATCGACACACGGCACACACAGCGTCCTTGAAATCGTGCGAATCATAAGCTTGATATTCACTTCCATACAGCAAGGCCCGATGAGGGGGAGCGTTGCGGTTACTGAAGACAGGGGAAAGAGAAAGACAAAGTACATTAGGTGCAGCACCTTCATGGGCATGATAAGATCCGCCGACGACGCCCGAGTAGACGAGGTGTGTGGAGCTGGGACAGACAGAGCGACCCCAGCGGACGTAGACGGAACTTCCCGCCTCCTGGATGGCGGCGTCCTGTTGTTTGTTGGTGTTCTTCAACGCCTGGACATCAGCACTCACTTCTGTCAGCCGCTGGGACAACTGAGTGACCACGGGCTCCAGGGGTGGTCGGTCGTCAGATCGGGCCGCCATGTCATGAGTCTGTGCTATCTTGATGCTGTGCGTGTCTTTCTGCTCATCTTTGAAAGCTGCATTTGGTGACTGACAACAGGCACGTTCAGAGTTAAACACTGTGTCTTTCAGGAGTGAAAACCCATCTTCCAGTTTCATGTTCTTGGCTTTCAGCCGCTGGATTTCGGCTTCAAGACTTACGGTTTTGGTTTTCTGATTTTGGGTTACTGCTTTCAGCCGCTGGTTTTCTGCTCTCAGACTTTGGGTTTCCGCTTTTAGTTTCTGATTCTCATTCTCGAGATGCTGAATACGCTTGTCCACCTTGTCTATCCATCCGGCCACACTTGTGTCCGATGCATGGTGCATGGTTTGATCTATAGTTTGGGAAAACACGGCCCCCACCCCAGTGAACAGCAGTATTGCGACAACAAGAATCATTGTGCGCTTTGCTTTGGGTGTTATCTTCAGTCAGATAATCGTGGTCTGCTGCAGAAATGTGAGCGGCGGTCTGCACTTAAATACCTAGTTTGTGGCCTGTATTATGACTGATAAGCAAATGCCTGTGCGGTTTAAATGACTAGTGTAGTGTGGTACATCTTGGGACTGAGGGGGGTGGGTGGCTTTTAAAAATCCGTCGAGGCAAGTTGAAAGTTGGAAGGGCGGAAATGTGTGTGTGTGTGTGTGTGTGTGTGTGTGTGTGTGTGTGTGTGTGTGTGTGTCTGGGGGGGGGGGGGGGGGCGGAATGGGGTGATTTCATAAACTGAACAAGAGGTACTTGGGATATCGTGCTCCAAGTCACAAACCATCCTCAAGATTACAAGTCTTGGTCCGCAAAACAGCATTGTCAGCCGACAACAGTGTTTTTGCCTTCAATGAAAGCCTCGACGGATTTTTAAAAGTCTGCACCTTGGATTGAGATTTTTTTGTTTATATTTTGATTTTTTTTTAAATTTTGGCATCGCTATCCGGAAAAACTTCATATTTAGTCGTACTCTGCCTGCAACCCTTTGGTAGACAGTGGCGCAACATATGATCCATAAACCGAAGGTAAAACATTTGCCAGATTATCAAACAATGAACAAGCACGCGTTCAAGCGTTCGCTCACTCATTCACACGCTCACTTCTTTACAAAGTCACTTAGCAAAAGAAAGAAAGCGAGAAAGAAAGAACGATAGCGAAACCCCGCAACCCAAACGATCACAAGTTTACACTCACCGTCACCTACAGTATACACGAAGACAAGCCGGGCCGCATTTCTGACATTCTGATTCATTTACTGGAGTGATTACAACAGACAATGCGAAACCGAATCGTGATAACCATGAACACCAACACTCAGCAAGTAGTCCTCCCTCAGTTTAGTGTTCAAGTCACAAGACTGCACGTCACATTCTCCAGTGTATGCGATAAGTCAGTTACGAAACCGATCAGAATCAATTACTGTTCATACCAGAAAACCGAACGAACAAGTTTCCCATGACACGTCGCTTGTATCACGCCATCGAGGGTCGGCTTCTGGTCAGTGGCCGCCTGAATCACTGGGAACAAACAGCACACGTCACCACCTTGTTGTCGACGTACGGACCGCATGGCAGACTGCCACACTGGGTCACAGTCAAATACAGCAACAGGCCGTTACGATTCTCGTCGCCACCAATCCTTGCTTCCATGGCGGAGTCTACGCAGATGTACTCCGTGGCAGCCTGATAATCGTGCCTGTTGGCCATCAGTAATCCGCTGTACTCGAGAGTCCATCCCTGCATGCACACATTGGTCCCGGGCACCATGATGGTTGTGGGACGCTGGGATCGACACACGGCACACACAACGTCCTTTTCGTAGTGGGACCCTGGGACTTGGTATTCAGCCCCGAACAACAATGCATGGCCACTAGGAACACTGTGGCTACTAAATACAGGCGAGAGAGAAAGACAGAGTACATTAGCTGCAGCCCCTTCATGGTTGTAGTAAGACCCGCCGACGACGCCCGAGTAGACGAGGTGTGTGGAGCTGGGACAGACAGAGCGACCCCAGCGGACATAGACGGAGCTTCCCGCCTCCTGGATAGCGGCGTCCTGCTGTGTGTTGGTGTTCTTCATCGCCTGCACCTCGGCACTCACTTCTGTCAGCCGCTGGGACAACTGAGTGACCACTGGCTCCAGTGGGGTTGTGTCGTCTGATCGGACCGCCATGTCATGAGTCTGAGCCTGCACGTCTTTCTGCTGACCTTTGAAATCTGCATACGAGGACTGACAGCATGCACGTTCAGTGTTAAACACCGTGTCTTTGAGACGCGAAAACCCATCCTCTGGTTTCCTGTTCTTGGCTTTCAGCTGCTCGTTTTCTTTTCTCAAACCTCGGGTTTCTGCTTTCAAACTTTGGGTTTCTGCTTTCAAACTTTGGGTTTCTGCTCTCAGACTTTGGGTTTCTGCTCTCAGTTTCTGATTCTCATTCTCGAGCTGTTGTAAACGTCGGTCTTGTTGAAGTAAAAGCTGGTCCACCTTGCCCATCCAGCCAGCCAGACTTGTGTCCATGTCATCACCTTCGTTTTGAGTCTGGGGAAATGCCGCCCCCAGTCCACTAAACAACAGCAACGCCACAACAAAAGCCATGGCGCGTTTAGTTCTGCGTGTTATCTTTAGTGAGACAATCGTGATCTGCCGTCGACACAAACAGTACGGCCTGTTTTCAATCGACTACTTTGTGGCCTGCAGTATGACTGATAAGCACCATGTCTGTGTTTTTAGAACGAATACCACAGTGGAAAGGGGGGCGGGGGCGAAGAATTTTTACTTGTTGGTTAGTTGGGCATAACGCCTTTGCCGTATGGGTAGTGTGTGTGTGTGTGTGTGTGTGTGTGTGTGTGTGTGTGTGTGTGTGTGTGTGCGTGCGCGCGTGCGTGCGTGCGTGTGTATGTGTGTGTGTGCGCGCGCGCGCAAGCGTGTGTGTGTGTGTGTGTGTGTGTGCGCGCGTGCGTGCGTGTGTATGTGTGTGTGTGCGTGCGTGCGCGCGTGCGTGCGTGTGTATGTGTGTGTGTGCGCGCGCGCGCGCAAGCGTGTGTGTGTGTGTGTGTGTGTGTGTGTGTGTGTGTGTGTGTGTGTGTGTGTGCTTAATGCCTAGTGTCCTCATATGAGGACGCTGGCGTTTTGCGCATTTATTTCACAGAGGATAAAGCTGAGAGAAACACATTCATATTGTGTGGTTCCAGGGTCACTATCGTTATATTGTCATAGTGAATTCAGGTGATTTCCCCCGTGCAGTTTTTTTCAGCAGCCATATTTGATCCTCCATGTGCTTTGTTGAGTCAGCAAAATGTTGAAACCAAAAAGGTGAGCAGATATCTTTTTAACTGTAGACTTTTTAAATAGCAATATTTAAGTGAAAATGAAGGTAGATGTGTAATTAGAAAACGTGTCCTTCAGTTTTTCTCTGTGTTTGATATTTAAGCGTTGATGAAGGGTTAAAATGCTGTCCTCATATGAGGACGCTAGGCACTAGAGGGTACAGGTTTTCACAGTCACTGAGCAAACTGTTTTGATTTATTTGTTTGCAGATACATATATATATATATATATATATATATATATATATATCACATTGTGTTTGTGAATGTGCAGCGAGCTTAAAAGAAATAACACTGTAAGAAATAAAACATTTCAGACAAAGTTTGCACGGCGTTTGCTCATTTTGTTCATGTTGAAAACCTGTACCCATTTGTGCCTAGCGTCCTCACATGAGGACAGTCCATATATGGTGTCTAAATCTCAACATACGCTAAAATGGTCAAAATCAGGGGTAGATCTGGAATACAAATGGTATTTGCCACTATGTGTCACATTTTGAATCAGGCATTCAAACATTCAGGCATTAATTTACACAATAAATCAGCGCTCTATACAAACTATGTATTATATTTTTTATATTATTAGTATGGGCGATTGAAGACGGCCTCAGTGAGCAGTTGGAAAGAGGCAGCTAACCTCCCTGAAAAGACACTCTGAACACTGTTCAATTCAACCGTCCTGCATGCTCTTACAAATCTTGTCCCGTGAAAAAAAGAGCACTGTATGGTCGTCACCAGTTTTTCTTCACTTCATTTACAGCCGTGAGTTGTTTTCAAAAGTCTTGCATCTTATTGTGAGGAATTTCCCTCTGTCTGAGTGTTGCATCTTGTGGTCAGTGATTTTTTTTTTACACCTATCATAAGTTAATAATAATAATAATATTTATAGGGCGCCTATCCCCGGGGAACGTGCTCTAGGCGCCTTACAATCTAAAACCGAAGTTTAAAAAAATTCACTCATTGTACACTACGTAAAAACAACAACAACAACAAAAAGTAAAAGAGCAGACACACACACACACACACACACACACACACACACACACACACACACACACACACACACACATGCACACGCGCGCACACACACACACACACACACACACACACACACACACACACACACACACACACACACACACACACACACACACACACACACACACACCACGACTGAGTAGAAATGACAAAGGATAGACAGGGACAATTAAAAACCAAGAACAAATACCAGTGATAAAACCCAAAACAAAAGGATAGATTGGAATGAGCCAGATAAAACCTTAAAAGATAGCAGTGGTGAGGAGCGAAATGTAAGACATTAAAGGTGGGACCTTGCGCATTTTGAGGTCACAGCTCATTGGTATGATCGCGCAGATCAGTCCAGATACTTTAAAAACAAGTGTGCCCGTCTGCACACTCCGACAGACAGTGCCACCAGATTGGGTCAAAGAACCGACGGTGAAAGGTTTAGTAAAATATCAGTCAGCAAACAAGCACTATTTTCATGCCAACAATCGCTTCATCACTTACTCAGCAAAGGAAAGAGACAGAGTAAGGGAGTGAGCATTCAGGGTTTTGAGCGATAGAAAGAGAGAAAGAACACAATTTCGAAATATCCAGCAACCCAAACTAACACAAGTTTCACACTCACCGTCATCTACAGCACACACGAAGACGAGCCCCGAATTTTGACATTCTTATTCATTTTCTGGAGTGATTACAACACACAATGCGAAACCGAACCGTGATAAACATGAACACCAACACTCAGTTTAGTGTTCAAGCCACAAGACTGCATGTCACTGTAGTGTGATCGTCACAAAAATCAATTGCTGTTCAAGTAGGAAGCCGAACGAACGACGTTCCTCCGACACATCGCCTGTGTTACGTCAAAGCGGGTTCGTTTCTGGTCGTTGGCTGCGTACGTTACTGGGAGCAAACAGCACACGTCACCACCTTGTTGTTGACGTAGGGACTGCAAGGCAGACTGCCGCATACAGTAGCCGTGTAGTGCAGCAGAACACCGTCCTGGTTGGCATCTCCCCCAACTCTGTTCTCAAGGGCGGAATCAACGCAGATGTAGTCAGTACCTGCCTTGTAAGCGTAGTGGTTGGCCATCAGGAATCCGCTGTATTCGAGAGTCCATCCCGGCATGCACACGTTGGTCCCGGGCACCATGATGACTGTGGGACGCCGGGATCGACACACGGCACACACAGGGTCTTTCTGGTAGTGGGAATCCCAGGTCTCATACTCGCCCCCGTACAGCATGGAGTGCTCACCAGGGATGGCGTGGTTGCTGAAAACAGGCGACATAGTTAGGCACAACACGTTGCTTGCAGCGCCATCATGGTTAAAGTAAGACCCGCCGATGACGCCCGAGTAGACGAGGTGTGTGGAGTTGGGACGGACAGAGCGACCCCAGCGGACGTAGACGGAGCTTCCCGCCTTCCGGCGTCCTGATGAGTGTTGGCGTTCTTTAACGCCTGGACTTCGACACTCACTTCTGTCAGCCGCTGGGACATCTGAGTGACCACTGGCTCTAACGGTTGGATGTCGTCGGATCGGGCAGCTACTTCATGAGTTGGTGTCACGTGGTCTGTCGATTTCTCCGTCAAAGAGTTCTGGGATCGTAGGCCATTCGAGCGGCGATACAGTGACTCCAGTCTTGAAACTTTCCTCTTCAACAGCGAAAGACCGTCCTTCAGTTCAGCATTCTCAGCTTTGATTTGAGCACTATCAGCTATAATTTCAGTATTCTTAGCTTTAAACAGCCGGTTTTCTGCTCTCAGTTCTCGGTTCTCAGCTTCCAGCTGCTGTAAACGTCGGTCCTGTTGGAGAAGATGGTTATCAACTTTGGCCATCCATTCTGCTACACTGATGTCCGAACCATGCTTTGGAAATACAGCCACACTCACTCCAAACAGCATGACAACGGTGAACAGCGGAGTAACCAGTGAAGCCATGCTAACTGCAAGTGTAATCTTTCAGGCTCAAAGTGGAGAAAATCGTGAACTGCTATCATTTTGTAGCTGAAAAGTGGGTAGGTCATGCAGAAATAGATTTTACATTCGCGTTAGTTTTGTGGACATCCACATACATTATAGATAACGGCGTGCTCTGTTGAACTGAAATTATGAAGGAGTTTCTCTCTCTCTCTCTCTCTCTCTGTCTTCTTCTCTCTGTCTCTCTCTCTCTCTGTCATATCATTTCAATAAAAATTGTTATACATTTAGTGTGGTGACGGCCGTATCGGAATCAGCGGCTGTTGCTGAAACATTGTGTAAGTGACGCTGTGACACCCCCCCCCCCCCCCACCCTTCCGAGGGGAGCCGGGGCAGCCGAATGGTAGAGCGTTGGACTTTCAATGCTCGGGTCGTGAGTTCGAATCCCGGTTGGGGCCAAATATTATTTTGTGCTGGCCTTTTTCTCGCTGCCTCGTCTTTGATATCACCCTTATGTGGTGGAAAAGTACGTCAAACTCCCAAACACCCACCCCCCACCCCTCTTCCCGGACAGAAATACTACTACTACTACTACTACTACTACTACTTTCTTTTGTAGTGCTGTCTCCGCGGCATTTCAGGTTAGGAAAACTTTCCAAACAAATTATATCACACACAAAAACGCTATCCTAAAAAGATACCGAACTGCACATGTATGATCTCAGACTTTCAAACGATGTTTGACCAAAGGTTTAGAGGACCGACAACTGTTCTTAAAGACAACTATCCTTAAAGATAAGGACCGTACCGTCGTACCCAAAGTTGAAATGTCATCAAGTGCATACTCTCAGCGACACTTGGCATTTTTTTCTTTTCTCTTTGACGTCATAATATAATATGGGATGGGTGGGTGTTTCGGGGTGGGGAGTGGGGGTTTAACGTCCTTTTCCACCACATACGGGTGATACCAAAGACGGGGCAACGATGAAAAAGCCAGCACAAATATTTGGCCACAGTAGCTATTCGAACTCACGACCCGAGCATTGGAAGTCCAACGCTCTACCATTCGGCCACCCCGGCTCCCCCATAATATAATATAATATAATATAATATAATATAATATAATATAATATAATATAATATAATATAATATAATCAAGAATGAAAAGCAGTGCCTTCACTTACAAACTTGTATATTCTAGACGACACAAGGCTGCCCTTTCTCATGGTGACCCTCTCCCCTGCAGGAGGTGGAGTTCACGAAGACGCATAGGTAGCCTTGACTAGGCTGCCCTTAACCCATTTGTTTATCTCTCAATGAACACATCGCATAGAATAAGAACTTCCAGTAGTACACTGACGCAAACTGCAGGAGATAGCGACACCACACGGCCACACGATTTGCTACCGTGCCAGTCGCTCGCTGAGATCGACAGGAACAATGGCTTTTCCCATCTTTCTGCAAGCACTGCTGCTGCTTCTATCAGTAGTAGATGTCACTCACGCTTATGACGAACTTTTTGACGGAGACTCAGGTACCAAGGTCGCTGACTGGATGGAGAAAGTGGACCGACTGTTGCTTCAACAAGATAAACGCTTACGGCAGCTCGAGCAAGAAAATCGAGAGTTGAAAGCCAGGAACCGCGATCTCGAAGACAGACTTCTGGCACTAGAAAATTTGCGTAACCCAGACGCAGTCGCTGAGAAGAAGGCGAAAGTCATGTTGTCGTACCAGGCGATGAAGAGTCGTGATCTTGTGACGCGATCCGATGACGTGCAACCGCTGGAGCCAGTGGTCGCTCAGATGAGTCAGCGACTGACAGAGGTGAGTGCCGAAGTCCAGGCGTTGAAGAACACCAACACTCATCAGGACGCCGCCATCCAGGAGGCGGGAAGCTCCGTCTACGTCCGCTGGGGTCGCTCTGTCTGTCCCAACTCCACACACCTCGTCTACTCGGGCGTCATCGGCGGGTCTTACTACAACCATGATGGCGCTGCAAGCAACGTGTTGTGCCTGACTATGTCGCCTGTTTTCAGCAACCACGCCATCCCTGCTGAGCACTCCATGCTGTACGGGGGCGAGTATGAGACCTGGGACTCCCACTATCAGAAAGACCCTGTGTGTGCCGTGTGTCGATCCCAGCGTCCCACAACCATCATGGTGCCCGGAACCAACGTGTGCATGCCGGGATGGACTCTCGAGTACAGCGGATTCCTGATGGCCAACCACTACGCTTACAAGGCAGGTACTGACTACATCTGCGTTGATTCCGCCCTTGAGAACAGAGTTGGGGGAGATGCGAATCAAAACGGTGTTCTGCTTCACTACACGGCTACTGTATGCGGCAGTCTGCCATGCAGTCCGTACGTCAACAACAAGGTGGTGACGTGTGCTGTTTGTTCCCAGTGACGTTAGCAGCCAGTGACCGGAAGCTGACCCGCGATGACGTAACACAAGCGAGGTAACAGAGGAAACTCGTCAGTTTGATTTCCTACTTGAACAGTAACTGATTTTTAAGACGAGCACATTCGAGATAAAGTGACACGCAATCTTGTGACTTGAACACTAAACTGAGATAGGTTTACTTGCTGAGTGTTGGTGTTCATGTTTATCACGATTCGGTTTCTCATTTCTCACTGCAAAAGATGAATAAGAATATCAGAAATGCCCGGCTTGTCTTCGTGTTTGCTGTAGGTGACGGTCAGTGTAAACTTGTGGTCGCTTTGGCCACTGGGGAATCCTTTCTGTCGTTTGTCGTTGTCTTACTTTGTGCGTTAGTGACGTTTGTGATCTTGCTGTGTCCGTCAGTTTTGATTTGCCTTACTTTGTGTATGTGTTTCTTCTGTTGTGTTTAAAGTAACCCACTTGCTAGGGAGAGAGAGAGAGAGAGAGAGGGGGGGGGGGGGTGGAAGTTTAACTTCCTGTTCCACCACGTATGGGTGATATCAAAGACGGGGCAACGAGAAAAAGGCCAGCACAAATATTTGGCCCCATCCGGGATTCGAACTCACGACCCGAGCATTGAAAGTCCAACGCTCTACCATTCGGCTATCCCGGCTGTCCAAGAGAGAGATAGTGAGAGAGAGATTTGGTGCATGCATCGCTTCAAATAAAACACGATTTCGTCGAGATAATAAATACAAAAATAACTACACACATAGACCGACATGATCCTAATGTGTAACCTTCTTGTCGGTCAGATAAACCTGAAGAGTTCCTTATCAGTCCACGTATACCTTAGTTTTTCTCTTTAGAAGAAGAACATCTACCTGGCCATGAAGTCATATAGACAGTTAGCCAGTACATTTCTTGAGATTTTACTGATTTTTCGACACTGATCAAGTAAATGCTTCAAGTACGGTTGGAGTGTCCCAGAAACTTCCTATTCTGCTCAGCCCAGCCCCGTCCCCTCCCTGGGGAGCCGGGGTGGCCGAATGGTAGAGCGTTGGACTTCTAATGCTCGGGTCGTGAGTTCGTATCCCGGCTGGAGCCAAATATTTGTGCTGGCTTTTTCATCGGTGCCCCGTCTTTGATACACCCGTTCCATGTGGTGGGAAAGGACGTTAAACCCCCAAACACCGACCCACCCTTCCCCTCCCACCCGTCCCCTCCCACTCGCACTTTATTCATGCCGTCTGGGCGGTTGGAACAATTAAAGATCTAAGCTCCCAACAAAAAGCTTTCCGAAGTGTGAACATTTTTTACAGTCGACCGTGCAAACACAGTCAACTCTGTCACAGTTGCAGAGTTTTCAGCGTCCCTGAAACCCCAATAAAAGCCAAGGGCAGCCTGATTTGCGTTTGGGCAGTGAGCGTGAAAGATCGTGCAGCACTCTACATCCGCTAGACACTGTAGCGATGTACCAAAAGCCAAATAATGTCACGGCAAACTCGTGCTCTGGTTTTATAAGGGTCCCCGAAGCGCTGAAAACTCTGCAATTGTGACAGAGTTGCCTGGATTATGCACAGTCGAAGGAGTCGCAGTTTTTAAAAACGCAATGTTTGCGGCTTTTTGCTGAGATTGCAGACCTTTAAGTCACATCGTGTTCTGTGCTCGCAACCTGTGCGGTGAATGGGGCGTGAGTTCATGAACAGCTGGGCCCGCATGTAAAAGGTTACCTCGACCTAAACTAGCTCTAGGGTTAAATTTTCTGTTGTTGTTTTTCTATCAGGAAGTGGGTCTATTCCACCAACAGTGTTCAGCATGCCTTTATTTAAAGAGAAACATTCATTTAGACTAGCTGTTTCCAGCTGCATGCATGTATGTACATATGCAGTTTTTTTTTCTTTTAATTGTATCATGTGTGTGTCACCCTAATCGTCTTAGTAATAATGTATGAAAACTGTATGTATGTATGTATGTATGTATGTATGTATGTATGTATGTATGTATGTGTGTGTGTGTGTGTGTGTGTGTGTGTGTGTGTGTGTGTGTGTGTGTGTGTGTGTGTGTATGTATGTATGTATGTATGTGTGTGTGTGTGTGTGTGTGTGTATGTGTGTGTGTGTATGTATGTATGTGTGTATGTGTATGTATGTATGTGTGTGTGTGTGTGTGTGTGTGTGTGTGTGTGTGTGTGTGTGTGTGTGTAACATTATTGCAGTTGTAAGGCCATCCAACATGAGGCTGGGCGCCAAACAAATTATGATGATGATGATGATGATGATGATTAATGTCGTGCCCACGAAGGCCATCTTCAATCACTCGTCCAGCGAAGAAGTGAAGTCTGACCTAATTATTGACCTAAGCACTCAAAATGCAAAAACCCAAAACACAGCAGCTGGTGGCATTGTCGACCTCGATATTAGCAAAACACGGCGCACAGCGTGTACGGACGGTTGAGTTTTCTTAGTTTGCGCGGTCATCAAACGTCAGTGTGTTGCATTCAGAGCACTACTAATCTCTAAGAGAGGCTGTTTTTCGAGCGGACTGGCACAGTCACGAGCGCAACTGTTCTACAACTGAATCCTCTCTATGTAAAGCCTTGCAATGGTAGCAAGGATTTCTTTAAAAACACACAGACATGCGCTTATCAGTCATTACAGGCCACAGAATGATCGTTTAAATACAGACCGTACTGTGTATGTCAACGACAGATCACGACTGAGTCAGTAAAGATAAACGCACAAAGCAAAAACGCGCCATGAGTCTTGCTGTCGCAATACTGCTGTTTACTGGGCTGGGTGCCACCTTTACCCAGAGTCCAGATCAAAACCAAGGTCGTGAATCGGACACAAGTCTGGCTGGCTGGATGGACAAGGTGGAAAGGCGTTTGGAACAGCTCGAGAATGAGAATGAGAAACTGAGAGCAGAAACCCAAAGTTTGAAAGCAGAAACCCAAAGTCTGAGAGCAGAAAACCAGCAGCTGAAAGCCAAGAATAGGAAACTGGATAATGGATTTTCACGTCTCAAAGACACGGTGTTTAACTCTGAACGTGCCTGCTGTCAGTCATCACATGCCGCTTTTGAAGGTGAGCAGAAAGACAAGCACAGTAGTGAGAAGGCTCAGATTCATGACGTGTCGGTCCGATCTGACGACACAACCCCACTGGAGCCAGTGGTCACTCAGTTGTCCCAGCGGCTGACAGAAGTGAGTGCCGAGGTGCAGGCGATGAAAAACTCCAACGACGCTCACTTCCAGACTTTGCGGGACGCCAACACTCACCAGGACGCCGCCATCCAGGAGGCGGGAAGCTCCGTCTACGTCCGCTGGGGTCGCTCTGTCTGTCCCAACTCCACACACCTCGTCTACTCGGGCGTCATCGGCGGATCTTACTACAGCCATGAAGGTGGTGCAGCGAATGAGCTCTGTTTGTCTCTTTCGCCTGTCTTCAGTAATCACAACATCCCTTCTTACCATGCATGGTTGTATGGGGCTGAATACGAAACTTTTGACTCCCATCTCAACAAGGACCCTGTGTGTGCCGTGTGTCGATCCCAGCGTCCAACAACCATCATGGTGCCCGGGACCAACGTGTGCATGCCGGGATGGACTCTTGAGTACAGTGGATTACTGATGGCCAATGACCATATCCACGGTTTTCACGCTGGCACAGAGTACATCTGCGTGGACTCCGCCATGGAAGCACGAATTGGTAGCGACGAGAATCACAACGGTCTTTTGCTGTATGTCACCGTCACCAGTTGTGGCAGTCTGCCATGCGGTCCATACGTCAACAACAAGGTGGTGACGTGTGCTGTCTGTTCCCAGTGACACAAGCAGCCAGTGACCGGAAGCTCACCCGCCATGACGTAAACGCAAACGAGGTAACAGAGGAAAGCAGTTTGTTTGATTTCCTACTTGAACAGTAATTGAGTGACATGCAATCTTGTGACTTGAACACTAAACTGAGAGAGATTTACTTGCTGAGTGTTCGTGGTCATGTTTATCACGGTTCGGATTCGCATTGTCTGTTGTAATCACTCCAGAAAATGAATAAGAATGTCAGAAATGCCCGGCTCGCCTTCGTGTATGCTGTAGGTGACGGTGAGTGTAAACTTGTCATCGTTTGGCCCGCGGGGTCTCTGTCTGTCTGTCTGTCTGTCTGTCTGTCTGTCTCTCTCTCCTTTGTTGAGTGAGCGCATGAATGCGGAAGTATTCGCATGAAAATCGTATTTGTTCACTGACTGATAATTTGGCAAATTTTCTGCCTTCGGTTCTTCGACCATATTTGGTGGTACTGTTTGCAACAGTTTGCAGACAGAGTTAATGACAGACAAAAGATATAAGAAAATCATCCACCAAAAGATACAGGCTGTATGAGATAATGTTGCTTTGGGCTGCCGACTTTTTCACTCTTGTGGCTCTCTCTCTCTCTCTCTCTCTCTCTCTCTGCGTTTTTGATGTTTATTTGTTTGGCTGTGTTTGTTCGTTTTGTTTTGCCTTTGATTACTTTTTGTATTCTGTTGTGCTGGTTTTAATTTACATGCTACAGTCCAGAGAGAGAGAGAGAGAGATTTGGTGGTTCATGAAAAGCAAGGTTTTCTCAAGATAATAAATGCAAAAAAATAACAACACACACGCAGACAGACAGACAAGATCCTAATGTATAACCTCCAAGTCTTGGCAGATACACCTGACGAATGTCTTATCATTGCACCTATAACTTTTGTTCTGTCTGTAGAAAGAGAACATGAACCAGGTCAGACATTCATAGAGATAGCTGGCTTGTCGACGATTTCGTGATTTTTTTCACTGTGAACAAGTACATGTAGCATAAGTGTGGTGTTCCAGAAACCTTTTCTTCAGTTCTGGGGCCACCTCACCGACAGCCCCGCCCCCAGCCCCACCCTAAGCCCTAGCCCAAGTCCTTTTACTGTTATCAGTATTTGGCCTGCAATCTGGCCGTGCGGCGATTGGGGCGTGAGTTCGTGAACAACTGTTCTGGTGGGATTGAACAAATAATGCTGACTCCTAACATTGCCCTAATCCTCTTTCTCACATGGGCATGTTTATGAAACATCTCCAGCACAGACCAGGTGACAATATGTCCGACCTGTCAGTCTGCATGTATTGAATGGTGTTCAGCAGGACTTTTTAGATACAGAAAAAGACTGAGTAAGGTAGCTTTCACTTTTCCCCAATTTCTTGCCCACTAAGGCTATTTTCAATCACTTGTACAGCGAAGTTGTTAAACCTACTTAACCAGCAATCAAAATGCCCCTCCCTCCCCCTTCCACTCCCTTCATCTTCCACCCAACCTCAATGCACTCACCGTTGCTGAAACACACAGTGGCGTGTGCTTATCTATCACGCCATGGGTCACAAAATAGATATTTAAATGCAGGCCGCAGCGAGTTTGTCAGGAGCAGATCACGTTTGTCTCACTGAAGATAAGGCGCAAAGCAAAACGCGCCATGAATCTTGTTGCATTACTGCTGTTTATTGGGCTGGGGGCCGCATTTACCCAAACGGTAGACCATGCATCGGACACAAGTCTGGCTGGTTGGATGGACAAGATGGACAAGCGTGTTCAACAGCTCGAGAATGAGAATCAGAAACTGAGAGCAGAAACCCAAAGTCTGAGAGCAGAAACCCAAAGTCTGAAAGCAGAAACCCAAAGTCTGAGAGCAGAAACTCAAAGTCTGATCGCAGAAAACCAGCTGCTGAAAGCCCAAAACAGGAAACTGCAAGATGGGTTTTCACGTCTCAAAGATACGGCGTTTCACACTGATCGTGCCTGCTGTCAGACATCAAATGCAACTTTCGAAGGTCAGCAGAAAGACACGCACAGCAGCAAGAAGGCTCAGACACATGACATGTCGGTCCGATCTGACGACACAAGCCCAGTTGGGCCAGTGGTCACTCAGTTGACCCAGCGGCTGACAGAAGTGAGTGCCGAGGTGCAAGCGATGAAGAACTCCTACGACGCTCACTTCCAGACTTTGCGGGACACTAGTGCTGAAGTCCAGGCGTTGAAGAACGCCAACACTCATCAGGACGCCGCCATCCAGGAGGCGGGAAGCTCCGTCTACGTCCGCTGGGGTCGCTCTGTCTGTCCCAACTCCACACACCTCGTCTACTCGGGCGTCGTCGGCGGGTCTTACTACAACCATTGAAGGTGGTGCAGCTAATGTACTCTGTCTTCCCCTGTCTTCAGTACCCTCAACATTCCTTATCACCATGCATGGTTGTATGGGGCTGAATACGAAACTTCTGACTCCCATCACAACAAGGACGTTGTGTGTGCCGTGTGTCGATCCCAGCGTCCCACAACCATCATGGTGCCCGGGACCAACGTGTGCATGCCGGGATGGACTCTCGAGTACAGCGGATTCCTGATGGCCAATGACCACGTCCAGGGTCATCACGCTGGCACAGAGTACATCTGCGTGGACTCCGCCATGGATGAACGGATTGGTAGCGACGCGGATCTAGACGGCCTTGTGCTGTATGTCACTGTCACCCATTGTGGCAGTCTGCCATGCGGTCCATACGCCGACAACAAGGTGGTGACGTGTGCTGTCTGTTCCCAGTGACGCAAGCAGCCAGTGACCGGAAGCTCACCCGCCATGACGTAACGCAAACGAGACAACTGACACAGGAAAGCAGTTCATGTGATTTCCTACTTGAACAGTAATTGAATGACATGCAATCTTGTGTCTTGAACACTAAACTGAGAAAGGTTTACTTGCTGAGTGTTGGTGTTCATGTTTCTCACGGTTCGGATTCGCATCGTCTGTTGTAATCACTCCAGAAAATGAATCAGAATGTCAGAAATGCCCGGCTTGTCTTCGTGTATACTGTAGGTGACGGTGAGTGTAAACTTGTCATCGTTTGGGTTGCTCGATATTTCTTTCCTGTTCTTTCATCCTCACTTTTGTTCTTTTTTTTTTTATCCTTTATTTTGCTAACGCGAGTGAGTAAGCGAGTGTGTGAACGAGTGAATGCATGTTTAAAGCTGTGTTTGTTTACTTATTGAAAATTGGGCAAAAATTCAGCCTTGGTAGAACTTGTCTGTCAAAGGTTACAGACAGAGCCACAAGTAATGAGAGAGGATCACTTGTTATTACCGGGCAGTTCAAAGAAAATCACTCAAGTGAGTGACTTTAGAAATCCTGCAATCAGTCAGTCAAATTACTTTATTACCCCCATGAAAAAAAATTTAAAGGAGTTCTCACACACACACACACACACACACACACACACACACACACACACACACACACACACACACACACACACACCAGCATCTAAAATGTCCGTAAGTTGCAGTGCAGCAGGGCGGAACAGGCAGAAAGATTTTTACTCGTTCAGAAGTCTGTAGATCGAAGACGGAACAAACGAGTTGCTTTCGATACAGTGTAAATTGAGGGAACTGAAGACGGCGACAAGAAGGGAGGTTTATAACATCTGAAAAATATTCCTTACGTTTCACTGTGCCATTCATATTGTATTAATTTCTGAAGACATCTGCACAGTGACAGCGTCTCACAGGCTGCGTGCCAACAGAAGGGTACACGTCGAAGCGAGGATGAAAAGGAGCCAGCCAGTACTGCGGCCACAGTTAACCGCTGAGTAGGAAAATTGCATTTTCGACGGTTCGCCTGTTGATTGTTGAAATTTGCATTCACAGCTCTACCAATTACTGACTGCATCTGACTGCTTTGCGCATACATGCACACTCACAGGCGCAACTGTTCCAAAATGCTGTGAAGCCCGGTAATCCTGTACTACAAAGGCGCGTCTAAAGCCGGCTCTTAACTGGGCACTGCGGAGCGCCATAGTGCTGTCCACAGTTGTGACACAGTTGTGATTTGGGGGGTTTCCGCCGCTGTGGCGTCATCACAGCAACCTGGATTTCAAATAGCCACAACTGTGACTGTGGTTTCCACAACAGAATCTGATTCTGATTGGCTGTACTACGTCACTCGGCGCGCAAACCGGGCATGGCGGACAGTGCATCTTCAATCGGTTTGTCACCGAGCACAGCTGTGTTCAGATTTGTAGTTAGTAAACACACCGAGCGCAACGACTGTGATGTGCACGTGTGTGTTTCGCGCGTTGTGCCCAGTTAAGAGCAGGCTTAAGCTCTCTGGACACGATCAAGCGAACAGAGTGAAGCATATTAATACCCTGCGCCAAACACTGACGAAGAGCACTACCACCGTCATACTCATGTATGCCTCTATGGTTGAAAGGTAGACGAAGCCTAGCCGCTGCTAAGGTCAGAGGTACCGTCGCAATGCTTTAATTTGTTCGCCACCCGAAACAGATATCACTCCGCGCCGTGATTTAAACCCGCGGGGTCAGGGTAGTTTTACGCCCGGGTACCTAGCTACGCCTTTCAGGCGCGCGGACGGGTGGGATATTTATTTCAAGGGTAAGCCTTCTCCCTTGGCACCGTAAAACAAGATCAAAGCTGAGCCGAGGGGCGGGCAAGAATGTTCAGGACCAACCCCCGGGAATCAGTTGTGGGCGGGGAACAACTTGAGCAGAGCTGGAGTGACTTGGGGAAGGGTGTCGTGTTATGGGGGGCGAAGAATGAAGAAGGATAGCAGTTTATTCCGAGCCGGCACTGTAGTCAGTCGAGTTAATCTGCTGTTCACGTGGTTCGGATTGTTGTCAGTCTCGGAATCAGTTCTCTAACATACTTGCCACACAGACATGGTGGATTGTAGTCCAGTCAGGTTACACGCCTTCGCAACGAGTTGTCACAATTGTCCGTCTCGAGTGTTCTCCGAACAGGCTTAATTCGACAGCCACGGTATCGCTCATCTGTGAACTCAGCCAATGTTGGGACTTCAACGCGTCCATTCCAAGATGCAGGCTGAGGAATTGCTGAGGGGGGAAAAAAAAAAAACCCAAAACACTGAAAGTGACCTAGGCCGGGGTGCAGACTCGGAAGAAGTGCCCAGCTGGGGGACCACGAGGGCAACGCCCCAAGTAAAGAAAACAAACAGCATTTATAAAGTAGCAGCTCCTGCCCCACCCAGAACTCAAATACTGTCAGCCATGTATGTTTATGTGTAAGTATTCAGTATAGGTTGTATGTATGTGTGTGTTTGACTATACATGTTTGTGTAATGTCTGTATGTATACTTGTAATATGCCAAAAAAGAAGAAGAGGTAAAAGGAAAAAATAAAAACTGCCTTGGTACTGACATACAAGTCTCCAAAAATGAAGTTAGACTGTCCGGCGGCCATCTGGCATTACTTGTAGACCTATTATGATACATGACCGGCTGAGCCGAGTGCAGCCTACCCCCCCCCCCCCCCTCATTTTCGTGTGTGTGTGTGTGTGTGTGTGTGTGTGTGTGTGTGTGTGTGTGTGTGTGTGTGTGTGTGTGTGTGTGTTATTTCAGGCGGTAAGAAAAGTGCGTACAAACGAGCTTACTGCGAATTTAGTGAGACACTCACAACTTGCAGAAATCCTCTCGGTGCAAAACTGCACAGCACAAGTTCATTTCTGACATCTGCACCTGAAATTCGACCTTCTACCATAACGTGGTAAAGAACCGCAGTTTGACGCCATCGACCCACCAGCATATGAAGCCAATGCGGGCGGACAATGAACTGAACGTAATCCGATTCGGGTAACGGAAACCGCCGGAGTAATGAATTTGTCCGTCGACTCAAGGTGGGCCATCGGTACAAGAGATCAGAGTCAGTTGGTGGCACAATGGTGATTTGTTCTTCGTCAGAACAAAGCTGTATTTGACAGCCGCTTATTCTACCTGCATTGCCGCCGAGACGAGATCATACGGGACTGAGAAGTGTGTGGCTTTGGCAATCTGCTGGACTGACCAAGCTGCTGTACGAGAACTTTCCTGAAGGCAGACTCTCGTGTACGGAAACTTTCACCTCCTCTATGGGTGATGTATTTAATTATTTATTTATTTATTTTTGTTCTTTTTATTTTATTTTATTTATTTCATTTTATTTATTATTGAATTATTTTATTTTATTTATTTGTGTATTTATTTTTTTATTTTTATTATTATTATTATTTTTTTTTTGGGGGGGGGAGGGGGGGGGGGGCTGCTGCTATCTTGCAGGTTTTAATGAAAATCTGCAAATGTAATGTGCGTGAACGCAGACGTTAGCTACCATTAATAATTTTTGAAGGAAAAATGGATTTATTTTGCTTTTAATTACACAGGATTTAATGTAGGTGTAAGGGTTTAAGCTGGACAATAAACGTGGGATGGACACTTGAAATCAATTGATTCTTTAGTGTAGGGCTGCGTGTCAGAGTTCAATGTTGTCCAGGGCCCGTATGTAAAAGTCGAGGTTAATTTAACCCACGGCTACGGGCCTAACACAGACTATGACAAAAGAAATCAAAAAACAAAATTATATAAAAAAGGAGGCGAGGAAAGGAAGAAATAAATCCTTCTATAACGGTTTAGGCATCTTGCTGGAATGGACCCGCTTCCTGATTTAAAAAAAAAAAAAAAAAAAAAAAAAAAACAGATAATTTAGCCCTACTGCTAGTTTGGTTCGAGGTTAGACTCTAACCCGGGGCTAAAATCCCTAACCTCCACTTCTACATGCGGAGCCTGATGTCAGTTGGTGCAGTGGGTAACTGAATGTCAGGTGTCTGTGTAAGTCTGTTTGCGCATCTCAACTTTTCTTTTTCGCATGTGTTTTGCTTCATCTAAGTACATCTGAATGAAATGCCTCTAAACATTTAACAGTAAAAGCAGCGTAGGCTGGCGGAGTATTTGACAGGGTCAAAGTATTGTGAATTTAAAAAAAACAACACATTTCTGCCATCAAACATTACTTTTCAGTGCGTTCAAAAATACTTCAGACAAACAACATCTGGCGTACAATGTTAAACAAACTTCGGACCACAAATCAACGAATGATGAACACATTTTTATCGATTGCATACAAATTTCTAAGTTCTGCAACTAAGTACCGATGGACAGACAAAGAAATCGTAGCAACAATAAAAACAACCTCCAGCTGTTTATTTGTTCTTACTTTCATTAACGACATTTTATCGTCTCTGTTTCAGTGAACTATGTTTTAAGAATAAAAAGACGTGTGCAAAATACGAAGTAAATCTCAGTCTCGTGTAAAGTAAACCATCCTTTAGCAAAGCGGAAACATAAAATATAAGATGGGTGGGTGAGTGGGTGGGTAGGTGGGTGGGTGAGTGGGTGGGTGTTTGGGGGTTTAACGTCCTTTTCCACCACATACGGATGATATCAACGACAAGGCAACGATGAAAAAGCCAGCACAAATATTTGGCCCGAGCCGGGATACGAACTCGCGACCCAAGCATTAGAAGTCCAACGCTCTATCATTCGGCCACCCCGGCTCCCCTTAAGAAATAGATGAATAAATAAACCAGCAAGTACAGCTGAATAAGCGCCATTTAAAAAATGAACAAAGCCGTACTACTGAAAATCATGGATGTCAAAGACTTCCTTTATTTATTACATGTATTTTTTTTTTCAATGTAGCCCAGTTTTTCTTTGTACACTTTTATGTATGGTGAACTGCATGTACGTAAACTGCATATATATATATGTGTGTGTGTGTGTGTGTGTGTGTGTGTGTGTGTGTGTGTGTGTGTGTGTGTGTGTACATGTCTGTATAATTGTATCGTGTGAGTACAACCGTTTCATGCGTGTATCACCGTCATCATGATCATGATGTTTATAAGAATGTACTGTGTGACTGAGGGTGTGTTTAACGGTTTTGCTGTTGTAGGGCACCCAGAGCTCCAGCAGGAGGCTGGGCGCCAGACAAATCCTTCTTCTTCTTCTTCGTCTTCTTCTTCGTCTTCTTCTTCGTCGTCGTCGTCGTCTTCGTCGTCTTCGTCGTCGTCTTCGTCGTCGTCTTCGTCGTCGTCGTCTTCGTCGGCGTCGTAGTAGTCGTCGTCGTAGTCGTAGTAGTAGTAGTCGTAGTCGTAGTAGTAGTAGTAGGAGGAGGAGGAGGAGGAGGAGTAGGAGGAGGACGAGGAGGAGGAAAGGCTTCTCAAAATTCCCAAGCGCAACCTGAAATCCTTTGGCGAGCGCTCTTTCAGTTTCGTCGCACCAACCTTTTGGAATTCCCTGCCAGCACATCTGAGAAATGCGCCCACACTGTCTATTTTTAAGAGCGATTGAAAAGCCTTCCTGAGTAATTTCCGGTGTCAGTACCGAGTCAGTTTCACCAGTGTATGAATAAATGGTTTGAGGTTTACGGCCTATGGCTTGTCAGCCCCTAAGGACAAGTTTTTCCTGGCGTGTGTCATCGACTGCATGGCTTTGCGGGAACACCAGTGTATGTCTGTCCACAGTTTGTAAAATGTGCGTGAGTGTCGGTGACTGACTGGCGCATTGAGTTTATTCCAAAGAAATGCGCCCTACAAATACCATTTACTAATATTATTAGAAGTGGTAGTATTGCAGGTTACTCAGGCGGCTAAGCGCTCCATAGGGACATCCAGTTGGGACTGCAGCCAGCGGAGACGCTTCTCGTTCATCCCCCAGTCCAAAAACGGCACCCAGAAGAACACCTGAAGGAGATGGAAGCAAGGAAAGAACTTGAGGTACACAGTCACAGCAGTATTTGTTTCATTCTCAGCTGAAGCCCTCTCTTTTCCGTCAAGCCTTTGGTTGTTAGTTTTCAGTTGACGGTTTGTTCTGTTTGTGATTGTGGTCATTTCATCCCGTTGCTACTTGCATCTCAGCGTCAGCTTGTTGAGTGGGAGCTGGTGGAAATGGAAGGTGTATGTGCGAGTTGCTGGCAATGGAAGTTTTGTGTGTGTGTGTGTGTGTGTGTGTGTGTGTGTGTGTGTGTGTGTGTGTGTGTGTGCACGCGCGCTTTTTTCTTGTTTGTTGCGAGTCCTCGTATAATTATTTGGACAGCGACGTAATAATAATGATAGTAAGTTCTAATTAATTATGCATTCTGTCGTAATTGTTCAAAGTATCTTTTGCGAAGAAGTAAAGTGTGTGTGTGTGTGGTGGTGTTGTTGGGGTTTTTCTGGTTGTTTGTTGTTGTTTGTTTGTTTGTTTTTTTGGGGGTGGGGGTGGGGGTTGGGGGGGGGGGGTTGTTCGTTTGTTGCATCAGTGGTGTACTGCTGAAGAGACAGAGAGAAGAACGCACCACATTCAGCAGACATGCACCAGGGAGAAAAAGAGGCAAGAATCCACTGGAGAAGGCAAAAATCTGAAAATAAAACATTCTCCCGTTACAGATGTGTAAACTTTTTTTAGACGCCTAGTACTGTCAATGTTTTACATGCGCTGACCTGGAAAGAACGTGTACACTAGATCTGCAAGATAACTAGAAAAAAAACAACAAAAAACAACTGAATCGCCCTTAATCTTTGCCTTTGTTACACTGTTCATTGAAAACTGAGTTCCGAAACTTGAAATAGCTGAGCTGACCTGTCTCACCATGCAGTTGTAATGCGTTCAGTGTGTGAGAGAATGCGTGCGATTCATGTGAGCGTGCGTGTTGGGTTCAATTCGCGGCGCTTTGAGTCCAATTGGGTAAAGCGCCTATAAAATACTAAATTATTCTTATTTTTAATATAGGCACTCTTCCACGAACCCTAAGCACAGGTAACTGAAGTCAACAACAAACAAACAAAAAACAACAACTTGACAAAAATACACAAACGCACGCACTGACGCACGCACGCACACACACACCGTCACACACACACACACACACACACACGGAAATGACCCGTACAAACTGATAGCTGTCATACCTTGATCTTGTCATGTTCAAAGTGCATTTCAATAACATCCAGCCATTCCGCTCGAGTGAACACGAAAATCTGGAGAAAGTAACTCTCCACCTGAAATGAACCACATTAGATGCTAAGTGTCTAAGACCGGAAAGGCAGGTTTTGCGGTATCTATGGCACGGCCTGGGTTAGCGAACTGTATAGTGGGGAGCACAGCCGACGAGCACACAGCCCTGGGACAAGTTGAACCAACGCGTGCTGTTTCAGTGCCGCTATACACTGAGCACAGTGGATGGGTTACTCCAGCCATGGATGGAGTTCTCTGCTCCTTTCCCGTATCATTGTATTAGACAAGACTCGCATGTTTTCTCCTTTTTTTCCCCCATTTTTTTTTTCACGCTCATCCCCCCCCCCCCAGCCCCTTCTCCAGCCCCCCCCCCCCAACACACACACACACACACACACACACACACTCATTCTCCTTTCAGCTGCAAATTTACCTAACTGTTGGTTCTAGGGTGGGCACAGTAAAACTTTCCGTGTGCGAAGAATGCCAAGGAAGAAATTCAGCTGCTGTACGCCATTAATTTTAACTTTGGGTTGGCGCGTGGAAGGAACCGATTCAGTGTAAGGGACACAACTCTGTATAGCGCGCATGCATTTAAGGCGGTATGGGTTGCGTACCCTAGTAGAAAAGCACCGTACATGTCCTGAGTAATGCATTTCGGGGCTTGGCCCAGCGAAACTGATTCAGGTGCACTCTGGTGAGCAGAAAGCAGGATACTTGAGGTTTGAGTCTGATTTTCGGACTGAGTTCTGAACTGTGAATACTGTGTGTGTGTGTGTGTGTGTGTGTGTGTGTGTGTGTGTGTGTGTGTGTGTGTGTGTGTGTGTGTGTGTTCACCTTGTTGATGTAGAAGTCTGAACGAGTCTTGTCATTTTCAATCACCTTCATCAAAGCTCGTTGGATGCTCTCAATGTTTTGCTGTGGAGTCGACGTGTCTGTCCGCCACCTACATGCAGTACGTTTTGCATAATACAAGTGTACCATTTTTTTTATAATAAATTATGACAAATAGACACAAGCACACAAGAGTCTTCCCTCAAGATCCAATGAACAACCCAAACTGACAACACGACAGGGGTGCATCAATTGTTATATCATCTCCCATGATGTGGTAGTCCAGCAACCATCTTAATTTTTTCTCGCGGATGATTCAGTGCCCTGGTTACAGTGCCAATACACGCATAGTGCAAACGACAAATTTGCTGTCATGCAGTTGCAAACCACATGAACCTCCATATCTTCATCCTCATCATCATGCACTATAAAAATTGCGTAACCACAAATTTGCTGTCTTGCAGTTGAAAACCACATACACTTGCATATCCTCATCAAGCACAATATTTAAAAAAAGAAAAAAAGAAAAAAAGCCTCAGCTTCTGAGCCTTGCATGAAGTCTACCTACAAGTGGGTTGAGAAGTAATAATAATAATAATAATAATAAATTGTTCTTGTATGGCGCAGAAAGTCTGCCCAAGAGCCGGAGCACTCAGTGCGCGCTACACACACACACACACTCACACACACACACACACACACACAGACCGACGGACACACACACACACACACACACACGGCGGACGTGGGATACAGGGGAGGATACAGTAAAAAATTTAGTTGAAAGCTTGCCGAAACAGATAGGTTTTAAGGTGTACCTTGAACTGTGACAGAGTAGGGAGATTCCTAAGTGAGACGGGCAAAGAGTTCCAGATTTGGGGAGCAGAGTAACTGAAGGAACGTTGGCCATAAGTTTTCAGACTGACACGGGGTATTTTTAATAGTTTCTCAGAAGACGAGCGAAGTAACACTGAAGCTTTTTTTTTTTTTTTTTTTAGCTTTTTTTTATTGGGGGGGGGGGGGGCAGGGGGGGGGAAGAGAAGGAGGGGTCTTATCTACAATCCATTAAAAAATAAAAACAAATAAAAACTGGAGCTGGCAACTGAAAGCGGCATTAAAAAAAAAGCAATAAACAGTAACCAACACTTCTGTGTGACTGTGGAGCCTGTTGATGCCTGGAAACCACATGGCAGGGCGGAGACAGCTTTGAAGTGGCGCCTGAGCTCGACTGCATGGTGTAGCCCTTGACCGCGCTGCAGTTTCTGTCTGTGTTTTGTCTTCACCTTGACAACGACAGACACTGCACTAGTTTTGACAACGTTGAGGAGAAAATAAATGAAAGCAATTCTAACAGCTAGAATTATAAGGGGAATAGGTTATTTAAATGCATGCACATTACACTTTGTCTTCTCCAAAATAAAAATAATCTGAGTGGGTAATTTTATAGCGCCTATTCAAGAAAACTCTGGGCGCTTTACAGAACACACACACACACACACACACACACACACACACACACACACAGCGTGAGACAGCAGAACGGGAGGGGGAAGTAGGGGAGGGGAAGGGAGGGAGGGGAGAGGAGGGGAGGAGAGGGGGGGGGGGCTACATGCTCAGCAATTCTAACAGCTAACTAGTAAAGCGCGTTTGAGACTGACTTGAAGCCGGATGCAAAACAGTCAGTATAGTCAAGAAGTGGCGGATAGAGGCAGGAGGTACATTCTAAACTGATGTCTGCTCAACTGCTGGAAAAGAAAGAAGCATAATTACTTTGAATTTTAATTTAATTTAATATACAGTATACGACTGCACCTTTCAGTGGTGAGGTTTCGCTGACTTCGCCTTCGGTCGACATTGTGGCGTGTCCTCTGTTTCTTGTTCCCATATCAAACCAGTCCTTCTTTTAAATGTAAGGTTATCACATAAACAATATGAGATATACTCGGGCGGGACTATCGCTCTATATCAATGTCATGTCACGGGAAGGCCAAGTCAATGTTTACGAGAACTAAGCAGCACTGATAAAGCATTATCAGCGAGAAGCACGCTCCGTAGCAGACGACTTCCCTATGATGCAGAGCCAAAAGTTAGTTTCGAACTTCCGGAAGTTTGTTTGATGGGTTTTCAGCTGTGTAGTGCTAAGCACATATTCAACTTTCGCTTTTTTAAAAGTTGTGTCACAAAATGCACTGTCTTAAAGACAGCCAGTAAGCTAGTCCTAAGTACATTCGTTGAATGCGAAAATCCAATGGGCAGCTTTCATAATGGCTGACCTCATTCTCAAATCTCATGACCGAGTGGTCCTGTGACAAGGAAGGAACCCCAGTGACTAGAAATATTCTGTTTTGGTAGGTAAGTTTAAGCATTTCAGAGTTATAAGCAAGATTTTGATATGTCACTTGGCTATTACGGGGCAGGCTAACGTCCGGACAGCGTTATATTTTGAATGTTTGTATCTGCTTTGTTTTGTTTCATTTAGCTCAAGACTTCACTAGATCAAGACTCAAAAGAGGCAGCCCACATTTGAGGGCAGCGCAACTTTCGTTTTTGTGTGTTTTTGTAGGCACATACTTCCATAAAGAAGAGCAACATTTAGTCCTTGAGTTTGCCTCCTACACCAAAGAGACAGATAAATTAGCTCTTTGACGACGAAGCACAATTTCTAACACGCGATTTCCTATAGGAAATCGCGTGTTAGAATGTGCTTCGTCGTCAAAGAGTTAATAATCAGGAATGACAACTGGTGGTTAGACCCAGCCACTGAGAGTGAGACGTCTGTAGCTGTATTTCACAAACTGTCACCTGATTTTTCAACAGCAATCATAGATCATGTATCACAGTACGTTTTCCAGTACTGTTGCACTTTGTTCAGAGATCTCAGCTAGAGTACCAGATCAACACCGTCATTTACGTAGAGGTTGGCTCTTCAGTTACACTTTTTAGGTTGATTTTGATGGGTGTATGACTGCATAAGATAGTATAAAGTTTAACTTTTTGCTGTCCATTGGTGGTACTGTTTTCGCTGACTGTTTTACATCCTGTTTACATATGCAGTGGGGAAGAGAAAGCAACAGTATAGAGACAGGGATCATCAGGATCAGGGTTGCAAAGTCATACTTGTTTCCAACCAGAACTCACTAACTCAGTAACTGTCCCTTGGGTAAGCGCATGACCAAACCAAACATTATAAAGTGTCCCTTACTCTGTTTTGTATTATACTTAGAATTATAGAGTGAGTGATTGGTTAAAATGTAACCAGATAATGTAACAGTAAGGAACACATCAAAGGTCAAGTTTTTTTAGTTTACACATGTACACGTCACATGTGTAATGGATCCAGGGTGCACGTTTGCAACACCTGACTTGAATCATGAGTGAGGATCAATAATTTGCATGAATCTGCCGTAACCACAGCTGCTGGCAAAAGCCTGAGGTGAAATGTGTCACTGATAAAATCTAGTCAATTTTATTACCATGCGCATTTTTACAGTTTGAATAAAACTATTAAAAGCCGAAAGAAACTTTATATACGGAGAGGAAGAGTTTAGTGTGGTGGTGATCCTGACAGGAGATGCACCTGTAGTAGGTTAGGGCTCAAGTCAGTGGTTGCACAACATAGTTTTACAGAATTAGCATGTAAAAACAACAAGAAACAACATGTGCTGTAAAGTTGTAGGCAAACAGGACTTCATGTCCGTGGGAACTATGATAGGACATATGCATGGGTGACGCTCTTCGGTCTGGGTGACTGAAATCCAGTTTCTGTAAACCTACCTTGACTGAAATTCCGTTTGTTGAGCGTCACATGGGTCAGATACAGCTGTAGCTAATAGATCTATAGATTGTAGATTGCAGAAGTACCTTCAAATTCTTGTAAACGTGATGAAGTTCCTGTTTGGCTGGGGTGTTTAGCCCATCGCCCCGGCCTGGGCTTCAATCTTTTCAAAATGTTAAGAGTGTCATACATGTAAATGTCCTGGCTGATTGTGAAAGTATCAGACATTTGTCCTGAATAGTGTCCTCTGTATCACAGAAATAGTAGGACGTGTGTCCGCCTTGGTAAGAATGCAAACGGACATGAATTGCTTTGTTTGTGAATGATGTCTGCATGTGAAACCATTGGGTCATTGAGTTTTCGCAAAGCTTGTAAATGATGCTCTTCATTGTTGTAATTTGTCTGTTTTGCCTTTGTTTCAGTCGAAGATGGCATGAGCAGAAGACAGGTTGTGACAAACTGACATTTCTACAATCATGACAAGATCGCTTCTTGGCTAGTGCTCTCACCAGACTGCAATACATTAAGCAGTGGAGTGCGAATCACTGTGTGAAAATGTCACTAGGCGGTCTGTGAACTCTGAGATGGCTTGATCACAGTATTTCACCAGAAAAAAAAATAAAAAATTCAAAACTGCTACCACCTCACACAGTTAAACTCTGAAGGTTACTTTGGACATCGTGCCAGAATCACCATGACGACTGCCCTAGCTACAGCAGCAAAGAAGAACAAGCTGCACATTGACGAAGCAGATCTCCTATGCAAGAATGGCTGCGGTTACTATGGCAACCCGGCATGGCAGAACTTCTGCTCTAAGTGTTACCGTGAGGTGTACCAGCCCGCACGTCAGGCCCAGATGCAGCATGATGCACTGCAGGAAGCAAAAAGGTAAGGGCGAGAAAACAAAAAGCACTCTGTTTTTAAGAGCAATCTTAAAATGTTCCAGTTTTGCAAAGCCTTCCAGTAATTTCCTGTGTAACTTATAAGTTTCCACCAGTGTGTATGTCTGTCTATTTTTGTAAAATGTGCGTGAGTGTCGGTGAGTGATCGGCGCATTGATCTAAAGAAATGCGCCCTACAATAACCATTATTTTTATTATGATGTTATATTATCAGTGATCGTCAAATGTGTCAGGACCATGGTAGCCATTCGGGCTACCGCCCTGAACAAAACTGGTAGCCCGAAAAACATTCTGGAAGCCGGAGTGGCTGCTAGGTTCTGATTCATCTCAGAATTCCTGCTCGCCATTCGGGCTACCGCTACCGGAGCTTTCACTCGCCCGACGGTAAATTTTCTAGCGAAAGCGAGTGGGCGAGCGCATTTGACGATCGTTGTATTATTGCTGTTGATGTTAAACATGCCTTGCCTGCCATTTTGTGTATCCAGTCACCTACGTGTATGTTGTTTGGCTGTTGTTTGTAGAGACTGGCAGTGTTTCCTCAAACAAGACCATCAAAATATTTTTTTAAAATCACACAAAAATTATTGTCTGACTTTAGCATGTGTGGTTACCGAACAGGTGTCACGTGGAAGTGTGGGTTCAGTCCCAAGTCAAGCTGTTTTATTCGTGAAACCGATTTTTTCTTGGCTTCTGGGCTGCTTATTGTGGAATTTTCTCTGTGTCCTTTGTTTTTCCGCTCCCAGCAATATGAAAAAAATATTTACTTTAGTGTATACTAGAAAGTAGATGGGGGTGGCGCTGAACAGTGGAAATGCACTTTCCTCGTTGGAAGCAATCTAAATTTCCCAAGAGCAATAAAAGTATGTAATAAAAAATGAGCAACAGAAAGAAGGAAGAGAAAGAACCAAATTACATGTACCTGGTGTTGTGCTCAGTATGTGGACAACCATTGCCATGAACTAATGAAGTTTACAGTGAACAGTAGAAAGTAGAGAAAAGAAATTGCCTGGTGTGTCCAATAGATGAACAGCCATTGCCATGCTCACATACCATGCTGTTGTATTAACTAAGCAGAAAAAGATGGACAAACCTTTCAGTTTCATTACTGCTCTACTGGAAGTGAAGGGAAAGTGATTGACTGCTTTTCACTGAAACTGATGCATCAAACTTGATATATTATTTTATTATTATTGAAACTGTGTGCATGGAGGAAAGTGGTAGGCATGTCTGCCTTCAAGTATTACATGTATGTACATGTATTAGATACATTAGATACAAGCCCCTCAGAGATTGCCCAACATTGTCGTCTTTTAAATCCAAACTTAAGACACACTTGTTTTTAAAGTATCTGGACTGATCTGCGCAATTCATACTTATGAGCTGTGATCTCAAAATGCGCAATGGGTGGCATCGTATGCAAGTCTTATAGTGTCAGTCTTTCTTTTAGCTCCTTACCACTGCTGTCTTTTAGGTTTTATCTGTCTCATTTTAATCTGTTCTTTTGTTTTGGGTTTTATCACTGGCACTTGTTCTTGGTTTTTTATCTTGGTCTCTGCCTTTTTTTTTCAGCTGTGTGTGTGTGTGTGTGTGTGTGCGTGTGTGTGTGTGTGCCTTTTTTTTTCTTTTTTTTTTTCTTACGCAGTGTACATTGAGTTGAGTGAATGGGGTTTTTGTGCTTTTTTAGGTTTTAGATTGTAAGGCGCCTAGAGCTCGTTCCACGGGGATAGGCGCCCTATAATTATTATTATTATTATTATTATGTACCTCACTCTCACTGTTACATGTATTATACCTAATGTAATACAGGGGCAGGGTGTATATATAACATACCAGGTGAACAGGGTCTGACCACTTCTAGATCAATACTTAGTGATGCTAGGCACAGTTGTGCTGTTCATGGCTTCAGCTGTTAGCTGGCTTTTGAGCTGGGGCAGGCAACAGCTTGTAGTGTATAATAAAATCTACAGTGCACGCCTGTGAAAATATTGCCCTTTCTCAGTCAAATCATTGAAATGGCTATGGTGAATGCTTCAATAAATGATATGTTTTTGCATCATTATTTACATATTTATACTATTGCTACCATTTATATGGTCACAGGTTGGTCTGAGCTGTTTCCGTGGTATCTGTCAACACACAATTTACTAGACTTCGATACCTGGACATTGACAGTGTCTGTTATGCTGGCACTAAGCCAACAGAAGCATACTCGATGATTTGGCGACCACACTGCGCACACTCCAGTAGTGTTACAACAGTGGTAGAATTTGAATGTTCGACTGCTTTCACAAAGTGTAAACACACATTACATCGCATTAAGATCTGTACTGATCATAAAGATAGGGTATTTTGAGCGTACAGGCGCACTCACCAGCGAAACTGTTTCAAAACATAAGTTGGCGTAGCAAAGATGGAATTAGCCCTTTTCGATGACAGGTGTGTGTGTGTGTGTGTGTGTGTGTGTGTGTGTGTGTGTGTGTGTGTGCACTGCATACACACTGCCATTTTACCCTCAGATAGCAGGCTCTTTATGTTTATCAGTCTATGCACTGCAAGTGGTCAGCAAGGAAAGTAGAACTGATGTAAGCAGTGTGTGTGGTGTGTGCACTGCTATGCATACACACTGCCATTTTACCCTCAGATAGCAGGCTCTTTATCAGTCTGTGCACTACAAGTGGTCAGCAAGGAAAGTAGAAGTTACTGATGTAAGCAGTGTGTGTGTGTGTGTGTGTGCGCGCGCGCTTACATCAGTTCTGCTTTCCTTGCTGACCACTTGCAGTGCATAGACTGATAAAGAGCCTGCTATCTGAGGGTAAAATGGCAGTGTATATATGCAGTGTACTTGTGTTATAAATGCATTGTATTATGTATGCACAGTTTTTGATGTGCTGATAAAACAAAATGCCGCTAACGCAGTTGTGGTTTCACACCTGTATAGGCCGTAGCTCTCTGATGGGGTTTTCCCCCACAGGGATTAAACCTGTAACTCTGCCTTTTGAGCAGACAAATTTTGTTCAACTTCAGTGATTTTTTTTCTCTTAGGTCACCAGATGTGCACGCAGAAAGCAGTTATTTGTTCATGGGAAGGTTTCACACATATTTTGTGTAAAAAAACAACCTGAATATGTCACCAACAGCTACTGGTTGGTTGGTTTTGTGCAAAAACAGTAAAGGATGGGTCAATATATGTCGCTGATTCACCTGGAAAAAGGCCTAAGTGCTTATGAAATCCTTGGCACATATAATATGGCCTTTTTCCAGATGATGGCAGACATCCCTGCTGATGAAAAGGGTTAAACCAACAGTAGGTATAATCCACCCTCCGCCTTCACATAGTCTCATTTCTGTGGTAATTTACTTTAAGTCCCAAAGCTGTGTCCCCGAAATAGCAGGGTTAAGTTCTCAGTACCACAGTATAAGCTTCAGGTGCCTGTAGGCCATATTCTGGCCCTGGCTTTGAGTAATGGCCATAAATGCTGTTTGTGTCGGACATAAAATAACTTCCCTGCTGTTCATTCACAAAGGAAATGACACATCCTTTCTCATTTGCATCCCTTGTGAGGACTAGAGTCGGTTTCATATCTGGTGAAGTTTGTCACTTTGCGTTTCCGTCATGGCTGTTGTGTATGGCTAGAATAGGCAGGACAACGTTGAAAGTTAGGCGGATAGTGGACTTCGGTCCATTTTGTGGGATTTTCAGTTTTGAGTATAGAGATCACTGTGAAAGGCTCTTCAAGTGTAAAAATGTGCAGTACATATAAGATAGGTTACCATTAATATTCTTGTACTTAGAGGCACAGAACTAATACGCTGTATTGATCACCGTGTTTGTGGCAATAATGTCTTGATCCAATCCCACAAGAGGCTTGTGGCCACATTCAGATGATGATGATGACCTGCAGCTGTGGGCATGATACCGTCGGGATGTATGCAGATTGCTGTAGCGTTTTACCGTGCTGTGGTCCTGTTAGCCTGTGATTCATTTTGTCCGCATTTTGAGACCAAAGTGTTCACGGGTAGCACATTGGTTTATTCTTCGTTCTTAGCATGAGTTTCATGTCAGCGTTATGAGACTTCAGTCGTCTCTTCATGTCAGCTTTTAGGGTCTAGGGATGTGAAGTATTCATGCATTTCGTTTATGTTAATATCTGTGCCTAGTGCTGTGAACAAGCAAACGTGAAAATTATAGCACGGATCACTTAGCAGTTGTTGGAGAGAAAATAATGACGTACCACACTGTGTGTGCGCCACTTGCGACTTGAGTAGCAGTTGCTACCGGTAAACTGATCTTGCAAGAGAGAGGGAAAAGAGCCGTGGACAGCAGTGGTTCTGGCCTGAAGTAATGGTGGCAGACAATGTATGAAATCCTGTAAGTTGGTTTGCTTGAAAACGAATTGCCTAGATATATATGTATCACTGTCAGTGTTGTTGCCCGTGTTCATATACATGTGCTTCACATATGGTTATCAGTCATGGTTTTCCATGGTTTGTCAATGACATCAATACATCATCAGAGACAGATCTGTTTCTCTTCTACATGTACCATAGATCTAGCAGTGCTTTTGTGTTCGATGTCTGGTTGTGATAAATCCGTAGGTTAGTGGCTGTCAGGAAGTTTTCCACTGGCACTGTGAACTGGATCTGTTGGTGTAACTTGTCCATAACAGAAACGGAAACGGTAATGACTGCGAAGTGGTTACAAGTTAAGCAAATAAAAGCGACACAAAAGGGACAGAAACCACTTAACTTTGACAAAGGACGGCACAGGTCGACGTTTCGGCTTACGCCTTCTTCAGGACATAAACCTGAAGAAGACTGTCCATAACAGTCAAGGTTACATCAAATGTGGCTGACCTGGCAGTCTGGCTAGAGTGGATATTGTTCAGCTGGACTGTTTAGTTAGGGTAGCTGTCCCAGGCCCCATAACCTGCCCATTAGGGGCGTCTCCAATCCCTTCTTGGGACGTGGGAGGTTAAACCCACATTAATTAACCTTCAGGAAATCTGCCATCCATTTGACTCTGAGGTCATCAACATGCCCATCTTGGTGCCCATGTCCGTGTTGGTTGGCCAGAAGGATCCTATCAGTAAAACCAGAAAGAGAGAGAGAGAGAGTTCCAGACTTGCTTGCTGATATAACTAGCTTAACGCATTTTTGTTTTTCTTGTCTGTTTGCAGGCTGGAGACACAGCAGCATGGAGACACCAAACCATCATTCTCCAAATTTGAAGTGAAGAAAACACAACAGACCAACAAACGCAGTAACACTGTGAAGTCGATCTTCCGCAAGACACCTACAAAAGGTATGATTGTTGTGTTCTTCAGCCTTGGCTTATACTTTAATTTTGATTTAGGCTGGTGATTTGAAATAACAACTAAGGATGCGGGGAGCCGGGGTGGCCGAATGGTAGAGCGTTGGACTTCTAATGCTCGGGTCGTGAGTTTGCATCCCGGCTGAGGCCAAATATTTGTACTGGCTTTTTCATTGATGCCCCGTCTTTGATATCACCTGTACGTGGTGGAAAAGGACGTTAAACACCCAAACACCCACCCACCCACACACGACTAGGGATGCAATTGCATGGGGACGGGATTGTATTTGGGGGGTGGGGGTGGGGGGATGCTTATTTCTCATGCTTGTTGAGGTAAGTGTGTTTTGGGTAGATCATGCTAATAAAACTGAAAAAGACAATGGACATAAAAGTAAATTCGGTTTTGCTTCGCATATCTTCTCTAAAATAAACATTTTGCCGTACATTTATCGACAACTGCTTTCTCATGATTACTTTGTTATAGACACATTGTGCATGCCTTTCAAACTGTGTACTTACAGATACCAGTGCGAGCACACCTACGTCAAGCACGAAAGAAACACGTCGCTCCAGCATTGAGAGCCAGAAAGTTGGCGGGGAGTTCGCTGACTTTCTCAAAACTCTGCGGAAGCCGCCTGCCCTTGAGGTATCCAAACTAGTGCGAGGTTTCATCGAGCGAATTCAGCAAAATATCGATTCACCCGTTGAGGACTTGTCGGAAATGGTGCAGGATTTTTATCAGAACCTTGCCGATAAAATGGCGTCGCAGGCGGTGTTCAAAGGTATAATTAGTATGAATCACACGCTTCATCTGATTGATTGTGTGTGTGTGTGTGTGTGTGTGTGTGTGTGTGTGTGTGTGTGTGTGTGGATATTTTTGTTTTTTTAAAGGATACACAGCACTGGATAAACATTTGCTGTTGGAGTGTGTGTATACAATATATGCGTATTACTCAGTGATTTTGCACGTGGTGCATATATATATATATATGAACATGGTAGTGTTGCACAGATCCAAGTCAACAAAATCCTGCAAAGAATAAATAAACAAGTAAAACAAATAAATAACAATCACTGTGGTAGAATTGGGAATAATTTTCAGATAACAGTGCTGTCATTAACTCTTACAAGCCCATAGCAAATTTTAATGCAATCTTCAGATCACTTTGAGCCACTTCAAGCCACTGTTACGCAGTCTGCAGCGGCCTGGCACCTGGGAGGCCCACGCCTTGCGTATTAGTGGCTCGAAGTGGCTCTTGCAGGTGTGCAGTGGTTTGTTCTTTTTAACCAGTCTTATAGTAGGCAGGGGGGTGGCTCTGGCTCTTAACAGTAAACTCTTTGTGAACAGTACACAATATTATTTAGGATGTGCACCGAGTTCCCTTGACACGCTCGTTTGTCTCGCCCCAGGCCTGAGTCAGGAAATTCAAGACAAGATCCTGGACTACACAGAGCGCTACATCCTGACGCGGCTGTACCGCGGACTGTTCTGCCCAGTAACCACAGCGGACGAGGAGAAAGATCTGGCCATCCAGACTCGGATTCGCAGTCTTCACTGGGTCACGGCTCAACAGCTTGACCTGGTCGTCAACGACACTGACCCAGATATTAGACAGGAGCTGGACCAGGCTATAACAGGTAGGGTGTGTGTGTGTGTGTGTGTGTGTGTGTGTGTGTGTGTGTGTGTGTGTGTGTGTGTGTGTGTGTGTGTGTGTGACAGTAGTATTGTATGTACCAAGCAGTTTGCCTTTTGAAACTTCACAACAGTACAAAAACACATTAGCATTACCTTTTGCTGAAAGCTGTTACATGTACTGCTATTTTTTCTGTACTATGTCAGTGTGTGGTATTTTTGTCACTGTTAAAGTGTTAGTGGTCACTTTGTCTGCCTTTCCTAAACTGCTGCAAAAAGAAGTGAAATTGTTGCAATCTATCTTTCTTCTTTTCTTTTTGTGTGTGTGTGTGTGTGGGTTGGGGTTTTTTTTGTGTGTGTTCTGTAATGTATTCCATGGATCATTCAGGCTGGGGAATTTTCAGTCATTTGGCAATTTTCAGCCAAATTTCCTATCCTTTCAGCCAAAAAAATCAAAGTTTCAGCCAAAGAAAAGGTAGGAGGAAAAAGGGTGCACACACTATCATGATTCATTTTTGAAGACTTGCATGTCAGTATCAAAGAAGTATTTTGTGTCTGGGTGCCAGGAGAGGTTTTGAAATACCTTCAGAAATGCTAATATTTGATCTCTTAAGTGGGGCATTGCCCCTGTGTGCCCCCCGCTGGGCGCTGCCTCTGCACCCCAGCCTAAGTTTCAGTCTTTTTTTCCCTAAGCAATTCCTCAGCCTGATCATTACTCTTTGGGAGCTGCGGTAGCGTAGTATGTAGAGCAATGTTTATCAGGTACCTTGTCTTGAATTCAGTTTCCGACTGAGTGTCGGAGCAGGCTTTTGCCCCATCTGCGGGTGTCACTATGGTTGCAAAGGAATCGACAGATCATTCAGCATACAACCAGTCAGCCAGTTATTTCTTGTTATTTTCAGACATCATCGAGATGGACAGTCAGCGAGCGACTCAGGACAAACTGGCCTGCATAGTGCGCTGCAGCAAGCACATCTTCACCATTCTACGCGAATCCAAGGGTGCTCCAGCCAGTGCTGATGAGTTTCTGCCGGCCCTGATCTACGTGGTCCTGAAAGCCAATCCACCATTGCTGCAGTCCAATATACAGTACATCACCAGGTTCGCCAACCCTAGTCGTCTGATGAGTGGAGAGGCTGGGTACTACTTTACTAATCTGGTGAGCTGCCTTCACTTTTCCTTTCTCTTAAAATAACAGGGCGTATGTCATACACACAACAAAGTAGAAGAAAATTGCTCATTGAATGTTTCACGCTATCCGTGCCCTTGAAAGTTTTCTCTGTCTGTATAACACATCGGGCCTCTGCTTCTGGCCAGGGGAGGGTATACACACCCATAGTGTGATACATTCATTTCATAGATATGCTGAATATTGTTGCCCATACATAGTGGATGTGCACCTACGCATTTTTTAAGTTGGTATTTGCTTATTCCTATTCCTCCTGGGGAGCCGGGGTGGTCGAATGGTAGAGCGTTGGACTACTAATGCTCGGGTCGTGAGTTCGATCCCGGCTGGAGCCAAATATTTGTGCTGGCTTTTTCATCGTTGCCCCGTCTTTGATATCACCCTATGTGGTGGAAAAGAACGTTAAACCCCCAAACACCCACCCACCCACCCTATTCCTCCTTATTGAAATAAACACTGTTTCAGTCACTGTATGTGTGATATCTTTCTTCCAAAGTCAGGCAGCTTCAGTGAAAATAATGTTTGGACTGTTGGACGAGAAGTAAACAATAAAACCATCAACATGTTTTGTTGTCTGTTGCAGTGTTGTGCTGTTGCTTTCATTGAAAACATCAACGCTGAGTCCCTCAGCCTGTCTGTGACGGAGTACGAACGGTACATGTCAGGGGAAGCCACTCCTCCAGGTAGCGGAGGGGAGCACATATGTGAAGGTCTGCGACTGATGCAGCAGAACCTGAAAACACTTTCTGAACTTCGGCAACGTCAGGTGAGTGGTAGGGTTTGAATCATGCTTGTCTTTCCTCTTGATAACTTTTTTGGATAAGGCTTCGGTGACTGATTTTTATTTTTCAAAACAGAAATTGCAGTTCAGGAAAAAAAAAAAAAAAAAAGACTACTGTACTTTCAATTTAGGGTGTCATGGTAATTGTTTTACATCCAGCTGCTAGTTGAGGCCACCAAGTGCCTCCAAAATTACTAAAATTTCTTTTTCAACCAGAGTGCTCACCCCGCTGGCACTGCCCCTGCACCCCAGCCTTGGTCTTTCCAGTATTTCAGTGTTGCCAGAGAGAATGTTTTTTGTTGTTGTTTTTTTCCCGGAATGGGTGGGGTTGTTTTCTCTTGTTTGTTTTTCTTTCGATTGGTGCCACTGCCACATGCTGTCAATCAACTGCTGGTGCGCTGTTGTCTGATTTTTTTGGAGATACTATTGATTTCTTATGGTCCAGACAGCTTCATGTGACAGCAAGATTTTAAGCAGTGATTTTGAAGCATCAGACATGTACTTTTTTCTTTCCAAACAGGAGCGAGTGATGGCAGAAGCCCTGAAGCTACAACAGGACATGCGCGATTTCAATGAAAGTTTCACAAAGGAAATAGCCAACGTCATCGAACGCAACCCTCTCATCATTCGGCCTCGCAAGGTCAAGGTTGATCTAGATGCCATGGAGACCGACGCCAGTGCTGCCAATTTACCATCACCACTTCAGCCGCTGCCAGCCAGTGGTGCCGCAAGCGGCCCTGCAACTGGATCACAGCCGACGTCATTACCATCACCGCTGATACCAGAGCCAGTCAGTGTTAGCGCAGGAGGGGCAGCAGCTGTGGCCGTGACCTCCAACGACACTTCGTCAGAAGTCCAGTCAGAATCTTGCAGCTCTGGAGATACAGAAGCTGCAGACACCGATGAAAATTCTGTGAGTGAAGAACAGTCAATGGATGTGGACTCGACAGGGCTCTGTTCTGAATCCAAAGCATCTGCTGAAGCACAAAGTCCATCAGCAGAGTAGCTGCTTGGGTTGTGTTGAAGGGAGTGTTGTGACGTGATTTCTGAAGAAACAGAACGGTTTGTTCTTTGGAGGCGTGTATACAGTTCCCTCCTGCCTCTGTAGCCAGGTTCCTTTGTGATCTATACTTCAAGCTGCAAGTGCTATGTTCTATCTGCTACCATTTGAAATTTTGAACCTTTTGTGCAAAATACAGTTTAGGGATGAAATGTTCTGTACCAGTGGAATAGGTCTTACTGCCTCAGAAAAGGTTGGCCCCTTCCCCCCTTTTTTTTTGTTTGGTGCGTTCTCTTTTGTAGTTGTTTGATGGGGGTGAGGGGATTGTGTCTGTGGAGGCCTGGTGAATACGTGGTACTGATCTCAGAATACATGATTTTTTTGAGAGCGTGCGCACAAGAGCGAGAGAAAGAGAGAGAGAACGGTACCATGACTTGTACAAATTTACTTTGAAACTGAAGATTATATTTTTTTTTTTTTTTTTTTTTCTTTTTAAACAGGCAGGAGATTCTGCCCACTAAAAGTTTCCTTTCATTCAAACAGTGTTTTTCCAACATTTTACCTAGATTTTGCCTGTTACCAAGATACTGCAGTAGATAGAGATTGTAAGATTTTGTTCCTGTCTAGTCCACACATACACTGTCACACACATGCACAAAACTGACTTTGTTTAACTATTTGAGTAAATTATATTCGGCTGCAGTGTATGTGTATCAATAATTCATTAATTGTTGCCGTGTAGTTGTGAAAGTTTTCAGGAAACGGATGTGCCCATGGTTTTTGCTGTGTGTAGACTTGTGCATTTAATGTGGATAAATATGCATCTTATTTATACCTGAGCAGTTTGTGTGCGAGTGTGTGTGTGTGTGTGTGTGTGTGCACATGCCACAAGTGCAAATGTGTCCATATACAGTTTAGAAATTCTTCGAGAATTCACAGCTGAACATATTCTGTTAGTAGTTAATCACTAGAGTTTAATACCCCCAAATGTTAAGACAGATAATCATCTAAGATACCAGTATATTCAGAAGTGTTCAGCTTTTCATGTATGGCCCATTAGGAAAACTGGAGTTCATAGTATTGTCGTTACCATATGGTAAAAGCGGGTGCAACAAAAAAAAAAGATGAGTTGTACAAAATCTATTACTGCTTTGTGTGTTGCTTTTTTACAAAAAAATTCCGAGCATGTGCATGAACAGATAATGCTGTTATGCGTATCTGCATCTGCTCTTACAGAAGTGCAATGTTGTGTTTGACCTTTGCTTGTGTGGACATTTTTGACACGGCTTTTGAATTGCTAACTGCCTGTTGTGGCGGCCATCAGCTGCTGTTACAAGTCTTCATTCCATTACACACCAGCACTTCTGAATTTTCCTTCTATCACAGTCAGTGGTCACTGTCGTAGTTTTGGTGATGACAGGCACTGTGCATGGTGTCATCAGTGACACTGACAGTGAGGGACACAGTATGTAGAGCAGGGCTTGATGTCTGCAGGAACTATGGACAAAATGTCCTGGCTGTCCGTAAGGTATAATAGTAATCGCACTAATAAAGGTGCTTTATCCCAAATTTTTGGCTCATAGTGCTGTGAGCTAAACCCAACACGCATGCTCACGTGATTCGCATTCTCTCACACACTGGACATGAACACATTACAAGGGCGAAGGGCCAGCTCAGCACTTTTAAAATTGTGTTTATTTTTGTAATTTGTGAGGGCTGACCATTTCCAAAGCGGGAGGGGGGGGGGGGGTATACCCGGAGAGAACCCCCGACGGTCGGCCTGAACAAACGGTGCCACATACAAGAAAGAACAATTTCGCTCCGAGTGGGTCTCGAATCTGACCTCTCGCATTGGTGACAAAGTCTTAACATAGTATAGGATGTCTGTCCTGAATATTATCCACCGTGGCACAGAAACGATCAGACGCTTGACCACCTTCATAAGAAAGTAATCGGACATTTAAAAAATTAATCGGGCTTTGACTGATGTCCAGCACGGATATGAAGCCTTGTGTAGAGTTTGAAAAACTGTACATGTGTCAACAAACTAGTGATGGGATCAACAGTGTGCGGTAATGATGGTAGCTACTGAAATGGCACTCGCAAACAGAGCAAAAGGAGTGTTCTGCTTGCACAGTATGGTGTTGCCAGATCCATATGACGGTGACTGTTCCAGACAAAGCAAGGGTACCTAGGTGTTTGTGTGAGTACCTTTGATCTGACATACTGCAGACAACATAAGTGAAGCACACAGTTGTGTAGGGTGCTTCAGGAACAAAAACCAGTGCTAATTTTGTTGATGTTTTTTTCATTTTGTTATCCATGTTCTGGGAGAATAAATTATTGGACAATTTGGATTTCTTCTTTTTCATGGCTTGAATATGCTGGACAGTTTTATCCCTGCTTGGAAGAACAAGCACTTTATCCACTGTGTATTAGCTCCTAAAAACAGGGCTTAAAATATTCCACCTTTTGGTAGATTTCCACCTTTGGCTAAAAATCCCCCACCCCAGTATAAAAATGCACCAGATTGCACACATTTTAGTCAAATTCTAAAAATTGTCCTCCACAACAATTATTTTCCTCTTCTGAAGCACTTAACGTCATGCCCAAATTACACAGATTTTAGTCTATTTTTTAAAATAAAATTCTGGGGGAGCATGCCCACAGACACCCCCAGCATAATGCTCATAATTGTCGTACCTAAGACCTACACTAAGTCCTTTGGACAACGATCTTTTCAGTATCAAGCCCCTGTAATTTGGAATTCTCTTCCCCAGTGCATTCGTAATGCTTCTGACTTGTTTGATTTCAAAGCCAAACTGAAAACCTTGTTCAGACTGTCCTACGACTAGTTTCACAACAGATTTTGACACATCCTGAACCCTATTGCTGGTGGAATGGCAGGGTGTGTGTGTGTGTGTGTGTGTGTGTGTGTGTGTGTTATGACAGTATGAGTTGTAGATTCTTATTAGTTTAGTCTAAAATTGTGAAGCGCCTTGAGCTCACCTTGTGGGGATACTGCGCTATATAAGAATGTTATATTATAATTATTATTAATGCAAAGCAGACAAGTGATCGTGGCTTTGCCATCTTATCACTAAATGTTACACACTCTTCCTGCCTTTCGATCATGGACCATTTTAAGCCCTGTAAAAACTCAAACTTTGACAAATGCACCAGGGTATTCCCTTCACACATACCCGTGAAATATTTTTGCAGTGAAACCACTCTTACGAAAACACACACATCAGTCTGAAGTCAATTAGCATCGGTTTCAATAATTATGTTGTATTTTATTGAAACTGTAGAAGCAGAGGTACAAAAGTTTTTTACAGATAAAACAAATGACTAAGGCGTAGCGAGAATCACAGATCAGCAGCCAAGCAGAACATATTTACAACAGAACACAGGCATTTTTAACACATTTCCGCTTATAGAAAGACCTTTGTGCATCTAGAAGCTTCCACTGGCAAGGGGGCAGATACAGTGTGTTTGAGATGTTCACTGACAATGATTATCAGTTTCTCTGAAATGTTCACAAACACACTGATCTTTAAAAAAAAAAAAAAAAAAACATTCCCCACAATGTTGGCAGATGTAACCCAGACACACTAACAGCCAAGTAAACACATTAAAATCCTCCATCAGAAAAGTGTACAAATCGAGTTCAACAAAACATGTACAATAGTACTAGATGTAGATTCTATTCTCAACTACTTAACTTTCATGAAAAATCCATAATCCAACAGACAGGTATGTACAATGATAAATTACCGGTAAACACAACTTCTCTGATTGCACTTTCTAATTTGAAATAGAAAAGAAATAATTTACACAAGGTTTTGTACAGATAATTAAAGAAAAGAAAACCACCACCGACAAAGACAAGGGCAATACAGTAGGTTCAATATCCACAGTGTGAATATTTCAGATGCACAGTATAGGTATACAGTGAAAGACAGTGTTGCAACCATCTGCAGTGTGTGTACTGAACCACATGAGTTGCTTTCTCAGAAAAAAACCTGACATGTCGCATACAACAAGGGCACCATTAGACAAGAGGCTTGTTTGTCATTCATTAGAGCAGTGTGCTCCAGCTTGGTAAAGCTTACAGAGAAAATGATTTTCATACAAACTGGTCACCAGTGTTCCTGATTATGCACAGGTGTGTGCATTTGTACGCATAAATTGATGCACAAATCTGAGAACAGAGAGTCACAGGGGACGCACGTTTTTGGTCTCGCTGTGACAAAATGTATTTTTGCAGCTCTCTCCCGGAAACTCAATGAACAAAAAGCGATCTGTAACTAGCAGCACACACTTGCAGCATCGCATTTCCGCTGTGCCGTTGTGAATAACAGACAGAATCTGATGTATGGACCCTCCAAATTTACAAAAGGACCCTCAAAAATATAGGGAGAGGGTCTCAAGGACCCTTGTATTTTCGAATCACAGGGAACACTGGTCTCTACATCAGATGACCAGTGGTACATGTACCTCACAGTTGTATGCACTCAGCTCAGCTCTTGCTGTCTTCAGCTTAGCGGAAACAGCGCTAGAGAAACCACTGTCAGTATGCCATACCATGCATTGTTGGCAAGTTACAAACTCTTGTCCCCTTACTGTACTCTTACTTTCAGACACCAAACGCTTTTTTCTGTGTGAGATCTGATAAGAACTTGAACATAAAATGAATATTTGTCCATAGAAACAGAAATCAGAGCAAGTTATACATATAGGTTTTTACGACAAGAATATCCAAAGTGAAGTTCAGTGTTGGCACTACTCTCTCTTAAAAGCCTCGCGATACCAGTACCCATCATATTTGACAGGCGGATAGCTGTCTAGCCTCACAGGTTCCTCATAGTGCGGTGGGTTGTACAGGCCCCATTTTGGCGTGGGGATCTCCTGGGGGAAGGGTTTGGGATAACTGAACTTGCCGCGGTAGCTTCGATTGTGCGGCATGGCTGGGAGGGTCTCCTTCATAATGACATCATTCTCACGAGGTATGAAGCCGTCGTGTATGCGACTCGTGGGTTTGGACGGCCGTTCATAGTGCCAGTTCACGTTCTTGTAGTCAACTGTAACAAAAGTGCGCACATGGTAACGGTCAACTTTCCCATGGAAACTTACACCGCGCATTTTCAGCTACAATAATAACACATCATACTTATGAGGCGCCCATCTCTGAAGGACAGACTCAGAGCGCACACACCCACACACACCACACACACACACGCATGCACACACCCACACACCCACGCATGAACATGGACAGAGGGTCCCAGTTACCTATGGAAAGCCTGACGGAACAGGTATGTTTCAAGTTGTGATTTAAAGGCTGACAGTGTGGGGACAGTACGGAGGGCAGAAGGCAGCGAGTTCCAGATTGTTGTGGCAAGGTAGCTGAACACGCGTTCACTGGCAGTTTTCATAATTATTACGCATAGGAACTTTGAGCAGTTATCTGCTTGCAGGGTTGTTTTTTGTTGTTGTTTTGGGGTTGTTGTTTTTTTTTTTTACAAGTTCCTCAGCTGACAGATGTTCCTTTCAGGCATGTGTTATTACTGGCATCTACTGTCATGAAGTGTTACCCCCCCCCCCCCCCCCCAAAAAAAAAGAAAAAAAGAAAAAAAAAGCAACTTTTTTTTAAAACACCTGAATTTGGGAGTTATTATGTTTAAAAATCGACAGCGTCACACGATCATTTTAACTCTTTGACGACGGAGCGCAATTTCTGACACACGATTTCCTATAGGAAATCGTGTGTCAGAAATTGCGCTCCGTCGCCAAAGAGTTAAAACCTGCAGGTTGGCAGGGATGGTTAGCCAGTGAAACTGTAAATGAATACTGCGCATGCCATGCGCTGGTTGATAACTAGCACCTACCACGTATCAAACCACAACCCACCTGGCAAACCGTCATTTTTTTAATTACCAGTTTAACTTCTTTTCTTTTTTTTTTTACTACATGTATTGAAAAAAAAAGTCTACACCAATTGAATCCCCATCATTATCTTCAGTATTATTATTATTAATATTATCTTTTATTACTATTATTAATACTGATGTATACACTTCTGATGACTCACCTCTCCTCACAGTATCCACTCTCCGATTGTGCCAGTCAGGATAGCGTGAAGTGCTGCGCCAGGCCAGCCAGTCAGGATGCTCTGCACTCCACTTCCGCCAGTCTGCCTTTTACATGCAAGGTCAAAAAAACTAAGTTCTCAGGCACGTCATGATGTATAAGCTGTTAGTCGATTTTTATTTGCGGAACATTTGTACAGTCAATCATGCCTGATGCAGTCACATTTGCAATTATTTGGATATAGCACACACACACACACACACACACACACACACACACACACACACACACACACACACACACACACACACACACCACTTCTGTAGCATACATAGGTGTCTGTCTCTTTTCAGTATACACACACACACACGCACGCACACACACACACACACACACACACACACACACACACACACACACACATTTTGATTTAAACCATTTTTGTAGCATACTATAAATACACATGCCATAGCTCTGACTCTATTGTTCCCTGAGTGGAAGCTTTCACAGTTTTACTCCTTGATATTTGTTTGCTGGGAAATCCGGTGACCCTTCTTTGCAATGTGAAAGAGGTACCATTGTGAAAAATCAGCAGTACACATTCTAGGATCTATAAACTGTAAATGAAGAAATGTTAAAATAGAGTTACCCTGGCAACGTCTGGGTGGCTGCAGTGATACGTTTTCCACTCATGCAGTTGGGGTTGCCTGCGGGAAGAAAAGCACAATGTTTAGAGACAGGCAACGTCTCTCTCTCTCTCACACACACACACACACACACACACACACACACACACACACACACACACACACACACACACACACACACAACGTTAATTCACAATGTTCAGTTTACAATCTGACGTTCGTGTTTCAGTCACTTGTCTTCTTCTCAAGTCATTCATTTCTATAAGGTTCTTCGTGAAGTGGGGCAGCAGGGGTGGCACACTGACACTGCCTGTTCACAGTATCTGTTCGTCAGTCAATGCATTGAAGGGGGTTCCGAAAGGGCTCAAAACTTACCAAAGTTTTGGCAGCTTTGCTGGCACGGAGAGAAACTGCTGAGCAGCAGCCATGGCGGGACGTCGATGGAAACTATCCCCTGTATCACAATAAACTTGTTTTCTCGGCTTCCCCTGTTATCTGCCTGTCCTCAGAAAACCCTACGTCGCTTATAACATAGAAGACACGACTGAAATGATTATAAGTCTATTCATTTGATTTTCTGAACTGTCTTTGTTAGACGACATTATTCGAGTCTATTTACTTTATATTGTTTTTCAACATTTTTCACAATTACAGCTTTTTATTGCAGTTTATATTATGTCAATAAGTGTACATTGTTTACGTCGTCATGGCGACTGTCGTTACCCGGTAGGGTTGAAAAGTCGGATCGGAAAGATAAGGACGGCGATTCATACACCAAATCCTCTTTAAACTTTACCCTCTATATAGAACTATTCCCTTTAGAATGCACACTCTTATTCACACAAACCCAGAAAAACACGAAAAACGCACGTAAAACCTCTAAGTGTGAGAATTCCTCGAAAACCGCAGATGCAGACGACCCAAGGGACACGACTCTGTAAATCACCGTCGGGCTTGAGAAAGTGGGTTTGCACTGTGGCCTTGCGTACGGGGCGTCTGGAAAGATTTTGTTGAAGAACTGAACGCGGACTTGCCCATAGAAATGGCTGATACGTTATTCTTCAAGCGGTCACAGACCATGTACCCGTACTGGGTGAATGTTCCACCAACAGTACCCACATACCCGGCCTCGCAAACTATGTTCAGGTTGGTCACATTCTGTTTCAGGTTTCTTGCACTGTGTGTAAACAGTGGGTGGCTTTTCTCTGTGGAGTGCTGTGTACACTGATGCACTGTGGTAAAATTCATGTGGGGTGGGGGTAGGGTTGATGGACTGAACAGGACTGGAAACATAAGACACATGCACATATAGTCTGTTTAGTCAATAGTCAGTGTGGTTTTGCCATGTGTTCTATGGGAATACCTGACTTTTTGTATAAATTTTGTTTTCTCTCTCACAGACGTACAGTCCCTGAAAAGTTCACACAGCCAAAAGGCAGAGACTCTTACCAGGTTTGTAAACAACTACAACAACAACAACAACAACAAAATAACAACAACAACAACACACCACCTTTTCTTTATCAATTTTTTTTTTTTTTTTTTTTTGGTCACATACATTATTGTTTTCAGGGTTTTTGTGTAATAAATGTCTTCACTGGAATACTACCACTGTAATTCTTGACACAAACATTACTTGACATTATTCAGTGATGTCACAGTTGTATCACTTCCAGTGTTTCTCAAACTGTTTACAGTCCTCCAGAAAAAAGAAGTTTTACAAGGTGTATATCTTTGCCTGTCACAACATACATCCATAGCCATGTAGCATTGAGAAAGAGAGAGAGATTATCAGCATCCTATAAACGTTGCCCTGTCGTGGAACCACATGAACACTGACAGTCATTAAAAATGCCATTCAAGCTGAACTGGACGGACGAATAGCCACCCGTCACAACGTACCCACAGTTACAATACAGGTAGTTGATGGTGGTTTGCAGAACTGGACAGACAAGTGGTACGACTGGGCGCCCCCAGTGCGGAGGGAGGAGGAACTGCCCAAGATCGCTGACAGACAGGAACCTTGCTCCAGACCATGGCAGTTCAGACCCGGCACCTCGGCCATCCCAAAGTGGACAAAGGAGGTAACTACAGTGGTGTTGTTGTTGTGTTGTTGTTGTTGTTTTGGTGTTGTTGTTGTTGTTGTTGTTGTTGGTTGTGGTGGTGGTGGTGGTGGTGGTCAGGGCTTGACCTATCAGTTACGTTATCTTCCTGGGCAACAAATCTCTTCTCTGCTTCAGCCCTCTCCTCTGTGTGTGTGTGTGTGTGTGTGTGTGTGTGTGTGTGTGTGTGTGTGTGTGTGACGGTGTGTGTGTGCGTGTGTGTGTGTGTGTGTGTGTGTGTGTGTGTGTGTGTGTGTGTGTGCATGCATGCATGTGTGTGTGTGTGCATGTGTGTGTGTGTGTGTGTGTGTGTGTGGAGGGGGTGGGGGTGGGGGGCAGAGGCAGATAATACTTTAATAGACGCTGGGCCGGTATTTTTGGAAGCTCAAAACAGCACCGGCCCCTCCCCCCCACCCCCCTTAAAGACAGAGAGAGAGGCAGACAGACAAAGACAGACATAGAGACAGACACTGACTGTGACAGAGACGTAGAGGGCGTCCTCAGGAGAAACATGCGTAACACTACTGATGATCATTATGTGTACCCCAGAAATGGCTTCAGTATAGATTTAAACCTCTTCCCATTTCTGTGTTTCTTCCTCAGGGCAAGGACTGGCCAGTAGATCATGACAAGTTCATGAGGACCGGACGGCCACATTCAGAAACCACGCGCGCCCGCGGGATCCAGCGACTGGGCTATCGTGACGCCAATCTGTACCCTTTCTCCAACATGATGACGTCAACATACCGCCGTCCTGTCTACTCTGTCTATGGCCCGATGCTGAGGCGGGAAGTCTATGGCTTGCACCACCAACACAATCGTCATGGCAACATGCCATTCGAGGATTACTATTAGCAAAATACGTTTTTGTCTCTATGTAACTTTTTGTGTGTGGTTCATTTTGAATTGATTGGTCGTCCTTTTTGTGGGGTCCATTCATCCGTTTTTGTCTTTTAACTTTAAAAGTAACCGTATGTTCGGGGTGTGTGCTCTTTTCCCTGTGAAGCGGGCGTACTACATCAAAGACACAAAATCCAGCGACCGCGGGGGTGAAACAAAATGGACGAGAATTTTCCTGTGCTACGCCGCTTCAAATCATTGCACCGCCAATCAGCGGGTTCCACGCCATAGCACTGCGTTTTTCCAAACTCAAAACGCCAGAACACCGGAAAAAAAAATGCTTTGGATTTTCAGTTCTCGGTTAGTATGGTGAAAAGGGGCCATTTACCACCCTGAACCGATTTGTACTACAATCTAAAGATGTGTCTATGCTCATGTTTTAAACTAACGGCAGCTGACAGCAGGTGATCTTACAGTATGATACAGCTGTAACTGGAGTCGGAACCGTGGTGGATTTTACTAACTAAGCTCTGTGCACTTTGAAAAAAGAACCGTCTGCTTATCTACTCTGGAACTGTTCATTCTCCTTTTCAAACATTTTTTACCAGAGCCATTTTCTATTCCCGCAACAGTTGCTTTCAATATCAGATGGCCAAAAGGTAGGTCGCATTGGAAATGTGACAGTGTCTTGTTTGATAAGCGTGAAATTATTCACTATGACTACGAGAACTTTGTAGTTTGTAAGTGACCTGACACTGACTCTGGAGTAGAAGAATGCTGCATGATTATGCATGATTTATTTCTATCCTTACGTTTTATGCACAATTGTTTTGCAGAACAATATAGGCGCATTTTGGTATGCGCGGTTTAGTTCGGGTTCCTCCAAATTTCGTTTCGGGAGGAACACAGGATATCCGCTGAAATGCATGATGAAAACAAATGCTAAAGTCTCGCGGAAACATTTCATTTTCTCTCCATTGAATCTGTGCTTCATACCGTTTAAAAAAAATTGCTGTGATCATAAATTTTCTCCACTGAATGAGGGGCAATATTTTGATGAAGTTTTTGATGTACATCATACTCTCACCGTACCTTATTAAAACGAAATTCAAGAGATCACGTCAACGAAAAAAAAAAAAAGGCTTGGTGCGTGTTGTGTGTGTGTGTGTGTGTGTGAGAGAGAGAGAGAGAGAGAGAGAATTAAGTTGCCGAAGCAGTGTTTCCTGCAGTATATAACCAGAGCAAGATTCAAATCCGTCCCTCTATAAATTATTTGCATAAATTGGACACTTCTCTGCAATACTTTTACTCACAATCCAAAATTAATATGTACAGCGAATGTGTCAAGACAAACACACAGAATATGAATTATGCTAATTACGAAGCCGGAAACTGATGACGTCCACACTGATCTGATTACTCAACAGCTCTTCACACAAACACACACAAAACTGAATTATGAAGATTACGATGCAAGAAGTTTTGCATATTCACGTGTCCGAGCGTGCAGACAGAGGCGGGCATTGCACACATACTATAATTATGGTTCACTACATTCAACAGCAAACATACCTAAAATTACACCTCAAAAAACACAACCACAAATGCGTTTTGGTAGAATGTACAATAAACTGAACCAGTTGTAACTGATCTTGGTTAAACTTACGCATGAGAAGAAAGGACACGCTCACATCGTGTTGGATCTTACCGTGCAAAACTTGATCGAAGAGAAAATATGACAATCAAGTTGACTAAAATTCCTGTGATGACAATCAGCTAACACGTAAACAGCATATGAGTGACAATGATCTTTCACTGCGGACCTGCCATGTCATTTTCAGTTTGGGGTGGGGGGCAACCTGTCCATCAAACTTGCGCACAGCCGGGTCATGTGAAATGACAAACTGAGAGGGCAATACGATCTTACTATCAATCAAATGGGTCTGTCACTTGGGGCAGACTCTTTTCTTTCCAAACGACCAAGTAACGGACATTTTTTTTAGCCCCCACCCCCCCCCCCCCCCCAAAAAAAAAAAGTGCTCAAGAATTTCCAATAATGCCCTTTTTATTACTATGCCAAACTGAGCATTACCTAAAAGCAGCAGCAGTACAGTACCTTTCCCTCTCAGTTCGTTTGAACTCGACCGCGTTGAGATTTCTTTAAATATACAGGAACAAGTCATGCGTGCTCATTTACTATCTCTACGGAACAATCTCAATGCCCTTTTATAGTAGTCGTTGTCCTTGACATCACGAGCAATGGCCTTGACCTTCCCGCCCGTCGCGCCCTTGACATCTTCACCTTGACCAATCGCCCCCTCGCCGCCCTCTGCCCCTTCCGACTTTGTGGCCTTGAACTTGGCAAGCTCGCGCGCGCTGTGACGTAGGTTCTGGCAGTAGACGACGTCATCAAAGCTGGTGAAGTCCACGTGCCAGCGGCCGTGCGAGATGTCATACTCCTCGATCCGCTCAAAGCGGTGACCCCAGAGAATCTCGCGAGGTACATAGGACGTACGGGCCTGGCACACCTGCAGAAGACGAGAAGATACTCGATCAGTTTCTCTCGGACTTATACGTACTCTCTCTCTCTCTCTCTCTCTCTCTCTCTCTCTCTCTCTCTCCGGCTGCACGTGTATTGGACGTATATATATACGTTCTCTCTCTCTCTCTCTCTCTCTCTCTCTCTCGGGCTCTGTGTGTGTGTGTGTGTGTGTGTGTGTGTGTGTGTGTGTGTGTGTGTGTGCGCGTGTGCGTGCGCGAGCTGCCATCTGAGCCTGCACAGTTATCTCATGGAAGCCCATGCAAAAATCGCAATTTTACTTCAAATCTTCTGATCACAAGGGGCCACTTCAAGCCAATATTATGCAATCTGCAGCGGTCTCGAGCGTAGCGGGAAGGCCCCCCACGCCTTGCATAATACTTAGTGGCTTGAACTGGGTCCTACTGGTTTGCAGTCGCTTGTCCTTTTTAACCTAGCAGGCAGGGAGTACTCAGGCACGGGCTCTCAAGAGTTAAGGTTCAACTAGTGGACTCGACTGTTTGAAGCGGGTTTACTCATTAGTGTCTTCTGTCCACCACAAAGGTGACGCGCATTTCTTACCTAGAGGAGGTTTACTCACTGAAACTGCTTTGATACAATCTGAAGGTTTTCACTCAAATGACGATGGATGGGACTTGTTTTGAAGTTGAACTTCCTCTGTGCACCAATGACGAAGCGGAAGGTGAGATCAAGGACCGGGGATATTGGAAAAACGTCTACCCATTTGAGAGATTTTGCAACTGCCATCGCCAGCCCAACGCTCAACCACCTGGATTTTTCCGATAGGCCTACTCCAACCAAACATCCAAGGTCATTGCCCCCACCTCCATCTCGTCCCACCCCCACCTCCACGGTTAAACGGGCTAATAATTATTTTCCATCTTTGCTAAGCCAGATTATGATGTTTTGAACAGTTTCGCTCGAGAATGAGCCTGTACGCTCGAAATACTCTTGATGATTAGTACAGCTCTTAATGCAATACAATGTTGTTTACACTTTGCGCCATCTGTCCAAAATTCAAATTCTACAACTTTTGTAACACTACTGGAGCGCTCGGGGTGTGGTCGCCGCGTCATCGAGTACTCTTTTGTTGGCTCAGTGACAGCACTGATTACAGACGCCGCTGTCACTGTTCAGGGCCCGAATGTAAACGTGGAGGATAATTTAACCCACGGCTACGGGCCTAACCCAGACTAGGACGAAAGAAACAAATATACATATATGAAGGAGGCGAAGAAAGGAAGAAATAAATCTTTCTATAACGGCCTAGGCATCTTGCTGGAATGGAACCGCTTCCTGCTTAAAAAAAAAAATAGCGCTAGAGGTAGTTTAGTTCGAGGTTAGACTCTAACCCGAGGCTAAAACCTCTAATCTCGACTTCTACATGCGGAGCCAGGCGTCTAAGTGGTGTGATGACAGATACCACGAGGACAGATCAGGACGACCTGTGAGCATCAACATGGCAGCATTAGCCCCTATTAAGATATTCAGGGTGTCCTTATGGTGTCCTGACCTCTCCAGTAGCCTCCACAGTGCCGGTTAGGAAGAGCACGATCTCAAACTTGTCGGCAGAAAGGTCAGCAGGTCGCATGTCGTACAGCGGGGAGTCCTCCGTGATGCGGTGTGTAAGAATCACGGGCCACATCAGGATAATCTTGTCACCCATCCCGTTTGCTTCAAAGTCGACCTAAAAACAGTAAATAAATAAATAAATAAAAGTACAAATGTACACATGATTCTGCCCCATCCTACCGTTCTGAACTGATCAAACTCTACACTCCCGTCACGCTCCCTCTGGTCTTGAGCTAACACTCTTACCCTCAGAACTCACCGCACTAATAACAATTATAATTATTATTATTATAATGAGTATTGTATAGGCGCCTAACCCAATTTCATGAATCGGCTCAAAGCGCCGCGAACTGAACCCAACAGGCACGCTCACGTGAATCAAACGCATTCTCTCACACACTGGACATAAACACATTACAATCACTTGGTGCGAAGGTCAGCTAAGCTATTTAAATTTCGGAATTTAGAATTGCATTTTTTGTTCAAGTTTGGTGGGCCAATGCAGACTTTCTACCGTCGGCACTCGAGCATTCTCCTACGCTGGTCCTTAAGCCTGGAATTCCCTCCCTCATTCTCTCCGCCAGTCACCAACTCTTGAAACTTGCAAGAAAAATCTTAAAACCAATTTATTTTCACCGTTTAACTGTTTGCATCATGTTCTCAGTATGTACGTGTCTTTGCGCCTAGGCTCCTGACCTTATGGCTCTGCATGTTTTTGTATATATTTCTTCCTTTTCGCGTTTTATCTTTGAGCACTTAGAACTATTATTTTTCAATAGGTTACAGCGCTGTATAAGTATCATCATTATATTACCAATGGCCATAGTAATCTCAGGTAGTGTACTAGACATCCCTATGATGCATTGTCATACTTACTGGCGATGCGTTGTATTGCTTCATGCCTATAATTCTCCGGTTTAGTCACCAAGTGCGGGATGTGTGTGTGTGTGTGTGTGTGTGTGTGTGTGTGTGTGTGTGTGTGTGTGTGTGTGTGTGTGTGTGTGTGTGTGTGTGTGTGTGTGTTTGAGAGAGAGAGAGGGGGGGGGGAGGGAGGGAGGGAGAGAGAGAGAGAGAGAGAGAGAGAGAGCACAATTAAAATATATTTGTATATGTGTTTAGTGATCTTAACTTATTGTATGTCTTATGCTCGCCCGCATGAATTGCCCTACGGGGATAAATAAAGTATTTTGACTTGACTTGACTTGACTTGACTTGACTTGACTCGAGACATATCCTGCTATAAGCGCACTATTTGTACCACTGACTCGCAAAATCATCCTTGACCTTTCCAACCTTCGCGACCATGACGTCTTCACCTTGAAGACGTTAAGGGCGCAAACGGAAGCACGGTAGCTAGGACAAATATTGAAACATCTCATGATCTATTCGCTGTTGAGTGTTCACATAACAGTGTTACCAGTAGTCTGTTTGCTGCTGATATATTCTCACGTATCCTCAATGAATAATAATAATAATAATAATGAGTATTGTATAGGCGCTTTACCCTGAATCGGCTCAAAGCGCCGCGAACTGAACCCAACACGCACGCTCACGTGAATCACACGCATTCTCTCACACACTGGACATAAACACATTACAATCACGTGGTGCGAAGGGCCAGCTCAGCTATTTAAATTTCGGAATTTAGAATTGCATTTATTTTTCAAATTTGGTGGGCTGAACATTTCCAAAGCAGAGGGGGAGGAAGCCGGAGTACCCGGAGAGAACCCCCGACGATCGGCCCGAATGAACGGTGCCACGTACGAGAAGGAAAAATTCTTTGCCCCGAAAAGAATACCAATAATAAAAATAAAAAAACAAAAAATGAAAATACCTCGAATTGATAGAGAGGATAGTAGGCGCCCTCTGGTGTTGAATGTTTGCGGACCACCATGGCTGTGATCGTGGCATCCAACAGATGAGACTTTCGAAGGTCGCCAACTCGCACCTGTCAGAAATACAGAATACACACTCAAAGGATGTGCCTTACAGGAATAACAATAATAACTGGAGAAATCGGGCGTAAAGATTTAAATCCCTGTCTACCTTTCTTGACGTAGGACACTCAAGCTATAAATAGAACAAACACACTTGCCTACACGCTTTTTCGATGCTCTCTGGCCAGCAAAGATCCAGATACAGGCCTGTGATGTAATGGCTCGATACGATGAAATTTTCAAGAGCACAGCTTTCACGCATATGGCAAACAATTTTCTTTTACGGTGTGAACTAGACACAAAAACATTTCTGAGATGAGCGAAATGCTGGCTTAGACCTGCGGCAGATGCTGCGAACCTGCGGAGCCTACGCACGCTGGTCGAACGGCTTTACTGTTCACACGCTAGGAGCGTGCACTGAGCGGACTGCGCCGCCGAGCTGGCGCTGGACAATACACAAAGAGCGAAAGCGCGCGGTCAGCAGCAATTGACTGGCGTGGCGCAGAAAATAATAGGACCGTGTTCTATTCACTGGCGAGCCGGCGGCATGACGCTTCAGTGCCCCTGGCGAGCCGAGTTAACTGTCTGGTAGGCGTGCAAAATTGCCACGTCTGACGTAGCCCTTAGCACTTACCTGCAGGCATGGTTCCCCGTTCTCCAGGCAGACCACGGCGTGTTTGGAGAAAAGCAGAGTTTGTGCGCGGTATTTCGGTCTGGCCACTTTCACAAAGATGAAGCCCAGCATAAGCGTCTCCAAGAGGAACCCGATCACCACCTGTAACATAAAAAAACAAAACAAAAATGGATACGTGCATAGTATTGGTAGACTGATGCCCCGAAGTAGTACGTACAACAGCATTTCATCATTTTGATCAGATGAACCGCAAGGCCTAATGCTTCGACCATTTGGCGTAAGACTTAATATTATCAAGGACAGTTTCAACCAGTCAAGTAATAAAATAGTCACTCACAGTGACGAACTCTCTCACAGTCCATGAACCGCCTTATCATTCGACGGTTTATCCGATTTCCAAAGGGAAGAAATGGCATCTCAAGAAACCTTTATTTGCTTACACGCACTTTATGACTAATACGCCACTCGTGAACCCAAAATTCCTCAACTTAGCTCAAGCAGTATTAACCTCTTTGAACCCAAAGCTACAGTTAAGTCCAGTACGTTGTGCAAACACTCAAAAAACCGCATACCGCAGACCACCCATACCCGGTTCCAATCTGAATTCACAACAAACCTGATGATAGACTAACGGAACAAAGTCAGCCAGTACAACAGATCACCCATTAGGCATTACGCAGGTTGGAAAATTTATTGAAACCTACAATACAATACAATACAATACAATACAATACAATACAATACAATACAATACAATACAATATCTTTATTGTCTAGTTTATAAAACAGAAATTTCTCGTCACCTATCGCCAAGACCTACACGAAGTTTAGGTATAAAGCCATTTAGGTATGCACATTTTGCAAGATGGACAAAACCTTAATCCCAGTTCACACAAACCTGAAGATAGACTAACGGCAAAGTGCCAGCACAGTCGGCGTTTGGGTAGGCGAACCCGTAACCAATTGTCGTCTGCGTCTCGATGGAGAAGAGGATGGATCCGGCGAATCCCTGGATCCCCATCAGACACGCCGTGTGGTTGGGGTTCCCGTAGTTGGCGAAATCTCCGTTCGTTTCTCCCACGAGCCACCAGAGGATGGCGAAGAAGAGGAATGTGAAGAGGAAGGCGTTGAAGAGGATGGCCACCGCGTATCGCCAGGGGAGATCAATCAGGGTGATGTAGATGTCCGCCAGGTAGCGCCGCTTGTGTTCTGAGAGGCCCGTGCTGTGCACGCGGTAGTTCCCGTTCCTGGCTACTAAGGCCTGGGTAATAATAATAATAATAATAATAATAAAAGTCAGCTGAACATGATAAGGTACTCTCTGAAGTGTTTTTTTTTTTTTTTAATACTTTATTGTCCCTTTCGGTTAATTCGGGATGTTTCACCCGGGGGAAGCACGCCGCCGCGGTGCAGCACCACATAACAGCTATCCTATTTTCTTTTTCAATTTTGCTTGGGGAGGAATGCCGGATAACCCGGAGAGAAACCCCGGATGAGCAGCCCGGTAGCCAGGAAAAACCGGTATCACATATCACAAGCTCGTCCTTGGCCCGTATGCAGAACTCGAGGTTAATCTAACCCACGGCTACGGGCCTAACCCAAACTAGGACAAAAGAAACCCCAAAACAAAATTAAATAAAAAAGGAAGCGAAGAAAGAAAGACAAAAACAAATCCTTCTATACCGGCTTAGGCACCATGGTGGAATGGACCCGCTTCCTGATTTACAAAAAAAAAAAAAAAAAAAAAAAAAAATTTAACCCCTAGCGCTAGTTTAGTTCGAGGTTAGACTCTAAACCGGGGCTAAACTCCCTAACCCTGACTTTTACATGCGGGCCCTGGGCTCTAACCCACGTTGACAGCGGTGACGGCCGTTCAGTAGCACAGCGGCTAAGTTCGACGCGCCACATATTAGACCAGCACTCACCCCGAGCGGTGGCATTTAGGTTCTACGTCTTTTGTCCAACGTGCGGACGGAAAAAACTGCACAAGTTTTGACCCAGTCGAGACTGATTTGAATCCAGGACCTTCCAAATCTCGAGTCCAAGCTCATCCAGTAGCCCCACTTGAGTCCCCCCATTCCCTCACCCTCACCCCGAAATGCAGGGTATATTGAAACTAATTTAACCATCAAAATCGGAAGCAGTCAGTCTTTACAATCTTTTCGTTATTTCGGCAGTTGCCTCCCTTCAAATGCGAGACGAACGAACAGACAAACGGATCACTATGTTCAATTCAGAGCACGCACATACGAATGCGTGCAGGTCGCCCGAAGAATGTGTTATTGGTGCGGTGGTTAACTTTAGGTCGAAAACTATTTGGCTTTTGGTTATTTGTAATCTCAGTTCAAGCTTTTGTGCGCATGGCAAATAACTGAATTGCAAAGAGTTACTTGCCTTTCGTCTGAGTTCCGGGTCGTCTTTCTGACAGGAAGTCTTTTCCTTGACGTAGTCTAACGTTCGTCGCCACCATTTTTTCTTTGCCGGCGGGTCGGGATCCGCAAACATGAACAGCGTCTGTCCCACATCTTCTTCGGTCGCCATCTTTGTTGCTGTTTTCTTATCTTATCTGGTTTCAATAATAATAATAATAATAATAAAGTTACAAAAATAAACATCAAACAGAATGAAAACTATCATAATCAGACACCCCGGCTTCAGATTCTACGACTGAACGGTTGGTGTTGCTGCAACACTCTCGCTAAGTGTGTTAGCCGCGTCCCTTAGTACGCTTATGTTGGCTCAGTGCCAGCATTTGAGATCGTGTCACTGTGCAGGTGTCTAAAAAGTGCGATGACGGACACCAAAACAGCTCAGAAAAATCTGCCTGAGCATAAAAATCATGAAGATCGTACCTTTAATTTTCAGTGTAAACTTTCACAGCCGACAGCGACAAAGACAACGATTCTTTATTGATATGATTCTTACTTTAACATCAGAAGTTTCTAACACAGGCAAAACGTTTGCGTTTTGGCTTGCCTCTGTTACAGTTACCATATAAGACATAGAACCAAAGAAAACCCCGAGACAATGCTTTCAGCCATACTGAAAGACAGTTTACGTGCAACATGAAGTAAAGGGAGACTTCAAGAGAGTATTCGAAACTGCGCGGGCCAACTAAATTTCATTCAAACTTATTCTGTAAAGATTCTTCTTAACAAAATTTGTGAAAAATGCTTGCATCGTTTCAAATTAAAAGAGAAAACCGGTACTAATACTCACGAAGAAAACGTGTAGTGGAAACTCAGTCACGACCGGCCTCTGTACAAGATGTCTGCCAGTGAGAGACACAACGTGCGGTAGACGGGTGACAGATGCACGACCTACCGACCCGTCAGATCTCTCGTCTGCCTTCAGGCCTCCATCTTGCAACGTCATCAACACTCATCATCTACAGACACCTTCTGACAAATCCATCCTACCCCCACCCTCCCACTGATCACCCCCTACCCCCACCATGTCACAGTCCCACCCTCCTCACATTCTCTGTCCTGTTTGCCACAGTGTTGTTCCGCCACTCCTTGAACTCACCATAAAGTATCGTAAAGTATCGCATCATAAATGGTTGCAGCATGTACTTGTGTTACCTACCCACCCACCCCCCGGCTTCTTCCAAGACAGCCCCGCCCCCATCATTCATACTCCTCTTTCCCTTTGTCCTCCACTCCCCAATCCCCCCCCCCCCCCCAAATAACTGATCTTGAGAAGTTGCACAACAGAAAACACTACCGAGTTTAAAAGCACAGTCTTTGTAAGGAACTTTTGGGTAAGGGAGATAACTTCTTTTTCAACATCAAAAGGATCCGGGCAGCACACTGGCAGCATTGTGCCCTATGTTTTCCTTTTTTTTTTTAAGGGAATCTTTTGTTTGTTTGTTAAAGATCGAAGTTTGATGGTGATACAGAAGGCTGCGACAGGTGCAATGCTCTTTTTCAATCACTTTATAAAATTAAAAACACAAAAGGCGAGTCACTTTATAAAATTAAAAACACAAAAGGCGAGTCACTTTATAAAATTAAAAACACAAAAGGCGAGTCACTTTATAAAATTAAAAACACAAAAGGCGAGTCACTTTATAAAATTAAAAACACAAAAGGCGAGATTGAGTTATTCACTTCCAGTTGTTCTCCCTCCGCTTCAATTCCTACTTTCCACCGCCCAAAAAAACCCCCGCATGACTAGAGCGCTCCTCGTCGACTCGACGGACAAACAACCATCTCCACCCCACCCTCCCTCCTCGTCCAACCACCACCCTCGCCACCTCCCCTAACTTTCCTTCACCCCGCTTCCTCAACCCCATCGATCTCTCCCCCTCCCACTCCTCACCCCCCCCCCCCCCCCACCCCCCTCCCCAAGCCCTATCCCCTCTTAGCACAACAATCATTCTCCAAGTAGGTAAGTGTGGTTGTACTGATGTAACTGCCGACACCCAATGCGACCTCCGCTCCTTTTTCGTCCTGCTGTTTCCCCCATCAATCGCCTTCTGTCATGAGTGGCGACTGACAGCAACAGCAGCTTATGAGTATTACCTGTCTATGGTGTCTGTGTCTGTCGGTGTAATTACGTACACCGTTACTGGCTTGACACTCCTTGCGGGGATGGTTACTTTGTCTGTTAGTTGTCGTACCTAGTATGAAAGCAGAAGTTATTCTTTAATTTTCTTCATTATTCTGTCTCTCTGTCTCTGTCTCTCTCTCTCACCGTGGTTTTCTGTGACCTGGTATCTTGCTTGTGTGTTTGTGTTTTTGTTGTTGTTTGTTTCTTTGTTTGTTTGTTTTGTTGTTGTTGTTTGTTGTTTTTTTGGGTTTTGTTTTGTTTTTGTTTTTTGTGGGGGGTGGGGGGGGGGGCGTCTCACATTTTCGGTAGCCTAGATTGTTAGTTTATCTTTGCATATTATGTTTTTTTTTTAATTATTGTTATTGTAGAATATAGTGAGGATTTCTTGTAAGATAGGCAGAGATGCCTACAAGAATTATCCTAATAAACGTTTCATCATCATCATCATCTCTCTCTCTCTCTCTCTCTCTCTCTCTCTCTCTCTCTCTCTCTCTCTCTCTCGCATTCTCTGATTTCTCTCTTTGATTTTGTTTCTTTACTTGTATGTGTATTTCTATCTTTGCTTGTGTGGTCTGTTTATTTTACTTTTATTTTTTTTTTCTTAGTGGTAGCAACGGCTGAGTGAAAATTAATCATTATTTGGGCAAGTCACTTCCGTTGGAGAATAAACTTTTGTTCGCTCGTTCGTTATTTCTCTCCCTCCCTCTCCGTGTCTCCATTCTTATCAGTTTTGCATATTTAATTGTTGACTCTGACTTCTCTTTTTCTTTGATTAAAAATCTCCTGACGGATATGACGTTGACTGTAGTTATCATATTCGTAACTGCCCAGTTATACATGTGTGTGTTTCATGTGCATATTCAACACACACACACACACACACACACACACACACACACACACACACACACACACACACACACACACACACACACACACACACACACACACACACACACACACACACACACACACACACACCAGTAAAACACAAAACATGGATTGCAGTATTTGTTTTATTACGCTCTTTGTTAATCGTGTCACATAGAAAAGGAAACGGCAATGACAGCGAAGTGGTTACAAGCTAAGCAAATAAAAGCGACATAAAAGGGACAGAAACCACTTAACTTTCACAAAGGACGGCACGGGTCAACGTTTCGGCTTTCGCCTTCTTCAGGACACAAACAAATCAAATTTAAATCGTGCCACAGTTTAAGATGCCATATAATGCACCGAATGACACGTACTGAGTTACTACACCACTATTTCTCTGAGTTTCAAACTAGCTCGTAATGCATGAAACATGTACCAGGAAATATGACACAATTCTGAATCATACTTTGACGTATTGAGTGGAATGAGTACCGTCGTTCTTTCCTTGTTGTGGCTCGCGTCACAAACCCTACCTGTTTGGCTGCGGGGTGATGTAGGGTAGTGGCAGTGGGTGGGTGGGTGGGTGTTTGGGAATTTAACGTCCTTTTCCACCACGTATGGGTGATATCAAAGACGGGGCAACGAGGAAAAGGCCAGCACAAATACTTGGACTCAGGCAGGACTCAAACTCACGACCCGAGCATTGAGAGTCCAACGCTCTACCATTCGGCTATCCCGGCTCCCCCAGGGTAGCGAGAAATAAAAGAATGTACGTGTAGAAAAATGCAACCGGCAAGGTACATTTGTCATCCATGCCTGTGCCCCTTCCCCCCTCCCCCCCTCCTCCCCAAGTCGTCTTTTGAGAAATGCAAAGACTTGACAGCATGTTTCAATACAATAATACAAACATCTTTACAATACAGCACAATAGCACTACAGTGCAATCAAAGAACATTTCTATTCTGCAGATCTTTGAAACAAAACAATCTTTATTCTCCTTTATTCTCAAATTGAATTTGACCCAAAAAATGCCTTTTTAACATGTATGTACCTGCTCTGTGATAAGGGGGGGGGGAGGAAAACAGAACATCTAAAACTGATAATATCAAGACGACGTCGGGCGGACTTCTGGTGGGGTGGAGCGCGTATAGGCTTTCCCGAGTGAAGCGATGCCATCCTGAACTGAACTCATCTGAACTGAACTGCAGCTTCATCGTTACGAGCACATGGAGAACGATCCCTCAAAAGACAGTGCACGAAGACAGATCACTGAAGACAATTAATGGCCTGTCAGTCACAAGCTGAGGGAACGATTCGTCGTCACGCTTGAACGATCCCACTGTTCCACATCGCACCGCACGCTTCATCGGTTCCGCCGTCTACAACCAACTGTCTTGCAACCGAAGCCCAACCCACTGAAACAGACCCTATGATGTATGTGAGGATTCCCGCCGACCTGTGTGACAAATGATAGAGCTCTTTTCTGTAAGAAGGGAGAGGTAGTCAATGTGTGACGTCACAGCGAGGGCGGTCTTGGATGAACAGTCTCCTCTAACCAGACAAGGTGCACGTTGAGAGAGTGCCTTATGTGAGCCTGTGTGGATGTGCTGAAGTAAATAAGGTTGGTTATTTCACTTTATTTTCCCTTTTATCAAAAATGTACTCTATGTTCGTAAAGTTTATAGAATATTGACTGATTTTTTCTTGCCATGATGTTTAGTCATAAAGTCAAACTTGAATGATTTTTTTTAAATCATGTGGCGACTGAACAATTTTTTTTAAATCAATATACTGTATCCATTACTATTATTATTATTGTTGTTATTATTGAGTATTGACAGCAGTCATGTACTTAGTGTTACACGTTTGGTCGCTTATTAAAGATCTGCATCAGCTCTGTTTTCAATCGGCACAAACCTTTTCTTACACCTGAAAATAGTGACCGTCGTTTCGTTATTTATGATGATGACAACAAAAAACAAACAAACAAACAAACAAACAAAAAAACTTTCCACAGAGTACGCACACACAAACATTTTTCCATTTGATACATTACTTCAAGAATACCATGCAGAGGAAGGTAAAAGTATTCGACTGACAATTGAAAAACAAAATTGTGTTCATCAGATGGCGGGAGGTAAAGAGATCGGCTACAAGGTGGAGGAACTCCTGCCGCAGGAATCGTCCTCAGCGTACACGGCAAGCGGCAAACCCCGCCGCACTCTGCTGCAGAAAGAAGGTCACAGCAATGTCAGCTACAAGGGAATCAAACGCAAATCACTAAAATACCTCAAGGTCAGTATATATATATCCACTATTTTTATACTCAGCAGCATTTGGCCCTTTTGACCACGGTTTTATGTCTGCTCCGGTGTCGTTTGGTCGCAGAGTTCAGTTCTTGATAAGTGCAGTGGAACCACACAGTCATTTCTCAGGAGTCTTTTTTTATGGGTTGTCGTGAAAGTAGAAGCGAAACACAGAGCCAAATTTAAATAATTTTTTGGCGTTGTTAAAAAATTCATTATTCAGTAGTGCATGTTTTCTTAATGTACGGCGGCGTAAGGCCCTAAATAACTAACTAACTAAGTAACTAACTAACCCAGTTCTAAACTGTACTGGTTGTTCGAATCCCGGCTGGGGCCAAATATTTGTGCGGGCCTTTTTCTCGTTGCCCCGTCTTTGATATCACCCATACCTGGTGGAAAAGGACGTTAAACTCCCAAACACCCACCCACCCATCCTCTTAATGTACGTTCTTATCAGATGGTAGTTAAAACGATATCTTTAAGAATATTCATCGTGGGCAGTTTTGTTTACCTTTTTTTAAGGACAAACCAAAAGGAAACTTTCTGAGTTTTTTTAGACAATAAAGTTGAACTGGGCTGATTCATAATGAATGAACCTGAAGGTTGACTCGTTCCTCCTTCAGTGCTATGAATCCACTGGGCCGTCCCGTAATAAAACCATCCCCGTTTTTTTTCCTGCAGGACATTTTCGTGACCTTGATTGACATGAAATGGCGTTATGTCGTCCTGGTCCTCTTCGGCGCCTACTTCGCCTGCTATCTGACCTTCGCCATCCTCTACTGGGTCCTCTGCTACATGTACGGCCAGTTCGGGCGCCTGGACGAACCCGGGTACAAACCGTGCATCGAGAACCTCGACAGCTTCTCGGACGCCTTCATGTTCTCCATGGAAACGCAGAGCACCATTGGGTTCGGCACCCTCCACCCTAACGCTGAGTGTCCTGGCGTGACGCCGCTTATCTACTTCCAGATCACCATCGGGTTCATGATTGAAACCGTCGTTCTGGGCTTAATGTATGTGAAGGTAGGTTTTTTTTTATTTTTTTTATTTTTCTTTGTTTATTTATGTCCCTCCCAGTGTGAGGCCTAACCCAGTGCCACTTACAAGGCCCTAGCGGGCGCCGAGAATCCTGGTTACAAGATGATTTTTTGCCTCGTTGTAGCGGCATCTGGCCTTCCCAGTGTGCATTGCAAGAGCCTCACTCAAGGGGGCCCACTACCGCTATTCGCGTCGTCTGCTAGGGCATTAGCAGTGAGTGAGTGAGGGAGAGAGGGAGTTTTCGGGGTTTAAGCCGCGCAAGCACCAAAGACTAATTCGCGGGTAAGTGTGCCTGCACTACGTGAAAAACAAAAAATTAATGTAACCGGCGCTGGACAAATGATGCAAACTGGTCTACGGGGCAGTATAAACCTAGGGCATGAGGGCAAACTGGTCTACGGGGCAGTATAAACCTAGGGCATGAGGGCAAACTGGTCTACGGGGCAGTATAAACCTAGGAAAAGAGAAAGCTCTTACACAAAATCAACTATTTGTCAATAAATTTCATTTTCCAGAGCCCTTTCCTGTGTTGCAGGTAGCGCGACCAAAGCATCGTCGTCACACGCTGGTGTTTTCCCGTAACGCTTGCTTGTGTATGGAGGACGGTCACCTCAACTTCCAGATCCGTGTAGGAGACATGAGGCGGACTCACCTGGTGGACGCTACAGTTCACGGCGTGCTGGTCAAACGACGCGTGGTGTCCGAGAAACATGTCTACCCGCTCTTCCAGCACAGGCTCAAGTTCACCGCGCAGGGCATGGGGGACAAGGTGAGGCTCATCTACCCTCCCCATCCCCCCACCCCACCCCCAGCACTCCCCCCCCCCCCAAAAAAAAAAAACCCCAACAACAACAACAAACAACCCAAAAACCAAAAAAACAAACAAAGAAAAAAACCCAACTAACCAACAAACAAAAAAACAAAACAAACGAACAAACAAAACACAACAACAAAAGGCAAAAACAAAAAGATACAAAAAACGTTGTGTGGTTCTGTGTACTGACCCCCCCCCCCCCTTCCAACTCCCCCCTCCGTTTGCCCCCAAAATAGAAAACAACAACAACAACAACAAAAAACCCAGAAGCAGCTTCAGGGGGGTGTTTCGTGTGTCACAGTTATTTCCCTCGGATCTTGTCTGGGCAGCTATGCAGCAGTATTGGGCTTCGTGTGTGGGTGTTTGTGTGTGTGTTTGCGCGCCTTTTTTACGCGCGCGCGCGCGCGCGCGCGCGCGCGTGTGTGTGTGTGTGTGTGTGTGTGTGTGTGTGTGTGTGTGTGTGTGTGTGTGTGTGTGTGAAAGAGAGAGAGAGAGAGAGTTGTGGGTGTCATACAAACGCTTGAGAGTTTTAAAACGTCTGTAATTGTAAACGTCATTGACATAACACGTCTTCATGATAGGCAGAAGACAATAAACATCCAAACACCCCCAAGTCTTCTCTGCTCTCTTCTCTCTGCTAATTCCCCACAAAACTATACCTGCATCCATCTCTCCCAACAGGTGTTCCTGATCTACCCAATAGTGCTGTCCCACCGCATCACCGAGGACTCCCCGCTCTGGCTCCTGAAGCCTGAGGACGTTCTGAGGGAGAAGTTCGACATCCTCATCTTCTTGGAAGGCACCATCGAGTCGACTGGTGAGCTGTGCCAGGCGCGCACGTGCTACGCGGCACGCGACATCCTGTGGGGTCACCGCTTCGTCCGAGTGGAGGAATACGATGAGATACAGAACGCGTGGTGTTGTGACTTCACCAGGTTCAACAATGTCGTTCCCTCCATGACGCCAAGGTGAGGTGTTGCTTGTAAACTGATTGAGTGATATATTAATGATTGCCTGATAAGCCGGAATAATAATAATAATAATAATAATAATAATAAATGGGTACTTAATGGACGCCCTCCCTCTCGCAGGAGCTCAGGGCGCCTTGCAAAGAACACACACTCACTCACCCAAAAACACACACAACGTGCCTCCACACATACATCAGTTTAACTTAAAAAAAACACTGACATGATGTGCAGCAGCATACA